>CAMPDV010000521.1:0-88234 GCA_946699065.1 Loxodes magnus | reverse complement strand
CTTTGTATTTAGCTCATATAAAGAATTTCTAAAGGAAAGTTCTGTTTAGGATTTAAATGTTCTAATTTATTTATTTTCGAAAAAAATTTTAATTTTACTATCTTTTTAGTGTAAATACTAGAGACTTTGAGTATGAATTAAAAAATTGGCTTATCAAAGATATTGATTTAATAGTGTTAGTGATGAGATTTTTTTTGGTATCTGTTGTTTAAATAACTACTTACATTTTTTTATATTAAAAGAGGTTGTATTAAGTAAGAAGCCAGGTAAAGCTAAATATAAACCTTTAAAGCAAAAATTATAAATATTTTTTAATTAAGCACAAAGATTTTATTAACCACAGAGATTATTTAGCTTTATAGGAGTAATAGAATTATCTAATATTAGAAATCTAAATTACTACATATTCGAAAACTAGTTTAAAAATATTATCTCTTAGAATTTAGAAAAATATTTGCTTATAAGCACATTATGTCCAAATTAAATTCAACTAAGCTAAAAAAGATTAAAGTCATCTTTCCAGTTATTAAAATTGTTAATAAGAAATATAAGATAAAAGCCTTAAGCTAGGGAAACATTTTTTCAGATCATATAAAAACAAATTAAAGTTTTACATTTTTCTGACCTAAATCATTAGATAATAATTAGAAGTTTGAAATCAAATTAAGAAGATTACTTGAAATTTTTAGTTAAATATGAAGCGCTTTCTGTAATTTAAAACCTGTTTTAATAAATAGAATTAGTTCCAATTAAAGAAATAAATAAAAATAAAAATAAGCAAAGAAAGGCAAATATCTGGGAACAAGTTATAGATTAAACAAAAAAAAATTTCTTTATGTGCGTTTAGATAGCCTTTATTTTTACATTCTTCACATTAAAAGCCTTAATTATAAATATTCTTGCTAGTTTATTGACTTTTTTAATTTAAAATCTTAAAAGCAAAATGGTAGTATGATTATTAAAATAGTGATGAAAAGAAGCTAATGTAAGAAGTAGCTATAATAATAATTAATAAAAGCGAAGTTCAAAGAACTTATAAGTAAAACAATCAAAGCTATTAAGCAAACTATATTATTTTAATTTAATTTAATAAGTAAAGCAAAATAATAATAAGTAAAATAATGTTTAATTAAACATATTTAACTATATTGTTTATATCATTTAATACTTTGAAGATTATTAATAAATATAATTTTAATTAAAAAAAGTTCTTATTTAATAAGCAAATAAATAATTCTAATTAAAAAAAAATTGGAATACTTAAAAACCTTATCTAAAATCCTATTTCTACCAGTACAAGCTGAGCAACAGCGTAAAAAATAAATAATAAGTAAAGCTAGTAAAATAGAACAACTTAGAATAATAATCAATAGGGAGATATTCGATATAACAAAATTTAAAATTTTTATGTTAAAATAATCTATTTAAGCTAAATCAGTAGTGAGGAATTAAAAAAATTGAAATCGAACTTGTTGAAAAGAAAATCTTCTTTTCTAATATTTATTTAAAGATACTTTAAGTCATTGAAATAGTTCTGCTCGGATTAGAATATTCGGACCTTATCACCTTTTTTCCATACTTATTTTTGATAGAAGGGTAGTTCAGAATCCATTTCTTTTCACGCTCTGAATACTGTAAATGTCGTGCTTTTAATAATATTCTTTTAAGGATTAAAAGGTAATTTTATTCTTGATTAATCAGAAGTAGATATGATAAAGACTTGTCTTGATTTCTTCTTTCTATTTTAGCTATAGATTATTTTACTCAGATAAAACCTTCCTAGTATTTTTTCCGAGCGAAAGAATCAAATGTGCTATAGAATAAGAATCTTCTATCAATTTGATTATTTTAAATAGAAAGATTCATCTTTCATCTCTTCTTTATTTTCTAAATATTTGCTAGTCTTTATTTTTGATTTAGATAAGTGTTTTTTAGTTGTGGCTGAATATTTTCCATTTTATTTGGCTTTAAAATTTTAAGATTAACTAAAATTAAAAAATTATTAAGCTAGATTACATCTAAAGCATTTAAAGAGTTAAAATTAAAGTTACTTTAATTTTAAACTTAAAGAGTTTTGGACTGCAACTTCTTGCAGTTTAACGAACCCAACACTCCCTTCATGGGATAACGGGGATATCCTGTTGCTTTCGAAAAGCAGCTGCCAGGGAGCTCCATCGCTATGGGGAGCCAGGCTTCAAGCCCCTATCAGGAGTGGATAATCAAAAGGAAGGCGTTCCCTTGCAAAGGTTGACTTTGACCAGGGACTTTCTCAGCGACAGGAAAGGAACTTGCTCCTAGCCATAAAACCAGAAAGTATGATTCAGAAGGTCAATCTCAGCTCCCACCATCTTTTTAATTATTAAAGTTAAAGTTAAAAGATAATTAAAGTGATTTAGTTAAGCTACTATATTTAATATCAAAAATAATCTTAAATTAAAAGAAAACTTTAGCTCTTTATAAATAATAACCTTCTCTAGTTTTAATGTTCTAAGTTTCTTTTTGCTATTCTAAGCTTATAAGTCTAGCTTAGTTTTATTTTAATTATTAGTTATGTGAACTATAAATAATTAAGTTTTAACTAGTAGATTCTATTATTCAATCTCATATCCAAAATAAAGACGCTATTTAAATACTTGAGATAAATAAATTTACCATAGTTTGCTATATTAGTGATTAGATCTATATTTCTTTTATTTATTTATTCTAGCTATGTATCAAGCTCAGTAGTTTGTTTGTTTTATTTTCAAATCTTTTGTATTTTTCTAATATTTTAAGATAATTTTCAGCTAATGTAGTTCATTTAATTCTTTAAGTGGAAATATTGCTTAATAATAAAAATAAATAGAAAGCTAATAAATATATAGTAATAGAATAAGATACCTATTGATTAAGATTAACTTAAGAAAGGAATATTTAATTTATAAGTTACTTTTAAAATACTAAGCTTCTTAATATTAGTTATATAGTCTTAGTTAAATTACTTATATAAGCTTACTAATGCTATTATTTTTAACTTTAATTTTTATTATAATTTCCTTTATTTAGTTATAATACTTTTTTATTTTAGCTATATACATAAACTTATAATTAAAAGCATTAATATCTATATATTAGTTAGTACTTCTTTATCTATTATTAATATAGTTTATATTTTAAAGAATGCTAAGAATAATAATTTAAATATAGTTAACTTAAAGACTTTTATTATGTCATTTATTTTTAATTCTCTATCTCTCTGCAAAATTCAAAGGCTAGTTTTATAATCTCCTAATTTAGCTTAAGATATCTTTAATAATTTTGTGAAATCATTGCTAAAAATTCCTCAGTTCCTTTCTATTAGTACATAAAAAGTTAAAGTTAAAAGTTAAAAAGCTTTGTTAAAGCCTTAGTAGTCAGCCATCTGACCTATTCTATCAGCTTGCCTGTATTAGTTTGTCTTAAATTCCTACTAGGCTTAGTTAAGCGTTGTAGCACTTCATTAGTGCACCATCCTTTAATATTCGGAATAGTTTTGGTTTTGCACTTAGCGTTCCTAATTATTTATCCAAGGATTAAGATTTGAGTTAAAGAATTTTTTCTAGAAATTTTTCCGCTTTATGTTGGATATATCCTAAATAGTTTTCTAAAAATATCTTATTTATTCTTTCTTTAAATTTCGCTTAGTTAGTAGCAGTATTTTCATTGGTGTTATTTATTGCACACGTAGCATAAATTCTTCTTTTAAACTATTATTCCTGTAACACTTATTTAATTTAAATTTAAATACTTATTTTAAATAAACGTTTACTGTTTATTTTAATTTGAGGCTTCATTTTCTATTTCCATAGGATCTGATTAATTCTGTTAAAACGAAAATGGCGTAACCTTAATTTATTATTAAATTTAAAGAATTCTTTGTTCCAGTTTGTCTTCTATTTCTTATGATTATTAATATTGTTTCTCAAGTAAAGATGTTATTAGTTTTTCTAATTTTTCTACTTTATCAGTGAGGTATCTATTTTTAAACATAAACTCTTTTAATGACTTAGATAATATTTCTATTTGAGTTTGTGTAGGAAGTTTTTTTAGTTCTGGATTTGCAAGTGGTTAATCTTCGTCATATCAATCATATTTCTCACTTTCACTCATTGTAATTATTTCGCTTTTTTATTTTTTAGAGAATTTTCCTGTTTAAATGTTTTGCTCAAAGTTCTGTTATTTCTTAGAAGCCATTTTATATATAATATCCTAATAATAGCAATAACTAATTATAGTGATACCATCTTCAGTTAAGTTCCTCACTGGGTAAATGACATATTCAGATTTCTCCAAGTATAGTAACAAATATTTTCGATTCAGCATATTAAATCTTTGAAAAATGATCTAAAGAGTAATAAGCAGTTTACAATTAATTAATTATAAATTTTCACATTTCTCTTTCGAGCTGGAAACTTCTGGTAGACAATCAATAACACTCTCTTAGTGCACAAAAATGTAGATATCCTGCTACTTAATTCAATAAGCTTCGGCCTAGGGTTCGATAATTATGAGCCAACAGACTTCAAACCGCTAGCAAGAGTGGATAATCGGAAAGATTTTGTTCACATGTTAAGATTGACTCTTACCAGAGAACTTCTCAGCGAATAGGAACTTGACCTTATCATAAGATTAGAAGTTTTTATCAAAAATAAACCTCAGCTACAGCCATCTTATTAATTATGGTATTTTTAATAATTAGTGTATATTTTAAATATAACTATACATATCATATAAAAATTTTAAAATTACATATTTTTAATTTTTCTATTATTTAATAAGAGTAAAAGATATGAACTTGAAGATAAATGAAGTTTGTTCAATAAATCTATTACAATACAATAATTCTTATTTCTAGATTAACTTACTAAATAATAAGTCTTCTTGTAGCATTGCATCTATATCTTTTGGAATTGGAATTTTTAGAGATTTACTGTTATATTAGTGCCCTAAATTCTTGCACAAGTTGAATTAATTTCTTATAAATAGTTTGTTTTATAGTTTGTATGAAAATATTTTGCTTTTAAACTATAATTTCACCTTATGACAGTTTATCTTATAAAAAAGTAGTTTTTTAAGAGTTAAGTTTGATGTTAAAATAATGTAGGAATTTTAGAGTTTGAGACACGTTGAATACATATAATGTGTAAAATATAAATAAAATAGATGAGTAATAAATAATGACTATTTATAATTAGAAAATGAATAGGAAAATGTTTGAATTGAATTAGTTGATCTTTTAAATTGAAATAAATGATTAATGTTTTTAAAATTGATATTAAATAAAATATTTGAAATATTATTATGTATATGCATTTTGTATAGATATAATAGTAATAGCTTTAACTTACACTTAGTATATCTTAATAAATTAAAAAAGCTTTAGTTTTAATGTTTTAGATATAATGAATATGATATTAATTTGTTAATTACTTTTATTTTGCTAATATGCATTATATTAGAATATCATTTTTATTATTACTAAGTATAAAGATACTTAGATATATTTAAATAATTTAAATAATTTGGTAGCAAATGTTTGTTATATGTTATAACTTTTGATTCTTAAAGCAACTTTAATAAAGGTTTGATTGCAAATTCTAATTTGATGTATAAATGTTCTACAGTAGATATATATTAAATGATGATTATAGATTTATAGAGTTATATATATTGATTGTAGTGTATATAAGATTGTAAGTTTAATTATTTGTAGGTTGTTATATTTTATTATATTAAGACTATTATAGATAAAGAAAATTAAATGGTACAAACTTAGATTATCTTTTTTATAATATAATTATGAATATTCTTTCATAATAATGTTTTTAAATAAAATAAATAAATAGTTTGATTTAATCTCAAAATACTATTTTTTAAATTTAGAACAACTTAGCTTTTACATGTGTAACCATGCTATATAATTAATTTAGTATTTAGAAACTTTAGTAAAAATGTATTTTTCTTTATTTATTTAAAACTATTTAATATTTTAGTAAAATTTAAAATAATTAAAAATTTAATCTTATATTCCCTTATTATTTATGCCTATAAATAGATTATTTATTCTTTTATCAAAAATATACTCTTTTAAATTAGCTTAATCACTAATTTTTTTAATATTTATCAATCTATTTATTAAATTTTATTTATTTAATATTCAAACTTTCATTATAGCTATTCATTATCAAATATTATTTATTATCTTATTATATTTCAAATATTACAGAAACTTTTTATTTAGACAATATCTTTTGCTTTAAAACCTTATTTTTTTATAAATTAAACTAAATTATGTACATTTTTTAGAATCCTAAAAGTTGGTTGTTAAAAATTAAATTTAGAATAAGTTTTAATTTTTTTGTTTTTGACATTATTTTATATGTTATATTTTGAAAGTTCATTGAAACAAAAATCAAGCTTGTTTTATTAATTTTACTAAAAATATAATTTATAGCATTTTAAATTAAAATACAAATGGAGTTTCCTTTAGGATTACTTTGTGTAATTTTCCTTTATACATTTAATATAAATTTATTATAGAAATTTTGTAACTTATTTTACGATATTTTTAAATTTTTGAGTTAGAAGTATTTAGGAATAATGTTAACTGTATTAATGAAATATGATTAAACTTAAGTTTATTAAAATTAAATTTTGCTCTTCATAGTGACAAATATAACTTGAATTTAAATAAAATATTCTATTTGATAAATAAATAAATTATCTAAAATATTAAAATTATTTTAATATAATATATAAAGTATTTAATAATCTCTTAGATATCATGTAAAATTATTTATATTTCATTTAAACAAATATCAATTATTTCAAACTATTTATCATTTTAAATCTATTTCCAAAATTTATATCAATAACTATTATATTATCAACAGTTCCTTCTACTTCTCATTTATTTCAAACTCTATTTCTTATTTTTTTATTTATTGCTTAATCATCAAATTATTTTATACTTATTCACTATAGGAGAACAACTAAATATACTAACAAATTCAATTTTACTTTAAGTATAAGGGAGAACTATATTAATTATTTACATATTATTATTATATTTGGCTAACTTATTATAATTCTATATTATACCTATGTGTAGATTTATGCTTACCCCATTTCAGATCTATTTGCATTTATAGTTTTTAATTCATTTTTTAAAACATTCCAATACTTTCAAACTTCTATTCTATTTTTCCTTTTATAGATATTAAAAAAATTTTATTTATTCTATCCAAAAATCTTTCCTAGATAAATCGCTGAGCATAAAATGGTCTAAATAATGTTTGTAATTTTATTAATATTTATTATAATGTTATCCAAACTACAAAACTAATTGCACGTTACTTTTAAATCAAATTTATTCAATTGATACTTATATTTCAAAATAATTAAAAAATCTAAACAAATTCATCTTTATTCACTAAAAACCAAATTAAGAACTAACCTCTAAAAATTATATAAATATACAAAGACATAGGCTAAATTCATTAACCTTCAAATCTTAATATCTTTTAATACCAAACAATATTAAGGCCTTTAAAATTACTAAGAAGTATAAACATAAAATATATATACCTTCAATAAAAAATTAACTAATCCTTTTAAACTTTATAACAAATCTAATATCAAATATATACTTTTTATCTACTTTTAATCATTCAAAAATTAACCCTCAAATTTAATTAGTCTTCAATAAATTTATTCCTCAACTCTTAACTCGCAATCCTCCACTTTCTCACAGTATTGTCATCTGCTCCAGATACTAGCCATTTATTGTCACTACTCAATGCTATAGATTCAATTGGTTATGTATGCCCATTAAGAGTCTATGTACACACACCCGTATTAAAATCCCATATTTTGATTAAATGGTCATAAGAACCAGAAAATATAGCACTTGAATCAGAATTTAACTGAGTATTTGATACACCTTTCGTGTGACCTTGAAAGATACGAACTAGCTAACCAGTAGAGAAGTCTCATATCTTAATTGATTTATCAGAAGAACTCGATATTTTATACTTATTGTCCAAAGATAAAATTACCGATAAAACATAACTTGAATGACCAGAAAGAGTTTGAATAAGCTAGCCAGTCTGGAAATTTTAGATATTGATCGTTGTATCTTCAGATGCTGATATAATTCATTTCTATTCAGGCAAGATAACTACCGAGTTGCTTCAAGAGTTATGTCCCGATGAAATTCTAAGGAGAGTAGCAGTCTGAAAATTTCAGATATTGATCGTTGTATCTTCATGTGCTGATATAATTTATTTCTAGTCAGGCGGGATAACTATCGAGCTATTTCAAGAGGTATGTCCCGATAAAGTTCTTAGGAGGGTAACAGTCTGGAATTTCCAGATCTTTATAGAATTTTCAGGGTATCCTAAACTAGATACAATTCAATTCAGGTCATTTGATATGGCTACCAAATAAACTTATGAGGAGTGACCAGTGATGACTTAGTCTAAAAATATTAAAAAATACCTTAACTTTTATCGTAGTTGATCTTACTAACAAGTCTTTAGAAGCATAAATTTGGTAAGATTTCATATTTAAATAGAAGAAATTGTATTCTTCCAAAGGAACTGTTTCGTTATCTTAAGAGTTTTCGCAAAAAAAATGCATTTAGTAAATTGTATTTTGTTTTCCATTTTCATAATTATAGGCTACAATAAAATTGATCTATTTGAAGTTTACGTTCTTCAGTTTTCTTCACTTTCTTTTCCTTCGCTATCTGTTTCTCTTTATAGTAAGGCATTTTATTCCTGTTTATTCCTGATTTCTGAATGCATCAACCAAGTTTTTACTTCATTAGCATTTTTAATTGCTTCCTTTATAGCTTTTTTTCTTAAGCATTAATTTGAGCTGAGCCCTTTTTGGTTACAACTCATACATTTTCAAATTGATGGTTAGCGATACAACGATACGTGTATGGGATTTCCAGACTGACTCAAGTAAGTGCTTTACCTTTTGTCTAACTAATTCTGGTATATTTTCTGCGTCTTTGATCTTCTTCAATTCTAAATAATTTTTCATTTTTTCATTGGTTCCCTTTGTATCTTTTACGGTTCCGATCTCTGTATATACTATTTTTCCGTATTTCTTTAGATGGGTTTCTACCCTGGCTTAAACTTGAATACATGTTAAATGTTCAGTGAATCGGGTAGTTCTTAATGTTGTAGAATTCCTCTTTATTTCTTTGTTCTGTTGGTATTACAACATTTCTAATATTCTATGTTTAATTATTTCCGAATTGTGTGAGTGTTTCCTTATTTTTGAATTCTATAAAAATTATTAGTGTCTGAAAGATTTTTCATACTCTCAATATTTTTACCATATTCTTATTTCAGATATCTTGAGAAATGGTTGAACGATTTCATTTTCTTGCATTTCTGCTGGACTGAGTCTTTGGTTGTAGAAATTTTCTTATAAACATTTATTGAAACAGGTAACTCCTACTCTTTTAGCAGTTTTGAGCTGTGTATTTTCCTCCTCATTTTATGGTATTTGCTCGTTCTTTTCTTCTTCTATTATAATGATTTGCACAGAGCTGAGATCTGATATGATGTTCTAAATTACCTACTTTTTTGATAGGTCGCTTAGATTTTAGATTTCTATCCCTTTTTTTTTCTGCATTACTTCTAGTAGTTATAATATTTTGCGACAGAGACTTTTTTCTTAAAAATAATATCAAAGATATGATTAAGTTGTAAAACTCTTTCATATCTTTATTAAATTTACCTAGCAATCTTGATACAAGTCTGGCGGCATGTGGAATATAGGATCACTACTTGATATAATAGCTTAATATTGTAGTATTTAAGTAAATAAAGTAATAATGTAATAGTTGATATTATTGAGTGTATTTTTGATGGTAACTGTTATAAATTAGCTTTATAGCTTTTATAGCTTTTATAGTCTAAATAATAATAAAAATGTAAGCGTTACCAAAATGCTTAATCTGCTTAGAAGATTACAACTTAACTAATGCTCTTCCAACTGTCTTACCTTGTGGACATATTTACTGTGGTTTGTGTTTGAATACTGAGTACTGATTATAAGGCATAATGTAATGTCCTATTTGTTAAAAAGGATTCCATTTTAGATTTGATGATTTACCTTAAGAAAGTGATTTAATAAGAATGATATTTTAAAACTAATAATACATATAAAAGATTTAAGATGCTAGATAGAAATTAAAAGAGATAAGGAGGTAAATTATGGAAAAATCTAAAACCATTACAACCAAATAATCAAACATTAGTAATACTCTCATAATACCACTAACTAATATCATCATCAATCATTAACCAACATTTATCTACCAAAAATAACACTCAAATATTATCTAATTCTACTAATCACTAAAACCAACTATACTCTAATATAACTCATAACCACCTACAATACTAAAGTCTAAATTAACTTACAATCTAATAAGATAAAAACTATAACACAATACTAAGTAACCAAATATTATTTAGACTAACTAACATAAACTAACCTAACACTTTATATAATCTAACTATATTCACTTTTTTGATTGAGGAATTTAAAAATTAAGTTTATTTAATATTTAAACAGAGTAATTACGATAAGTCTAAGTTTAAATTATAATTCCAGACAGAAGTAAAAGTATAGAATATTAAAATAAGTTATATTTAATTGGAGGAATTAACTTAAATTAAAAGAAAGGAATAAAAGAAACTTGATAATTTGATTTTGAAGGTAATAGAATAAAACTTGGTGATCTAAATGAGGGAAGAGGTTACTTTGGAATAGCAGCTGCTTAAAAATATCTTTATGTTATTGGAGGAGGTACTGATAATAATCAAGGTTTATAATCAGTAGAAAAGTTACAGATAGGAAACTAAAGTAAATGATAAAACTGCTCTTAATTTCCATTCTAAATAGCAGGTTAAACTTTAGTAGTAGATAAAGATGAATAAAATATTTATTCTTTTGGAGGGTTTAATTAGAAAAGATAAACTTTAAAAGATATATGAAAGTATAATATATAGAATGATAGATGAAGTAAGTAAAATTTGAATCTACCTGAAGCTGTTATTTATCCTATAGTTTGTTTAGAGCCTTTTGTCATATGTGGAGGTTTGAAAAGAGGATTTACGAAAGAATATTCAAGAAGAATATATAAAAGAAACAAAGAATAATGGTAATAAAGTTAAATTTTTAAAGATATTTTAGCTTTAACGGAGATGAAAATAAGAAATAACTATGGATATGTTTTTGCTATAGAATAGGAAAAGAGTTTCAATAATGAGGATTGATTTAGAAAAATTGAGTTATAGAAGTATTAGAAGTCATAACTGATAAACATAATAATAATATATATATTATTAATAGAATTTATAATAAATATATCTTAATATATAAAGAATTATTTTAAAGATCTATAATTAGGTAAATATGTTACTACTTATTAAAATATTTAAAGCGTCTGAAATAAATAAAGAATCAAATTTTATCTAAACATATTTAAAAATCTATTATTCAAATATTATTATTATTCAGATACTACATATTATTTATAACATACCAAAGCATATTCAACATAGTCAAAAGAATTATTTTTAAATACATCCTTATATTTAAATTATACAAGTACTACTTAGATTATTCTATTATTTATCTAATCAAATCAAAACTATAATCAAATAATCATTAAACTATACTTAAGTCTAAATAATAATTAAGTCATCACTACTATCATCAAGTTAACATCTTCAAATTTAGAATACATTATTTCCTTTAATCATTTAAGCTAACTACAATATATATTTTAAAATGTCCCATAACCAATAATAAAATCAAGCCATTATAACACCTATACTCTCGATAAAAACTCAATCATTATAAATTTTCGAAATTAATATGATAAATCAGTAAGATTAAAACAATTTCGAAAACAAATTTTAGGAGGGATGTATAAGGGTGAAAAAAAGCTAGGAAAATATGATGAGCTAATAAAATTAGCAGAAAATAAAATTTTATAAAATAAGTAACTTTGAAAAAATAAAGTAGAAAACTTCATCTAAGAATAAGAATAATCTATCTCAATTTTATATAAAGAGATATTTTAAACATTACAACTCAGGCATAATAAAATAATGTGCAGCACTAATGGAACTCTTCAATACCGATAGATAGAATTTGGGATAACATATAGATTAAGTACGAAAAAATACGAATTTAATTTATTCTATTTTTTTAATCTGATTAATATAATTTGATAAATTCTAACATAAATTTGAAAATGGAAGGCTTAAAGAAAGGTTTCTACACCACCTCCAAGAAATAGGAGAGGAAACCAGAAACCGAAATAACCCAGACTCCTACTAAGTAGCAAGAATTTCATCTATCAGGAACACAAGCCAGGGAAGAATACTAACAGACTAGGAAAAGCCACTAACTTACCCCGGCATCTTAAGAGAAGCCAAGGAAACAACCTAAGTCTGCTCTACATTAGGAGACTTCGGAAGTCTATTCTTCCGGACAAATGAGCGTGGAGCAGCTCATTAAAGTAGTGCTAAGCCTCTAGCAAGAGGTAAAGAAGCTTAAAAGGGAAAATACGAAACTGATGGACCTGATTGAGCAACAGGATACAAGAGAGCTCCGAATGGCAAACTGGGAAAGGGAGCTCGACAACATCTGGAAACACCAACAGGAACAAATGAAACATATGAATGACTCAATAAAGACGATTCAAGAGCAGAACAAGCAAATAATCTAGAGCCAGAGCCAAGTGCTAGAAATTCCTAAGATAGAGAAAATGGACATTGAAGAAGAGCAAGTAATCAAAATGACAAGAGAGAAAAGAATTAAGAAGAAATGCTATTTCTGTGGTAGCTATAGATACCGATATAGGAAATGTAGGAAATTCAAATACAGAGAATTTTAAATACAGTAAAAGAAACAATATAACTTGATGGACCAAGGAAGAGAAAGCAAGACATACAACAAACTATGCACCAAGAATTATCCAAAAATGCCACTTATACTTAATTCAGAAAAAGAAAAAAGTATTCTTTTTACTTAACTGATGAAGAAAAAATCAAAAGCCACTTTATGAGTAAAGTTAAATCAATTGGCAATAAATGATGTGAAGACTTTCAAAAAATTAGATACAGTATTAAGTAATGAAGAAGATAAAAAGAAATAAAGTCAATAGTCAATTATGCTTGAACATAAAAAGTGGTCAAATATGTAACAAGAAATAACACAATAAAATAAAAGATACATAAATAAAAATAGAAAACCTAAAGAAATTATTAAGAAGAGTAGCAAGCAAAAATTTGGATCCTAAAGCATAAAGATTGCTATACTAATTATTTAAATTAACCTGAGATAGGTAATAATTGATAAAATAATAAAAGATCATTTAACTTAATAAATTCTTAAAAAAATCATTTAAGCTACCTTAAATCTATGGAAAAGCTAAAGTTTAATACCATGAGGAAAAGGTGGCATTGTTAAAATCCATTGAGCAAAATAAATTCCAACAAGTAACTAGTTTGATTCCACAATTAATAGATGCAATCAATTTCAATAATAAATAGAAAAATAATATCAGAAAAGATAGTATACATAGAACTTGAACATAAATACAAAAATTAAAGTAATTTGGTTTTTAAAAAGTCAAAGCAAGTAACCCTAAATTGATAGTTGATTCTAAATAGGAAGAATCAAACAATGAAGATTAAGAAAATTTGATAATTTGAAAAAATATTTAAGGATAGGAATTTATAACATTAGAGGAATCAAGTTGAACAAAGAAGAGTTATGTAAATTCATGCTTGAAAAAGATATAGATATTATGGCAACAAAAAAAATTGTTATAGATTCATTCAAAGATATGCTTTAAATAATAAAAGTAAATTATTTAGACTTATAGCTAATTTTAAAATGAAGAGTTTTATGTAAATTCAATCTCTCAGTAATTAGCTCAAAATTGTTTCAACGAAATTCATGTAAACTGAAACCAAGAATCAAGTTTCGTAGACATATTAAGTAGAAAATTTATAGGCGATTATATAATTTAAAAGGTATAATATGATATCAAATGAGAATGTTGTTATAATCGCAGTAAAATTCTCAAAACAAATTTTATTAGGTCCAAAGTAGAAATAAAATCCTTTGGATAAATCAAATTATGGTATAATAAAGAAATTTTAAACCAGTTCAAGCAGAATTCAATTAGAACTTATAAAATTAAAAAGTAATTGAATTACCTAAAACTTTTAATGATGTATAACAAGCCTCAGTTAATACCATAACTATTATGAAGAATTTAAATATTCGTTTATATAAAAAGTTTAGAAGCAATAAGAATTAAAGGTGCTTATTTAAATGATATATTGCTGTAAAATTGCAATTTAAAAAAGACCAACATGTATGGTGGCAATTTAAGAAATACATGTCTAATAAATTGTAATTTTAATGGAGCAAATTTAACTAACATATAACTAGAATCACCATAATAATTAGCTACTTTGCAGGACATAATGGTTTCATCTTATCTGTAACTGAAGCAAGTGACTAGAAATGAATAGTATCGGGAAGTTCCGATAAGACTATAAAAATATGATAATTTTTGAATGGGATTTGTAAGAGTACTTTGAAGGATATAGGAAGAGATCCTTTCTGTAGATGTAATGGATGACTAGAAATAAATAATAACAGGAATTATGATAATACAATAAAGATTTGAGACTTCATAACTACTATTTGCAAGAGTACTTTTTAGGGTCATATGAATTGAGTAAAATTGATAGTTTTAGCATGAGATTATAAATAAATAGTATCGGGAAGTTTTGATATGAATATAAAGATATGAAATTTCTAAACTGTACAATGTATTTACTTTTTCAAAAACATAAAGACCTGATTAGACCAATAATTTAAGTAATGATAATAAATTCATAATGTCAGAGAGAATTGACAATAAAGATATGGGACTTTTAGATAGGCAATGTATTCGAACTTTAACAATAATGTAATAAATTTATAACTGTGATTAAACTATCAAGTTATTGAATTTTTTATCAGGCGATAATCTAACAACCTAAATAGGACATTTAAGGTTATTCAGTTACATTAAGTAAGGACAACAAATGACTCTTATCAAGAGATGGTGATAAATAGTGAGAAAGTGGAGTGTGCAAAACTTGCTTTAAAGTTTGAAAATTAGTAAAGTTCAAAAGCAAGTAAGTTTTTAATTAAATTGAATAAGTGTGAAGTTAGAGTGAGCTGCAATAGAGAGATGCATTGCAGATGTTTAATTGTAGTTTTGAAAATATAGTTGAGTCCTAAAAGTGAAATAGTTAAATAAATGTAGTAAAAAAGGCAATTTTATGTAAAAGAAATGCTTTTAATTATTTTTATATTATTTGATAAATTAATTTTGGATTGAAAATCTGACATTAGTTAATTATCAAACTATATAAAATTAATGTATTGGATGAAAAAATATCTATATATCTCATAAGAAAATATTTTAATGTTTATATAGAAAGAAGCTTTGAGAGAAAATAAGGGTTAAGCAAAAATATAAAATGATATGTAAAATTAGTATAGAAAAAGATGATTTAATTATATTAGATAGAAACCCAAAACCTCGTAACTAAATTAGTTATAATTAAACTAACTATTTAATAACAGTTGAGAAACTCAAGTTTTTAATAACCATTCGAATCTTAGTTAAGAAGAAATAGAATAATAAGATAAATTTAATATTTAAAAATAAGTCTTTTAAATAAAATGGATTAATCTCTTCGACTCTCAAAAAATAGCAAAGAGAAAAGCGGCAAAAGAAATTTAGAAAAAATAATAACAATAGGAGGAGTCAAGCTCTTCTTCAGAAGGTAAAGTTATGGTAGGATTAGAGATAAGTTAACGAAATAATCAAAAACTTTAAATTTAATTAGACCAAATGTAAAAAGTATCTCAAATATGACTTACAACTTAGGGGAAAAAATACGGGAAACTAATGAGTAAATAGAAGATTAGAACCTCTAATACTTAGAAGATAACTTATTTGTAGCAAATTAATAACGGAAGAATAACTCTGAACTTAATCATAATAAAATTTTAAATACGACTGGAAATAGAAAAAATTAGAATTAAAAACAGAATTGAATCCAGAAAAAGAAATGATTGCTACAAGTTTCAAAAAGATTATATAGAAATAATTACATTGACAATAATACAAACTTTGTTGATGTTGCAAATCAAATCAACATATTTTAAAAAACTGTTGATAGAAAGAAAATAAACGAATAAGAGCAGAAAAGAACATTCAATAAACTATGAATAACTCGGGATCTATAAAAGCTTTTTGCAAGACCACTTGAACGGTTACAGTGGTAACCTTCCACTTAATAAAAAGGTCGTGGATCACACCCACGTATGTCCGCAGGATGGTTGCAATTCCAGAGAATTCTTAACAAATAATTATTATTATTAAATAAGTCTTTTATTAACAACTAGAATTGAGTCGTCTTTAGAGAAAATTTTAAATTTAATATCTTAACTATCAAACAATAAAGAAGATGGATTTAAATCTGAACTTATTGAATATGAGGGTAATAATTATATAAAATAATTACTTGTTTTATAAATAATATGTTTAGAACGTTTAATATACCGAATGGTTTAAAAAAAGTTAATATAATTCCTATTTTCAAATAAGGAAGTAAAAATGAAGTAATTACAACCTATTACTTTGCTAAAGTGTGTGCTAAAAATTTATGATAAGGTAATTACTTAAAGGCTTTATAATTATATATATAAACGAAATATTTTACGCTTAGTTTAGTTTGGATTTCTCTATGAACTTCTACTACTTAATTAATTTTGAACTGCTTAATAAATAATTGATTTAAATTGTAGATGATCACGAAAAAATAATTAATTGCTACTTTAATTGATGCAGAAAAGATGTTTGATAGTATACATAGAAAGTTACTTTTTTATAATTTAAGAAAATCGAGATTTCCATTAAATTTAATTTTTGCTATAGAATCATTTTATAAAAATATTGATGCTAAGTTTATTATTGATGGGTATCTTACTAGAAAAATATAGATTAATAATGTTGTTATATAAGGAAGTAATCATGATCCTGTATTTGCAATTCTATACTATGACATTGAGATATTTAGAAAATAGTTAAAAAAAATTAGGATTTAATATCTGTTCCAGATCTTTCTTTGTGTTAGGTTTTGCTGATGATTTAATTTAATTTGCAGATTCCTAAAAAAACGCCCAAAAATTATTAAATTTTTACTTGATTAAGACTTAATATAAATGTTAAGAAATGTGAAACGGTTTAATTTCTGAGAAAAAAAGAAAGAAACTGAAATTAACTTAAATTTAACCTTCCCTACAAGAAATATGTAGATAAAAACATTGAAAAATATAATTTAGATATTCAAATAACTTATTATTTCAAAGAATTTAATAAGCATCTTAATATTTAAATCTAAAAAGAATTCTTCTAAGAATGCAGTAATGTGAACTGCAAAAAGATTTATTAATTAAATAGAAAGTAATTATAATGTCTTCCCTTTAATAACATACCAAATACAATAGACATCTAATCCAAGAAACTATTTCAATATATAAATTAAGAACTTACACTTATAATTTTTAATATGAACTGATTCAACGACATATCGAAACATAATTAAACTAAGTTTGTTTATGTAGATAGGAATTTGATACATTTTAGCACATTTTCCAATGTAATACTTATTCAGACATTTTTAAGAATTTTAATAAGCAAAAAATAATTACTGGAAAAGATTAAATAAGACTAATTTTATATGACTAAAATTATATTAATCAATAATTTACAGAAAGTAAGATGACTAAATAGATATGTACATAAAAATATTCCATCGATAATTATTAAGAAGAAGATTAAATATTTTAAAGACTAGAGTGAAGAAATAAATCCTATTAAAAGAAACCAATAAATAGATTTGATGAGCTAATCGAATCCTTATCAAAATGAGAGTGAAAGAGAGCCATGATTGAAAATGCAGAAACTTTTAAATTTAACATAATTTGCCTAATTATTTACCGATAATTATGCATTTATGTCTCAATATTTCAAATATTGAAACTCTTATTGTTTATTATTATTATATCAAAATTAAACTTTTTTTACTTTTACATATATTTTATAATGGATAGATTTTTATTAAAATATTCTATTTTTTAATCCCTTTTTGTTCATAATTTTGTAGATTTAATCAATTATGTTTATTTATATTATATTTACTTTAATAATTTAAAATTTGGTTTATGGCTACTGTCAGTTTAGTCTATAAGCTAGCTACTGTAGATAAGAAACGACGGTCTCTAGAGGATAGACTTAACTTATTCAAGGTTATTGCTTGTTTTAAAGCTCGACTGACACGTTTGCTCCAATTCTATGATTCCTGGTTCTTGATTCAAATCTCCTTACTTCACATGTCTTATAATAAGGAAATAATACAGATGATGATGTTAAGTCTTGAGGAAACTTACACTTTTCTAAAATGAATACCTATTAAAGTAATTTTTTGTTTTGAAAACATCCAAGATCGCATAGGAATTTCTCAGTTGGAGAAACGGAATTTCTAGAGCAATTCCAATTACATTTTAGTTAAGTTTACTTCATTTAAATTGCAGTTTGCTAGCTTCGTAATCCTTAAGTTAATCTCTTATAAATTTGAGTTTCTTATATTGCAATCTTGAAAATTTAATCCCCTCAAATTAACAGTTCAGGTTCTTATTCCCCCATAGTTTTTTGTATAAAATTATAGTCCAAACATTTTAAGATCATTATTACATTTGCTAAAGCTTATTTTACTTTGTTATCTGCCTTAGATAATTCTATGATATCATTCAAAAACACTCATCACGCTAAAACAATTTTAAATTAACTGATCAGAAATTTAGTTAACATTTATTTCTTAATTTTCAGCTTAATTAAATTTCTAATTCTTTTACTTTATCTGCTCGTATTGCTGTTTAATTATATTTAATAATGTTACTCTTTCTTTTTGTTATTATTTAGTTTATGATGGTAAATGTAATTATTTTTATATATTTTGTATTTAATTATGTAAGATTTAAATTATTTCTTCTATTTTCTTATATTATTTTATAATTACCCTCTAATATTATTTGTGGTTTGAAGATATACTTAATTTATTATATTTAGAAAGGAGTTTTTAAATCATCAAAATAACTTTAATTCAACTAATTTACTATATCTTTCATTATTTAAATATTTGCACAATTCTATACATTTTTATTTAGCTTTGCTTTAAGTTGAAATTCATTAAGCTGCTTCTCATATTTTTCGGTTGAAATATAGACTTTTAACTCAGATTATAAGCCTTTAAATATTCACTAATGTGTTTACAAAATACTAATTGAGCGACATGAAGACCAACTTTAACAAATTTTGAGGACATTAAGAAACTATATTAAAGTATCTTAGGAATTCTTTTTTAAAGAATCAAATTATTTTTTAGATATTTTACAACTTTCCTAATCCATTTATTAAACTAAAATTAAACTTATAGATTTTTATTAATTTTAGTAATAACTAAAATTAAAAAGATTTAGTTTAATGAAATAAAAGTAAAATAAATAATAAAATTAATTTAAATAGATATTAGTTTAATGCTTATAATTAAGCAGATTATTAAACTCTTATTTATGTTTAATAAATTTATTTTTATTTAAAGGAAAATATTTTATATTTATTATTAAAAATTAATTAACATTTAATATTTTTAATGCCTATATTTTATTAATATTTCCATATAATAGCAATAACTAATAGTGATATCATCTTCAATTATGTTCATCACTGGGTAAATGATATATTCAGATTTCTCCAAGCATAGTAACAAATATTTTCAATTAAGTATATTAAATCTTTGAAAAATGATCTAAAGAGGAATAAGCAGTTTACAATTAATTAATTATAAATTTTCAAATTTCTCTTTCAAGGGGCTGAAAATTTCTGCTAGACAATAAATTACACTCTCTTAATGCACACAACGTAGATATCCTGCTACTTAATTCAATAAGCTTCGGCCTAGGATTCGATAACTATGAGCCAACAAACTTCAAACCGCTAGCAAGAGTGGATAATCGAAAGATTTTATTCACATGTTAAGATTGACTCTAACCAGAGAACTTCTCAGCGAATAGGAACTTGACCTTATCATAAGATTAGAAGGCTTTATCAGAAAATCAACCTATGCTACAGCCATCTTATTAATTATGGTATTTTTAATAATTAGTGTATATTTTAAATATAACTATACATATCATATAAAAATTTTAAAATTACATATTTTTAATTTTTCTAAAAGATATGAACTTGAAGATAAATGAAGTTTGTTAAATAAATCTATTATAATGGTATAATTCTTATTTCTAGATTAACTTACTAAATAATAAGTCTTCTTGTAGCATTGCATCTATATCTTTTGGAATTGGAATTTTTAGAGATTTACTGTTATATTAGTGCCCTAAATTCTTGCACAAGTTGAATTAATTTCTTATAAATAGTTTGTTTTATAGTTTGTATGAAAATATTTTGCTTTTAAACTATAATTTCACCTTATGACAGTTTATCTTATAAAAAAGTAGTTTTTTAAGAGTTAAGTTTGATGTTAAAATAATGTAGGAATTTTAGAGTTTGAGACACGTTGAATACATATAATGTGTAAAATATAAATAAAATAGATGAGTAATAAATAATGACTATTTATAATTAGAAAATGAATAGGAAAATGTTTGAATTGAATTAGTTGATCTTTTAAATTGAAATAAATGATTAATGTTTTTAAAATTGATATTAAATAAAATATTTGAAATATTATTATGTATATGCATTTTGTATAGATATAATAGTAATAGCTTTAACTTACACTTAGTATATCTTAATAAATTAAAAAAGCTTTAGTTTTAATGTTTTAGATATAATGAATATGATATTAATTTGTTAATTACTTTTATTTTGCTAATATGCATTATATTAGAATATCATTTTTATTATTACTAAGTATAAAGATACTTAGATATATTTAAATAATTTAAATAATTTGGTAGCAAATGTTTGTTATATGTTATAACTTTTGATTCTTAAAGCAACTTTAATAAAGGTTTGATTGCAAATTCTAATTTGATGTATAAATGTTCTACAGTAGATATATATTAAATGATGATTATAGATTTATAGAGTTATATATATTGATTGTAGTGTATATAAGATTGTAAGTTTAATTATTTGTAGGTTGTTATATTTTATTATATTAAGACTATTATAGATAAAGAAAATTAAATGGTACAAACTTAGATTATCTTTTTTATAATATAATTATGAATATTCTTTCATAATAATGTTTTTAAATAAAATAAATAAATAGTTTGATTTAATCTCAAAATACTATTTTTTAAATTTAGAACAACTTAGCTTTTACATGTGTAACCATGCTATATAATTAATTTAGTATTTAGAAACTTTAGTAAAAATGTATTTTTCTTTATTTATTTAAAACTATTTAATATTTTAGTAAAATTTAAAATAATTAAAAATTTAATCTTATATTCCCTTATTATTTATGCCTATAAATAGATTATTTATTCTTTTATCAAAAAATATACTCTTTTAAATTAGCTTAATCACTAATTTTTTTAATATTTATCAATCTATTTATTAAATTTTATTTATTTAATATTCAAACTTTCATTATAGCTATTCATTATCAAATATTATTTATTATCTTATTATATTTCAAATATTACAGAAACTTTTTATTTAGACAATATCTTTTGCTTTAAAACCTTATTTTTTTATAAATTAAACTAAATTATGTACATTTTTTAGAATCCTAAAAGTTGGTTGTTAAAAATTAAATTTAGAATAAGTTTTAATTTTTTTGTTTTTGACATTATTTTATATGTTATATTTTGAAAGTTCATTGAAACAAAAATCAAGCTTGTTTTATTAATTTTACTAAAAATATAATTTATAGCATTTTAAATTAAAATACAAATGGAGTTTCCTTTAGGATTACTTTGTGTAATTTTCCTTTATACATTTAATATAAATTTATTATAGAAATTTTGTAACTTATTTTACGATATTTTTAAATTTTTGAGTTAGAAGTATTTAGGAATAATGTTAACTGTATTAATGAAATATGATTAAACTTAAGTTTATTAAAATTAAATTTTGCTCTTCATAGTGACAAATATAACTTGAATTTAAATAAAATATTCTATTTGATAAATAAATAAATTATCTAAAATATTAAAATTATTTTAATATAATATATAAAGTATTTAATAATCTCTTAGATATCATGTAAAATTATTTATATTTCATTTAAACAAATATCAATTATTTCAAACTATTTATCATTTTAAATCTATTTCCAAAATTTATATCAATAACTATTATATTATCAACAGTTCCTTCTACTTCTCATTTATTTCAAACTCTATTTCTTATTTTTTTATTTATTGCTTAATCATCAAATTATTTTATACTTATTCACTATAGGAGAACAACTAAATATACTAACAAATTCAATTTTACTTTAAGTATAAGGGAGAACTATATTAATTATTTACATATTATTATTATATTTGGCTAACTTATTATAATTCTATATTATACCTATGTGTAGATTTATGCTTACCCCATTTCAGATCTATTTGCATTTATAGTTTTTTATTCATTTTTTAAAACATTCCAATACTTTCAAACTTCTATTCTATTTTTCCTTTTATAGATATTAAAAAAATTTTATTTATTCTATCCAAAAATCTTTGCTAGATAAATCGCTGAGCATAAAATGGTCTAAATAATGTTTTAAATTTTATTAATATTTATTATAATGTTATCCAAACTTCAAATCTTAATATCTTTTAATACCAAACAATATTAAGGCCTTTATAATTACTAAGAAGTATAAACATAAAATATATATACCTTCAATACAAAATTAACTAATCCTTTTAAACTTTATAACAAATCTAATATCAAATATATACTTTTTATCTACTTTTAATCATTCAAAAATTAAACCCTAAAATTTAATTAGTCTTCAATAAATTTATTCCTCAACTCTTAACTCGCAATCCTCCACTTCCTCATAGTATTGTCATCTGCTCCAGATACTAGCTATTTATTGTCACTACTCAATGCTATAGATTCAATTGGTTATGTATGCCCATTAAGAGTCTATATACACACACCCGTATTAAAATCCCATATCTTGATTAAATGGTCATAAGAACCAGAAAATATAGCACTTGAATCAGAATTTAACTTAATACTTGATACACCTTTCGTATGATCTTGAAGAGTACGAACTAGCTAACCAGTAGAGAAGTCTCATATCTTAATTGATTTATCGGAAGAACTCGATATTGTATACTTATTGTCCAAAGATAAAATTACCGATAAACATAACTTGAATGACCAGAAAGAGTTTGAATAAGCTGACCAGTCTGAAAATCCAAGATATTGATCGTTTTATCATTAGATGCTGATATGATTTATTTCTAGTCAAGGGAGATAACTACCGATCTAACTCAATTAGTATGCCCAGCTAATTTTTTATGGAGTATACCAGTCTGGAAATTTCAGATATTGATCGTTGTATCTTCAGATGCTGATATGATTCATTTCTAGTCAGGCGAGATAACTACCGATCAAATGATAGAAGTGAGTCCCTTCAAAGTTCTTAGGAGGGTAACAGTTTGGAAATTCCAGATCTTTATAGAATTTTCAGGGTATCCTGAACTAGATACAATTCAATTCAGGTCATTTGATATGGCTACCGAGTAAACACATGAGGAGTGACCAGTGATGACTTAGTCTAAAAATATTAAAAAATACCTTAACTTTTATCGTAGTTGATCTTATTAACAAGTCTTTAGAAGCATAAATTTGGTAAGATTTCATATTTAAATAGAAGAAATGATATTCTTCCAAAGGAACTGTTTCGTTATCTTAAGAGTTTTCGCAAAAAAATGGATTTAGTAAATTGTATTTTGTTTTCCATTTTCATATTTATAGGTTACAATAAAATTGATCTATTTGAAGTTTATGTTCTTCAGTTTTCTTCACTTTCTTTTCCTTTGCTATCTGTTTCTCTTTATAGTAAGGCATTTTATTCCTGTTTATTCCTGATTTCTGAATGCATCAACCAAGTTTTTACTTCCTTAGCATTTCTAATTGTTTCCTTTATAACTTTTTTTCTTAAGCATTAATTTGAGCTGAGCCCTTTTTGGTTACAACTCATACATTTTCAAATTGATGGTTAGCGATACAACGATACGTGTATGGGATTTCCAGACTGACTCAAGTAAGTGCTTTACCTTTCGTCTAACTTATCTGGTATATTTTCTTCGTCTTTGATCTCCTTCAATTCTAAATGGGTTTTCATTTTCCCATTGGCTCATGTTGTACCTTTTACGGTTCTGATCTCTATACATACTATTTTCTGTACTGCTCCAGATTGGTTTCCACCTTGCTAAAACTTGAATACATGTTAAATGTTCAATGAATCGGGTAGTTCTTAATGTTGTAGAATTCCTCTATGTTTCTTTGCTTTTTTGGTATTGCAAAATTTCTACTTTTCCAAGTGTAATTATTTCCGGATTGCATGAGTGTTTCCTTATTTTTGAATCATATAATAATTATACTGTCTGAAGGAATTTCATACTCTCAATATTTTTACCATATTCTTAATTCAAACATCTGAGAAATGCTTGAATGATTTCATTTTCTTGCATTTCTGCTGGACTGAGTCTTTGGTTGTAGTAATTTTCTTCTAAAAATCTATTGAAACAGGTAACTCCTACACTTTTAGCCGTTTTGAGCTGTATAATCTAATCATTTTATGGTAATTTGCTATTTTCTTTTCTTCTTCCATTTTAATAATTTGCATAGAGCTGTGGTTGAATTGAGTTTCTAATCTACCTAATTTTTTTGATAGGCTATTTAGTTTTAAGATTTCTGTCCCTTACTTTAGTGCATTCCTCCTAGTAGTTTAAATATTTTGTGACAAAGACGTTTTTCTTAAAAATATTATCAAAGATCTGATTAAGTTGTAAAGCTCTTTCATACCTTTATTAAATTTACCTAGCAATCTCGATTGGCATCATGCAGAATGTGATATTGCTACTTGATATAATATTTTAATATTGTAGTATTTAAGTAAATAAAGTAATAATGTAATAGTTGATATTATTGAGTGTATTTTTGATGGTAACTGTTATAAATTACCTTTAATAGCTTTTGTAGTCTAAATAATAATAAAAATGTAAGCGTTACCAAAATGCTTAATCTGCTTAGAAGATTACAACTTAACTAATGCTCTTCCAACTGTCTTACCTTGTGGACATATTTACTGTGGTTTGTGTTTGAATACTGAGTACTGATTATAAGGCATAATGTAATGTCCTATTTGTTAAAAAGGATTCCATTTTAGATTTGATGATTTACCTTAAGAAAGTGATTTAATAAGAATGATATTTTAAAACTAATAATACATATAAAAGATTTAAGATGCTAGATAGAAATTAAAAGAGATAAGGAGGTAAATTATGGAAAAATCTAAAACCATTACAACCAAATAATCAAACATTAGTAATACTCTCATAATACCACTAACTAATATCATCATCAATCATTAACCAACATTTATCTACCAAAAATAACACTCAAATATTATCTAATTCTACTAATCACTAAAACCAACTATACTCTAATATAACTCATAACCACCTACAATACTAAAGTCTAAATTAACTTACAATCTAATAAGATAAAAACTATAACACAATACTAAGTAACCAAATATTATTTAGACTAATTAACATAAACTAACCTAACACTTTATATAATCTAACTATATTCACTTTTTTAATTGAGATACTTAAAGATTAAGTTTATTTAATATTTAAACAGAGTAATTACGATAAGTCTAAGTCTAAATTACAATTCCATACAATAGTAAAAGTATAGAATATTAAAATAAGTTATATTTAATTGGAGGATATAACAGAAATTAAGAGAAAGGAATAAAAGAAACTTGGTAGTTCGATTATGAAGGTAATAGAATAAAACTTAGTGATCTAAATGAGGGAAGAAGTGGCTTTGGAATAGCAGCTGCTTAAAAATATGTTTATGTGGTTGGAGGAGTTACTAGTAATAATCAAGTTTTATAATCAGTAGAAAAGTTAAAGATAGGAAACTAAAGTAAATGATAAAACTGCTCTTAATTTCCATTCTTAATAGCTGAATCAACTTTAGTAGTAGATAAAGATTAATAAAATATTTATTCTTTTGGAGGGTCCAATTAGAAAGGATAAACTTTAAAAGATATATGAAAATATAGCATATAGAATGATAGATGGAGTAAGTAAAATTTGAATCTTCCTGAAGCTGTTTTATATCCTATAGTTTGTTTAGAGCCTTTTGTCATATTTGGAGGTGTAAAAAATGGATTTACGAAAGAATTTTCAAGAAGAATATATAAAAGAAGCAAAGAATAATGATAATAAAGTTAAATTTTTAAAGATATTGCAACTTTAACGGAGATGAAAATAAGAAATAACTATGGATATGTTTTTGCTTACGAATAGAAAAGAGTTTCAATAATGAGGATTGATTTAGAAAAATTGAGTTATAGAAGTATTAGAAGTCATAACTGATAAACATAATTTTAATATCTATTTTATAATATTATTTAATATATCTTAATATTTAAAGAAGTAGTTTAAAGATCTATAATTAGTTAAATATGTTATTACTTATTAAAATATTTAAAGCGTCTGAAATAAATAAAGAATCAAATTTTATCTAAACATATTTAAAAATCTATTATTCAAATATTATCATTATTCAGATACAAACATACAGCTTATAATATACCAAAACATATTCAACACAGTCAAAAAGACTATCTTTAAATATATCCTTATATTCAAATTATACAAGTACTACTTAGATTACTATTTATCTAATCAAATCAAAACTATAATCAAATAATACTTAAGCTATACCTATATCTAAATACTAATTAAATCATCATTACTATCATTATTTCAACATCTTCAAATTTAAAATAGATTATTTCCTTCAATAATTTAAACGAACTACTATATAATTAAAATTGTCCTTCTATAGCTAATAATAAAATCATGCCATTACAACTCCTATACTCTCGATAAAAACTCAATCATAATAACTTTTCGAGATTAATATGATAGACCAGTAAGATTAAAACAACTAAGAAATCAAGTTTTTAGGAGCGATATCTAAGGGTGAAAAAAAGCTAGGAAAATATGTTGAACTAATAAAATTAACAGAAAATAAAATTTTATAAAATAAGTAACTTTAAAAATATAAAGTAGAAAACTTCATCTAAGAATAAGAATAATCTATCTCAATTTTTCATAAAGAGATATTTTAAAAATTACAAATCAGGCATAATAAAATTATGTGCCGCATTAATGGAACTCTTCAGTACCGATATATAGAATTTGGATAACATATAGATTAAGTACGAAAAATACCAATTTAATTTATTCTATTTTTTTTATCTGATTAATATAATTTGATAAATTCTCTAGCATAGAAAACGATAATATTAATCTTTTGATATTTTAGCAAGAAGAGAAATATTAATTAATATTCAAAAGTAATAACTACTTAATTCGCTACTACAAAAGTTTAGTTCCAAAAGAAAAAAGTTAAAAGTTTTTGGAAATATAAAACAAACAGTTTTAAATACAGTAAAAGAAACATATAACTTGATGGCACAACAACTATGTACCTAGAATTATCAGAAGCCACTTATCCAGAAAATATTCTTACTTAACTGGAAGAAAAAAATTATGTGTAAAGTTAAATCAATTGGCAATAAATGATGCGAAAAATTTCGAAAAATTAGATACAGTACTAAGTAATGAAGAAGACAAAAAGAAACAAAGTCAATAGTCAATTATGCTTGAACATAAAAAAGTGGTAGAATATGTAACAAGAAATAACACTTTGAAATAAAAGATACATAAATAAAAATAGAAAAACTAAAGAAATTATAAAGAAGAGTAGCAAGCAAAAATTTGGATCATAAAGCATAATGATTGCTTAACTAATTATTTAAATTAACCTGAGATAGGTAATAATTGATAAAATAATAAAAGATCATTTAACTTAATAAATTCTTAAAAAAATCCTTTAAGCTACCTTAAATCTATGGAAAAGCTAAAGTTTAATACCATGAGGAAAAGGTGCAATTGTTAAAACCCATTGAGCAAAATAAATTCCAGCAAGTAACTAGTTTGCTTCCAAAATTAATAGAGGCAATCAATTTCAATAATAAATAGAAAAATAATATCAGAAAAGATAGTATACATAGAACTTGAACATAAATACAAAAATTAAAGTAATTCGGTTTTGAAAAAGACAAATTAATCCTAAATAAATAGTTGATACTAAATAGGAAGAATCAAACAATGAAGATTAAGAAAATTTGATAATTTGAAAAAATATTTAAGGATAGGAATTTATAACATTAGAGGAATCAAGTCGAACAAAGAAGAGTTATGTAAATTCATGCTTGAAAAAGATATAGATATTATGGTAACAAAAAAAATTGTTATAGATTCATTCAAAGATATGCTTTAAATAATAAAAGTAAATGATTTAGACTTATAGCTAATTCTAAAATGAAGAGTTTTATGTAAATTCAATCTCTCAGTAGTTAGCTCAAAATTGTTTCAACGAAATTCATGTAAACTGAAACCAAGAATCAAGTTTCGTAGACATATTAAGTAGAAAATTTATAGGTGATTATATAATTTAAAAGGTATAATATGATATCAAATGAGAATGTTGTTATAATTGCAGTAAAATTCTCAAAACAAGTTTTATCAGATCCAAAGTAGAAAAAAATTATTTGAATAAATCTAATTATGGTATAATAAAAAAATTTTAAACCAGTTCAAGTAGAATTCAAGTTAAAACTTATAAAATTAAAAAGTAATTGAATTACCTAAAACTTTTAATGATGTAGAACAAGCCTCAGCTAATACCATAACTATTATGAAGAATTTAAATATGCGTTTACATAAAAGTTTAGAAGCAATAAGAATTAGAGGTGCTTATTTAAGTGATATATTGCTGTAAAATTGCAATTTAAAAAAGACCAACATGTATGGTGGCAATTTAAGAAATACATGTCTAATAAATTGTAATTTTAATGGAGCAAATTTAACTAACGTATAACTAGAATCACCATAATAATTAGCGACTTTGCAGGACATAATGGTTTCATCTTATCTGTAACTGAAGCAAGTGACTAGAAATGAATAGTATCGGGAAGTTCCGATAAAACTATAAAAATATGATAATTTTTGAATGGGACTTGTAAGAGTACTTTGAAGGATATAGGAAGATATTCTTTCTGTAGATGTAATGGATGACTAGAAATAAATAATAACAGGAATTATGATAATAAAATAAAGATTTGAGACTTCATAATTACTATTTGTAAGAGTACTTTGTAGGGTCATATGAATTGAGTAAGATTGATAATTTTAACATGAGATTATAAATAAATAATATCGGAAAGTTTTGATAAGAATATAAAGATATGAAATTTCTAAACTTGGCAATGTATTGGCTTTTCAAAAACATAAAGACCTGATTAAAGCGATAATTTTAAGTAATGATAATAAATTCATAATGACAGAGAGAATTAACAATAAAGATATGGGACTTTTAGATAGGTAATGTATTCGAACTTTAACAGAACATTTTAATAATGTAATAAGTTTATAACTGTGATTAAACTATCAAATTATTGAGTTTTTTATCGGACGATAATCTAACAACCTAAATAGGACATTTAAGGTTATTCAGTTACATTAAGTAAGGACAACAAATGACTCTTATCAAGAGATGGTGATAAATAGTGAGAAAGTGAAGTGTGCAAAGCTTGCTTTAAAGTTTGAAAATTAGTAAAGTTCAAAAGCAAGTAAGTTTTTAATTAAATTGAATAAGTGTGAAGTTAGAGTGAGCTGCAATAGAGAGATGCATTGCAGATGTTTAATTGTATTTTTGAAAATATAGTTGAGTCCTAAAAGTGAAATAGTTAAATAAATGTAGTAAAAAAGGCAATTTTATGTAAAAGAAATGCTTTTAATTATTTTTATATTATTTGATAAATTAATTTTGGATTGAAAATCTGACATTAGTTAATTATGAAACTATTTAAAATTAATGTATTGGATGAAAAAATATCTATATATCTCATAAGAAAATATTTTAATGTTTATATAGAAAGAAGCTTTGAGAGAAAATAAGGGTTAAGCAAAAATATAAAATGATATGTAAAATTAGTATAGAAAAAGATGATTTAATTATATTAGACAGAAACTCAAAAATTCGTAACTAAATTAATTATAATTAAACTAACTATTTAATAACAGTTGAGAAACTCAAGTTTTTAATAACCATTCGAATCTTAGTTAAGAAGAAATAGAATAATAAGATAAATTAAATATTTAAAAATAAGTCTTTTATTAACAACTAGCAATTGAGTCATCTTTAGAGAATTTTTTTTTCGGAATTTTAAATTAAAAAAATAATATCTTAACTATCAAACAATAAAGCCTCAGGATGGTTTTAAATCTGAACTTATTAAATATGGAGGGTAATAATTATATAAAATAATTACTTTTTTTATAAATAATATGTTTAGAAAGTTTAATATACCGAATGGTTTAAAAAAAGTTAATATAATTCCTATTTTCAAATAAGGAAGTAAAAATATTTGAAGTAATTACAACCTATTGCTTTGCTAAAGTGTGTGTTAAAAATTTATGATAAGGTAATTACTTAAAGGCTTAATAATTATATATATGAACGAAATATTTTAAGCTTAGTTTAGTTTGGATTTCTCTGTAAACTTCTACTATTTAATTAATTTTGAACTGCTTAATAAATAATTGATTTAAATTGTAGATAATCACGAAAAAATAATTAATTGCTACTTTAATTGATGCAGAAAAGATGTTTGATAGTATACATAGAAAGTTACTTTTTTATAATTTAAGAAAACTGAGGTTTCCATTAAACTAAATTCTTGCTCTAGAATCATTTTATAACATATTGATGCTAAGTTTATTATTGATGGGTATCTTACTAGAACAATATAGATTAATAATGTTGTTATATAAGGAAGTAATCATGATCCTGTATTTGCAATTCTATACTATGACATTGAGATATTTAGAAAATAGTTAAAAAAAATTAGGATTTAATATCTGTTCCAGATCTTTCTTTGTGTTAGGTTTTGCTGATGATTTAATTTAATTTGCAAATTCCTAAAAAAACGCCCAAAAATTATTAAATTTTTACTTGATTAAGACTTAATATAAATGTTAAGAAATGTGAAACGGTTTAATTTCTGAGAAAAAAAGAAAGAAACTGAAATTAACTTAAATTTAACCTTCCCTACAAGAAATATGTAGATAAAAACATTGAAAAATATAATTTAGATATTCAAATAACTTATTATTTCAAAGAATTTAATAAGCATCTTAATATTTAAATCTAAAAAGAATTCTTCTAAGAATGCAGTAATGTGAACTGCAAAAAGATTTATTAATTAAATAGAAAGTAATTATAATGTCTTCCCTTTAATAACATACACAAAATACAATAGACATCTAATCCAATAAACTATTTCAATATATAAATTAAGAACTTACACTTATAATTTTTAATATGAACTGATTCAACGACATATCGAAACATAATTAAACTAAGTTTGTTTATGTAGATAGGAATTTGATACATTTTAGCACATTTTCCAATGTAATACTTATTCAGACATTTTTAAGAATTTTAATAAGCAAAAAATAATTACTGGAAAAGATTAAATAAGACTAATTTTATATGACTAAAACTATATTAACCAATAATTTACAGAAAGTAAGATGACTAAATAGATATGTACATAAAAATATTCCATCAATAATTATTAAGAAGAAGATTAAATATTTTAAAGACTAGAGTGAAGAAATAAATCCTATTAAAAGAAACCAATAAATAGATTTAATGAGCTAATCGAACCCTTATCAAAATGAGAGTGAAAGAGAGCCATGATTGAAAATGCAGGAACTTTTAAATTTAACATAATTTGCCTAATTATTTACCGATAATTATGCATTTATGTCTCAATATTTCAAATATTGAAACTCTTATTGTTTATTATTATTATATCAAAATTAAATTTTTTTTATTTTACATATATTTTATAATGGATATATTTTTATTAAAATATTCTATTTTTTAATCCTTTTTTGTTCATAATTTTGTAGATTAATCAATTATGTTTATTTATATTATATTTACTTTAATAATTTAAAATTTGGTTTATGGCTACTGTCAGTTTGGTCTATAAGCTAGCTACTGTAGATAAGAATCGACGGTCTCTAGAGGATAGACTTAACTTATTCAAGGTTATCGCTTTTTTAAAGCTCAACTGACAGTTTTCTCCAATTCTATGATTCCTGGTTCTTGATTCAAATCTCCTTACTTCACATGTCGTATAATGAAGCAAATAATACAGATGATGATGTTAAGTCTTAAGGAAACTTACACTTTTCTAAAATTAATAAATATTCAAAATAATTTTTTTGTTTTGAAAACATCCAAGATCGCATAAGAATTTCTCATTTGGAGAAATGGAATGTCTAGAGCAATTCCAATTACATTTTAGTTAAGTTTACTTCATTTAAATTGCAGTTTGCTAGTTTCGTAATCCTTAAATTAATCTCTTATAAATTTTAGTTTCTTAGATTTCAATCTTGAAAATTTAATCCCCTCAAATTAACAGTTCAGGTTCTTATTCCCCCATAGTTTTTTGTATAAAATTATAGTCCAAACATTTTAAGATCATTATCACATTTGCTAAAGCTTATTTTACTTTGTTATCTGCCTTAGATAATTCTATGATATCATTCAACAAAACTCATCACGCTAAAACAATTTTAAATTAATTGATCAGAAATTTAGTTAACATTTATTTCTTAATTTTCAGCTTAATTAAATTTCTAATTCTTTTACTTTATCTGCTCGTATTACTGTTTAATTATATTTAATAATGTTACTCTTTCTTTTTGTTATTATTTAGTTTATGATGGTAAATGTAATTATTTTTATATATTTTGTATTTAATTATGTAAGATTTAAATTATTTCTTCTATTTTCTTATAATATTTTATAATTACCCTCTAATATTATTTGTGGTTTGAAGATATACTTAATTTATTATATTTAGAAAAGAGTTTTTAAATCATCAAAATAACTTTAATTCAACTAATTTACTATATCTTTCATTATTTAAATATTTGCAAAATTCTATACATTTTTATTTAGCTTTGCTTTTTGTTGAAATTCATTAAGCTGCTTCTCATATTTTTCGGTTGAAATATAGATTTTTAACTCAGATATAAAGCTTTTAAATATTCACTAATATGCTTACAAAATACTTATTGAGCGACATTAAGACCAACTTTAACAAATTTTGAGCACATTAAGAAACTATATTAAAGTACCTTATGAATTTTTTTTTAAAGAATCAAATTATTTTTTAGATATTTTACAACTTTCCTAATCCATTTATTAAACTAAAATTAGACTTATAGATTTTTATTAATTATAGTAATAACTAAAATTAAAAGATTTAGTTTAATGAAATAAAAGTAAAATAAATAATAAAATTAGTTTAAATAGATATTATTTTAATGCTTATAATTAAGCAGATTATTAAGCTCTTATTTATGTTTAATAAATTTATTTTTATTTAAAAGAAAATATTTTATATTTATTATTAAAAATTAATTAACATTTAATATTTTTAATGCCTATATTTTATTAATATTTCCATATAATAGCAATAACTAATAGTGATACCATCTTCAATTAAGTTCCTCACTGGGTAAATGATATATTCAGATTTCTCCAAGCATAGTAACAAATATTTTCAATTAAGTATATTAAATCTTTGAAAAATGATCTAAAGAGGAATAAGCAGTTTACAATTAATTAATTATAAATTTTCAAATTTCTCTTTCAAGGGGCTGAAAATTTCTGCTAGACAATAAATTACACTCTCTTAATGCACACAACGTAGATATCCTGCTACTTAATTCAATAAGCTTCGGCCTAGGATTCGATAACTATGAGCCAACAAACTTCAAACCGCTAGCAAGAGTGGATAATCGGAAAGATTTTGTTCACATGTTAAGATTGACTCTAACCAGAGAACTTCTCAGCGAATAGGAACTTGACCTTATCATAAGATTAGAAATTTTTATCAAAAAATAAACCTCAGGTACAGCCATCTTATTAACTATGGTATTTTTAATAATTAGTGTATATTTTAAATATAACTATACATATCATATAAAAATTTTAAAATTACATATTTTTAATTTTCTATTATTTAACAAGACTAAAAGATATGAACTTGAAGATAAATGAAGTTTGTTAAATAAATCTATTATAATGGTATAATTCTTATTTCTAGATTAACTTACTAAATAATAAGTCTTCTTGTAGCATTGCATCTATATCTTTTGGAATTGGAATTTTTAGAGATTTACTGTTATATTAGTGCCCTAAATTCTTGCACAAGTTGAATTAATTTCTTATAAATAGTTTGTTTTATAGTTTGTATGAAAATATTTTGCTTTTAAACTATAATTTCACCTTATGACAGTTTATCTTATAAAAAAGTAGTTTTTTAAGAGTTAAGTTTGATGTTAAAATAATGTAGGAATTTTAGAGTTTGAGACACGTTGAATACATATAATGTGTAAAATATAAATAAAATAGATGAGTAATAAATAATGACTATTTATAATTAGAAAATGAATAGGAAAATGTTTGAATTGAATTAGTTGATCTTTTAAATTGAAATAAATGATTAATGTTTTTAAAATTGATATTAAATAAAATATTTGAAATATTATTATGTATATGCATTTTGTATAGATATAATAGTAATAGCTTTAACTTACACTTAGTATATCTTAATAAATTAAAAAAGCTTTAGTTTTAATGTTTTAGATATAATGAATATGATATTAATTTGTTAATTACTTTTATTTTGCTAATATGCATTATATTAGAATATCATTTTTATTATTACTAAGTATAAAGATACTTAGATATATTTAAATAATTTAAATAATTTGGTAGCAAATGTTTGTTATATGTTATAACTTTTGATTCTTAAAGCAACTTTAATAAAGGTTTGATTGCAAATTCTAATTTGATGTATAAATGTTCTACAGTAGATATATATTAAATGATGATTATAGATTTATAGAGTTATATATATTGATTGTAGTGTATATAAGATTGTAAGTTTAATTATTTGTAGGTTGTTATATTTTATTATATTAAGACTATTATAGATAAAGAAAATTAAATGGTACAAACTTAGATTATCTTTTTTATAATATAATTATGAATATTCTTTCATAATAATGTTTTTAAATAAAATAAATAAATAGTTTGATTTAATCTCAAAATACTATTTTTTAAATTTAGAACAACTTAGCTTTTACATGTGTAACCATGCTATATAATTAATTTAGTATTTAGAAACTTTAGTAAAAATGTATTTTTCTTTATTTATTTAAAACTATTTAATATTTTAGTAAAATTTAAAATAATTAAAAATTTAATCTTATATTCCCTTATTATTTATGCCTATAAATAGATTATTTATTCTTTTATCAAAAAATATACTCTTTTAAATTAGCTTAATCACTAATTTTTTTAATATTTATCAATCTATTTATTAAATTTTATTTATTTAATATTCAAACTTTCATTATAGCTATTCATTATCAAATATTATTTATTATCTTATTATATTTCAAATATTACAGAAACTTTTTATTTAGACAATATCTTTTGCTTTAAAACCTTATTTTTTTATAAATTAAACTAAATTATGTACATTTTTTAGAATCCTAAAAGTTGGTTGTTAAAAATTAAATTTAGAATAAGTTTTAATTTTTTTGTTTTTGACATTATTTTATATGTTATATTTTGAAAGTTCATTGAAACAAAAATCAAGCTTGTTTTATTAATTTTACTAAAAATATAATTTATAGCATTTTAAATTAAAATACAAATGGAGTTTCCTTTAGGATTACTTTGTGTAATTTTCCTTTATACATTTAATATAAATTTATTATAGAAATTTTGTAACTTATTTTACGATATTTTTAAATTTTTGAGTTAGAAGTATTTAGGAATAATGTTAACTGTATTAATGAAATATGATTAAACTTAAGTTTATTAAAATTAAATTTTGCTCTTCATAGTGACAAATATAACTTGAATTTAAATAAAATATTCTATTTGATAAATAAATAAATTATCTAAAATATTAAAATTATTTTAATATAATATATAAAGTATTTAATAATCTCTTAGATATCATGTAAAATTATTTATATTTCATTTAAACAAATATCAATTATTTCAAACTATTTATCATTTTAAATCTATTTCCAAAATTTATATCAATAACTATTATATTATCAACAGTTCCTTCTACTTCTCATTTATTTCAAACTCTATTTCTTATTTTTTTATTTATTGCTTAATCATCAAATTATTTTATACTTATTCACTATAGGAGAACAACTAAATATACTAACAAATTAAATTTTACTTTAAGTATAAGGGAGAACTATATTAATTATTTACATATTATTATTATATTTGGCTAACTTATTATAATTCTATATTATACCTATGTGTAGATTTATGCTTACCCCATTTCAGATCTATTTGCATTTATAGTTTTTTTTAATTCATTTTTTAAAACATTCCAATACTTTCAAACTTCTATTCTATTTTTCCTTTTATAGATATTAAAAAAAATTTATTTATTCTATCCAAAAATCTTTGCTAGATAAATCGCTGAGCATAAAATGGTCTAAATAATGTTTGTAATTTTATTAATATTTATTATAATGTTATCCGAACTACAAATCTTAATATCTTTTAATACCAAACAATATTAAGGCCTTTAAAATTACTAAGAAGTATAAACATAAAATATATATACCTTCAATACAAAATTAACTAATCCTTTTAAACTTTATAGCAAATCTAATATCAAATATATACTTTTTATCTACTTTTAATCATTCAAAAATTAAACCCTCAAATTTAATTAGTCTTCAATAAATTTATTGCTCAACTCTTAACTCGCAATCCTCCACTTCCTCACAGTATTGTCATCTGCTCCAGATACTAGCCATTTATTGTCACTACTCAATGCTATAGATTCAATTGGTTATGCATGCCCATAAAGAGTCTATATACACACACCCGTATTAAAATCCCATATCTTGATTAAATGGTCATAAGAACCAGGAAATATAGCACTTGAATCAGAATTTAACTGAATACTTGATACACCTTTCGTGTGACCTTGAAAGATACGAACTAGCTAACTAGTAGAGAAGTCTCATATCTTAATTGATTTATCAGAAGAACTCGATATTTTATACTTATTGTCCAAAGATAAAATTACCGATAAAACATAACTTGAATGACCCGAAAGAGTTTGAATAAGCTGGCCATTCTGGAAATCCCAGATCTTGATCGTTTTATCATTAGATGCTGATATGATTCATTCCTAGTAAAGGGAGATAACTACCGATTTAACTCAATTAGTATGTCCTGCCAAATTTTTATGGAATATACCAGTCTGGAAATTTCAGATATTGATCGTTGTATCTTCAGAAGCTGATATAATTCATTTCTATTCAGGCAAGATAACTACCGAGTTGCTTCAAGAGTTATGTCCCGATGAAATTCTAAGGAGAGTAGCAGTCTGAAAATTTCAGATATTGATCGTTGTATCTTCATGTGCTGATATAATTTATTTCTAGTCAGGTGGGATAACTATCGAACTATTTCAAGAGGTATGTCCCGATAAAGTTCTTAGAAGGGTAGCAGTCTGGAATTTCCAGATCTTTATAGAATTTTCAGGGTATCCTGAACTAGATACAATTCAATTCAGGTCATTTGATATGGCTACCAAATAAACTTATGAGGAGTGACCAGTGATTACTTAGTCTAAAAATATTAAAAAAAACCTTAACTTTTATCGTAGTTGATCTTACTAACAAGTCTTTAGAAGCATAAATTTGGTAAGATTTCATATTTAAATAGAAGAAATTGTATTCTTCCAAAGGAACCGTTTCGTTATCTTAAGAGTTTTCGCAAAAAAATGCATTTAGTAAATTGTATTTTGTTTTCCATTTTCATAATTATAGGTTACAATAAAATTGATCTATTTGAAGTTTATGTTCTTCAGTTTTCTTCACTTTCTTTTCCTTTGCTATCTGTTTCTCTTTATAGCAAGGCATTTTATTCCTGTTTATTCCTGATTTCTGAATGCATTAACCAAGTTTTTACTTCCTTAGCATTTCTAATTGTTTCCTTTATAACTTTTTTTCTTAAGCATTAATTTGAGCTGAGCCCTTTTGGTTACAACTCATACATTTTCAAATTGATGGTTAGCGACACAACGATACGTGTATGGGATTTCCAGACTGACTCAAGTAAGTGCTTTACCTTTCGTCTAACTTATCTGGTATATTTTCTGCGTCTTTGATCTCCTTCAATTCTAAATAATTTTTCATTTTTCCATTGGTTCGCTTTGTATCTTTTACGGTTTCGATCTCTGTATATACTATTTTTCCGTATTGCTTTAGATGGGTTTCTCCTGGCTAAAACTTGAATACATGTTAAATGTTCAATGAATCGGGTAGTTCTTAATGTTGTAGAATTCCTCTATATTTCTTTGCTTTTTTGGTATTGCAAAATTTCTACTTTTTCAAGTGTAATTATTTCCGGATTGCATGAGTGTTTCCTTATTTTTGAATCATATAATAATAATTCCTGTCTGAAGGAATTTCACACTCTAAATATTTTTACCATATTCTTAATTCAGATATCTGAGAAATGCTTGAAAAATTTAATTTTCTTGCATTTCTACTGGACTGAGTCTTTGGTTGTAGTAATTTTCTTCTAAAAATCTATTGAAATAGGTAACTCCTTCGCTTTTATCAGTTTTAAGCAACATGATCTAGTCCTCATTTTATAGTAATTTGCTATTTTCTTTTCTTTTTCCATTATAATGATTTGCACAGAGCTGAGATTTGATATGATGTTCTAAATTACCTACTTTTTTGATAGGTTGCCTAGATTTTAGATTTCTATCCCTTTTTTTTCTGCATTACTTCTAGTAGTTATAATATTTTGTGATAGAGACATTTTTCTTAAAAATATTATCAAAGATCTGATTAAGTTGTAAAATTCTTTCATATCTTTATTAAATTTAATAACTAATCTCGATCCGAGATTGGCGGCATGTGGAATATATTATTGCTACTTGATATAATAGCCTAATATTGTAGTATTTAAGTAAATAAAGTAATAATGTAATAGTTGATATTTTTACTTAATTTTTTGATGGTAACTGTTATAAATTAGCTTTATAGCTTTTGTAGTCTAAATAATAATAAAAATGTAAGCGTTACCAAAATGCTTAATCTGCTTAGAAGATTACAACTTAACTAATGCTCTTCCAACTGTCTTACCTTGTGGACATATTTACTGTGGTTTGTGTTTGAATACTGAGTACTGATTATAAGGCATAATGTAATGTCCTATTTGTTAAAAAGGATTCCATTTTAGATTTGATGATTTACCTTAAGAAAGTGATTTAATAAGAATGATATTTTAAAACTAATAATACATATAAAAGATTTAAGATGCTAGATAGAAATTAAAAGAGATAAGGAGGTAAATTATGGAAAAATCTAAAACCATTACAACCAAATAATCAAACATTAGTAATACTCTCATAATACCACTAACTAATATCATCATCAATCATTAACCAACATTTATCTACCAAAAATAACACTCAAATATTATCTAATTCTACTAATCACTAAAACCAACTATACTCTAATATAACTCATAACCACCTACAATACTAAAGTCTAAATTAACTTACAATCTAATAAGATAAAAACTATAACACAATACTAAGTAACCAAATATTATTTAGACTAACTAACATAAACTAACCTAACACTTTATATAATCTAACTATATTCACTTTTTTAATTACTGAATTTAAAAATTAAGTTTATTTAATATTTAAACAGAGTAATTACGATAAGTCTAAGTTTAAATTATAATTCCATACAATAGTAAAAGTATAGAATATTAAAATAAGTTATATTTAATTGGAGGATATAACATAAATTAAAAGAAAGGAATAAAAGAAACTTGATAATTTGATTTTGAAGGTAATAGAATAAAACTTAGTGATCTAAATGAGGGAAGAGGTGGTTTTGGAATAGCAGCTGCTTAAAAATATTTTTATGTGGTTGGAGGAATTACTAGTAATAATCAAGCTTTATAATCAGTAGAAAAGTTAAAGATAGGAAACTAAAGTAAGTGATAAAACTGCTCTTAATTTCCATTTAAAATAGAAGGCTAAACTTTAGTAGTAGATAAAGATGTATAAAATATTTATTCTTTTGGAGGTGCAAATTAGAAAAGATAAACTTTAAAAGATATATGAAAATATAGCATATAGAATGATAGATGAAGTAAGTAAAATCTGAGTCTTCCTGAAGCTGTTTTATATCCTATAGTTTGTTTAGAGCCTTTTGTCATATTTGGAGGTATAAAAAATCCATTTACGAAAGAATATTCAAGAAGAATATATAAAAGAAGCAAAGAATAATGACAATAAAGTTAAATTTTTAAAGATGTTTTTGCTTTAACGGAGATGAAAATAAGAAATAACTATGGATATGTTTTTGCTTTAGAATTGCCAAGAGTTTCAATAATGAGGATTGATTTAGAAAAATTGAGTTATAGAAGTATTAGAAGTCATAACTGATAAACATAATAAAATATCTATATTATTAATAATATTTATAATAAATATAGTCTCATATGTAAAGAAGTAGTTTAAAGATCTATAATTAGTTAAATATATTACTGCTTATTAAAATATTTAAAGCGTCTGAAATAAATAAAGAATCAAATTTTATCTAAACATCTTTAAAAATCTATTATTCAAATATTATCATTATTCAGATACAAACATACAACTTATAACATACCAAAGCATATTCAACATAGTCAAAAGACCTTTCATTAAATACATCCTTATATTCAAATTATACAAGTACTACTTAGATTACTCTATTATTTATCTAATCAAATCAAAACTAAATCAAATTATTATTAAGCTATATCTATATCTAAATACTAATTACGTCATCACTACTATCATCAAGCCAACATCTTAAACCCTTAAATACATTATTCCTGTAATCATTTAAACTAAAATTTATACACTTAAAAATGTTCCTTGTATAACCAATAATAAAGCCAAGCCATTATAACACCTTAATACCTTAACTCTCGATAAAAACTCAATCTCAAGATAAGATAATATAATAGATTATCTTAATTTCAACATTATTAGTATTGCCACAAATCAAATTTTTTGTTAAGTTTAATAAAATTCACCTTCTACTTTAAATTTTTTCCGATCTTCGTTATCATCTCTCTTGACAAATATGAATCTTTTCTTTCTCAGTATCTCTTCTGTGTCGAATCCTAACCAAATTCTGTTAAAATTACTTACAACCGCTTGAATTTAAGTGGCATTCTAAGTGATTTACAATCATTTTTTCTGAATATTCTGCCATCTTGCGTGTTTCACAACTTTTTTAAATTATACCCTTATTTTTGGCTTTTGTATTCTTGTTTTTTTAATAACTACCAACAGTCTCTTATCTTTTGTCCCATTTTTTTACAGTATCAGCATTCAATTTTATTTTCCTGATAATAAATTACTATGGATCTTTTGCTTCTATGTCCATAGGATAGTTTCCTTGATTTTGCATGTTCTAAGAAATCCATTTTTCGCAAATTTGTAGATTATATTATTGGAAAAACTCTATTTTTGCTCCGGTCGCTTAAATTCTCTAATTAATTTGTTCAGTCGAAGGAATAAGATTAAGTTGCTATTCGATCTCATTACTATTGATGTGAATTCCAGTGATGCTTTCCTATAGGACTATTATATTTCTTTTTGGCTCTTGAAACGAATATTATAGCTTTTAGTTCTCACTTAAGAGAAATTCCAGATCGATTAAGTAATCATTTTGAGCTTTGCTAGATAGGTGATTACTTTTTCGGGACCATTTTTTTATATAATAAATTTCGAGATTAATATGATAAACCAGTAAGAACTACTCAGCAACATCCAAATTAAGTTTTAAGGATGGAGAAAAGAAAATATAATGAACTAATAAAATACTCTTTAGGTTAGATAACTGCTTAACTCAAACATAAAAATAGTTAAAAGACTTCGGAAATATAAAAAAAACAGTTTTGCTTAAAATAAAAGGAATAATAGGACTTGATTGTAGAACAACTATGTACATAGAAATATTCGAACCACTTATCCAAAAAATATTCCTACTTGGCTAGAAGAAAAAAGATTACTTGTAAAGTTAAATTAATTGGCAATATGATGATATGTAAATTGTCTAAAAATTAGACACAGTACTAAGTAATATAGAAGATAAAAATAAATCAAGCTAATAATCAGTTATATTGGAGTATCAAAAAAAGTGGTAGAAAATGTAAAAAGAAATAACAAACTGAAATAAAAGATATATAAATAAAAATAGAAAAACTAAAGAAATGCTAAAGAAGAGAAGCATGCAAAAATTTAGATTCTAAAGTATAAAATTGCTTAAATAAATTATACATGAGATAGGCAACAATTGATAGAATAATAAAAGATTATTTAACTGAATAAATGCTGAGATAAAATGATTTCTGCTACTTAGATATATGGAAAAGCCAAAGTTTAACATCATGAGAGAAAAAATGGAATTATAGAACTTTTTAAAAAAATAAAGTTCAATAAGTAACTAGCTATTTTGATAACTGATGCAATTACTTTGAATAATAAACAAGAAATAATATGAGAAAAGATAGGATACATAAAACCTGAACATAAATACGAACATTAGAGTAATTTGGTTTTGAAAAAGACTAAGCTAAATTGATGATACTAAAGAATCAAACAATGAAGATAAAGAAAATGTGAATATTTGAAATTAACATAAGAACTGATAATATAAGAGGAATAAAGTCGAACAAAGAAGAGTTATGTAAATGAATGCTTGAAAAAGATATATTATGGTGACTCAAGAAGTGTTTATAGATTGAATTAAAGATATGCTTGAAATAAAGGAATAATGGAACTAGACTTAGTAAAGGAGTGGCTTTATATATTAAAGAAGAATTGATATGGAGAGAGTATGAAGTAAATGGAATAAAATGAAATACTGGAAGGGTTGTAATTTGTATGAATCTTACTTAATGTATATGCGCCTACTTGAGGAATAATGAATCGGTTTCTATGAAAGCCTAATTAAAAGCAATTTAAGTTTATAAGTATAGTATGAGATTTAATGCACATATACATAATTTGTAGCAAATAAACTAAATCCAGTAGGATAGTAGCTATTAGAATTAATTAAAACTATAATGCAATAATTCAGCATAAGATCCAACCTAGATTACTACAAAAGAAAGTTTAAGACTATTTTTTAAGGGACTAATAGCATAATTAGCATAAGAATTGTTTAGGAAAGAATACTAGATGATATCTATTAATTGTTAAAATAGCAGATATAGATCATAAGTAAGAAGGTTATATTACTAAAAACTGAAAATTGGAAAAATATTGGAAAAGCTTCACAATGAGCTACATATTCTTTGAAGCTGGTTAAGGTAGATAATGATATAGGAAAAATAAGAAGTTAAATTAAGTTGTGGATATGTTGCTAATACTTAAAAGAAACGTTTAAGAAATGAATTAAAAAAGTATCAAAAATAAATTTAATGAGATAAAGAAAATATTGTATACTAACATAAGATAACAAAAAGGAGATAATGGATTGAAAAATTTAACATTTTCATGGACTAAATAAATAAAGGTAATTTGAATAGCAAACAGATATGTTTTCACCATTAAACTGTAATTATCTTACTATTTAATATCTAATTAAAAGGTAAGAACATGAATAATTTCTTTAAACTTAAGAAAATATTTTAGCTATATTAGCCTATTTGATTAACTCTTACTTTATAAGTTATTGAGAAAATACTTTTGAGTAAAGAAAAGTGACTTTAATTCTATAACTAATCAATTAAATATAATAATTAATTAAATCCATTATAATGATAGTATTGAAGAAATACTAGCTAATAAGCAAAATTTACAAAACTTAAAATAAACTTTAAAACTATAAGCTGATAACTATCAATATGGAAACTAATTCAAAATCGCTAATTTAAACTCTTAGCGACTCTTATCTAGCAATAAAGAAGCTGTGATCTTATAAAAAAAGCATAGGCAGATGTTTACACTTTCATAAATCTAGAATTTGGAAACGCTTCAACTGAAGTAAATAAAATGAATAGTCAATTTAATAAGATAAATACTAAAACAATGTAGCTAATAGACAATAAATACTTTTCTTAGGGTTCCACTAAGATAACTTAAATATTCCTTGGAGCGATGTCATCAGTTGAAGCGCATTTTAAAAGTTGAGAAATATACTGTTGAAAAGGAATTTTGGCGGCACAGTTGAATAAAAGGTATAAATGTTAAATAATAGGGGGAATAATAAAGATATTTAAGATAGAAGATTTGAATGAATAAAAATGAAAATAATAAGGGAATTATAGAATATTCCATATTTACTTAAAATTTAGAGTATAATCATGTATAGTACTAAAATTAAAAATTCAATAATCTTTTAAACCAAGAGAATTAAGAAAATTAAAATCTAAAAAATATAAATAATCTTGAAATCAAAAACATATAACTTTAAGCTTAACTTATTGAAGTAAAGGATCAAATGTAATCCTAAGAGTTTGAAACTAGTAAAAAATAGTTCTTAAATTAGATTAAAGAACTTGAATAATAAATATAAAATCTATAAAATAATCAAATTATTCTTAAAAATTTCTATCAACTTAAGAAAATGAGGAAAGGATTATAAGTAAGTATGAAGCAGTAATAGAATAGTACAAAGTGTATGTAAATAAAACTTATAAGAAACTAAAGAAAATTTAAAATTAAATACTAAAATCTAAATACTAAAAGTAATAACAATAGTTTAAATATAATTAATTAATTTTTGGAAAAAAGCAAAATAATTCTAAAGAGATAGAAGTTTAAACAGATTTAATTTCTCAATATAATAATTAAACTGCATAAACTGATGAAATTAATTAAATCTATTAAATAGCCAATAGTTGATAATTTAAAATTAATTATTTATAAATAAAGACTAATAACTATAAAGCTAATAACTTTAAATAATCAGCTAAAAATATAAAATTAGTAGAATTTTAAATAAAGCATGGAGTTTCAAGAAGAATTATAATAAAAAGATATGGAATTTCAAATATTGATATCTTAAAAGCATAATGAAATTGAAAAATTAAAAACTTCTAATATATAATAACTACTAGCCATAGAAAAATCTAATATAGACATATAAAAACAATATTATCTCAAACTTTAATAAACAGCAGAAAATTCTACCTAAACAGAATTACTAAGCTAAAATAAATAAATTTAGACAGATTAAAACCTTTAAATAAAATGTAATGTAGAAAATAAAATTATCTAAACAATTAATTTATAATAAGATTAGGAAATTTAAGTTTAATGATAACATTAAGAAGTTTAAGTTAACACTGAAAAATTGGAATAAAGTTAAAAATTTTGTCAAACAAACTTTATAGATATAAATCACTAAAAACTTCAATAAACATATCATTAACTTAATATGGAATTTATTTTAAATATCTAGAATAACTTAGAAAACTGGAAGAAATTAAGAAAATAAGAAATTAATAATTATTTAAGCAAGAGACTCAACCTTGGAAAAAAGAATAGCAGATTTAGACAACTAATATTTAAATCAACATTGCAACTCAAACTACTAATAACTATTTTAATTAACTCAAGAGGAAACATGAAGAAGAAATTAATATGAAATGAAAAACATACAAGGAAGATATGTAACAATAAATAAAGAATTAACATAAGGTACAGTAGATAGTACAAAAAATAGTAATAGACAAAAAGCTGTTAGAGGAATATACAACTCAGGTAATTTACATTCTAATCTAATTTTACCATTAACACCCTGAAATTAGAAAAGAATTAGTACATATTTAGGTTGATAAAAAAGGGATAAAATAAATATGTATTTATAAAGGAGGATTACCTGCAGCACAAAAATAATTAAAAATAGGACATATTAATATAAATTCGATTGGCAGTAAATAATTTGCTTTATAATCTTTTATAATTGATAATGATTTTGATATTTTCTCTATAAATGAAACATAAGACTAACATAGCCCTATAATAATAGAATAGTATCGTACATATTTTTAAAATGCTAATATTAGAGCAAGAGGAGTATGTCTATTAGTAAAGAAGTAACTTGATTCTTGTTAAAATGAATTAGATTTCTCTTCCTGGACATTTTATTAGTATAAGAATTGGGTATTTAACAGTTGCTTCATGCTATTTGCCTACAAATGAAAAGCCAACAAAGAACTTGCTTATGAATATCTTTCTAATATAATAATGACAATTAGAGGCCTACTATTCTTTGTGGTGATTTCAATGCTTTACTTCCTAATTTGGGCAGTAATTAATCACAAATTAACAATAATACTTAAAGACTATTAGATTTCATAAAAGCAAATGACCTAATAGTATTGAATGATTAATAATACAACACATTCACTCATAGAGTAAACAACTAAAATTACTGTAATGATTATTTCCTAGCAACTAAACACTTGAATATTGATGATTTCTCTAATTTTTGTGTGATTCAAAATTGGGGTTTTCATACTGATCATTTCCCATTAATTATTACTCTATGATTTAACTAGAATATATCAAAATTAAGAATATCGTTTACTCTTTAAAATTTCAAAATTGTAGGATCCTAATGTAAGAAGATAATATCAAAATCTTTATTAGGGATAGTTCTCCCAATTTAAACAAATAGAATAAAATAATGTTGAAAAGTAGTACTAATTTATCTGTGATTTAATTAATATTAATGCTCAGATTGCACTTAGCAAGTGTACAAAAAACATTATTATCAACTTCCAGTTCATCTAAATAACATAATATTTAATACTCAAATTCTTTAAGCTGGGCCTCAAAATTAAGAAATTCTCAACTTATCAACAATAAAAAATACTAATTTTGGAAATTAAAAAAGACATAAGAAAAACATCAAAATCTTAATAAGAATGCATAAATAATGTTCAAATAAGCAAAAACTTTAATTAATCCAAAATACTAATTAGATTCATTTTAATTATCAGTAGCAATAGCTATTTATTTCAAATTCACTAAATTCACTTTTTCACAAACATTCAAATTTAAATAAAGAAGAGATTCAAAATTCAAATACAAACATTAATACAATATATCAAAATTAACCTCTATTTTTATCCTTCTTTATAAGAAACGCCTCTTTTAAAGAATCTCAAATTCAAAAAATAATCAATCAATTAGCAAATGCCAAAGCCTCAGGTAGTGATGCTTTAAAACCAGAATTAATTCAATATGAAGGATAGGAATTACATAGTATAGTTACAAGCTTTAGTAACAATATGCTAGGAACACACCAAATTAATTTAAAAGAATTCATATTTTACCTATTTTCAAAAAAGGAAGTAAAAATGTTTCAAGAAATTGAAGATCAATAGCCCTACTGAATTGCTTACTTAAAATAAAGCATTAACTTAAAGACTATATAATTTAATATATGAAAGAAATATCATTCATCAAGCTTAATTTGGCTTTTATCGTAAAATATCTAAATTTAAACAATTTAATAGATTATTGACTTGCATCGTAGATGGTCATAAAAAAATAGTTAATTGCTACTCTAATAGACGTAGAAAAAATGTTTGACAGTATACCAAGGAAATTGCTATTTGAACATCTAAGAAGACTTAGATTACCTCTGGGATTGATAATAGCACTTGAATCTTTTTGTGAAAATTTTGATGCTAAGTTCCTTATTGATGGTAATATTACAAGATCACTTAAGTTAAATAATGGAGTATTATAAGGATGCAGCTATGGACTTATACTTACAATACTTTACTATGATAGGGTAATTAGATTCTTAGAAGAAAAATAACATAAATATATATGGCTATAATATCTGCTAGAGAAATTTTGTGGTTCGTGGCTTTTCAGACAACTTAATTGAGCTTTCTAATTCATAGTAACATGCATAAAAATTACTTGAAGCCATTAAAAAAATATTTTCTTGAGTAAAACTAAATATAAATGTGGAAAAATGTGAAGTAATTAGTTCTTAAAAAAGAAAGAAAAATAGAATTTAAATATTAATGGAATTCCTATTGTTTAAAAGGTCGAAATTACATATCTTGGATACAAATTGGGAAATAAATAAAATTATAAACTACACTGTGCAAGCAAAGTATCTGAATTCAGAGTAGTAGTTTTGAAAGCATCAGTAATTCTTTTTAAGTACGGAGTAATATCACCGCTCATTTTTAGAACACTTTACAGAATATTTATTTTGACTAAAATAGAGTATGGAAGTTATATAACTCCTTGAAGTATCATTTCTAGACTCAAAGGAATGAAAAATAAATAACTAAATTACAAAGACTCATTTCAAAGAAGGCACTTAAATCTCCTTTATCGGCATTAAATGAATCTTACTTCATTGATCTTAATTGACTTCCATTTACACACATGACAATATTAAAATTCATGCGTTTTTATTTTGAGTTAGAATAAATCAGTAGAGAAAATCTGAACTCTGATATAGCATTCTTGTTTTCTAAATGCAAGCAGTAAAATTTGCCATATATGAATACATAAATAAAAGCCTTGAATAATATAAAATTGATATTGAAAGTATGACAAATATAAAATAATTTAATTAGCATATTATTCTAAGAGTTAAAATTTTTTATAAGAATGTTTATAAAGGAAGGCATAAATGCCTACGGCTTAAAGATAATTGTAATCTATTTGAAATAATCAAAGTGTGTTTCCTTAAATAACTTATACTAAGTTTAACAGACATAGAATATAAGACATAACTTCTATTTTCAAACTGAGGATATTCACCTATAATTTCTAATACGAACTTGGTTTGCGTCACATAAGCACATAAAATGGAATTGATTGTGCATGTGGTTTAGCTCATGCCGAACTCGATCATATATTTGAATGTACTTTATATAAAGATGTCTTTTAGGAACTATCTAATCGAAAAATATTTAATGACAAAGATTATAAAAAACTAATTCTGTACGATTAAATCTATATTAATTCTAACTTTGCAAAAAGTAAAACCCCTAAGATTGATAAATATATTAAAAATTTTCATAAAAAATTGATTAAAAAAAGGATAGAAATTTTAAAATTTAATAGCTGAAACAAAAAGATAAACTGATGGGAGAATAAATATAATTTAAAAAAGAAACTTAAGTTATGGCTGTGAAAATAAATAAGAAGAAAATTGAAAATAAGAAGAGAGAGAGGAAAATGCGAGAACACAATTTAGAACTAATATAGAAGAAAAAAAGAACAGGAGCAGGAAATATTAACTAGAGGTTGATAATAAACTTGCATAAACTCTTATATTTAACATAATTCGCATGAAATATAACTATAAGTAGTGCAATTATGTCCCAATACTCAAAGTATTGAAACTTTTTTATCTTATTATTATTATTATTATCTCTGAGTTATTGAATTTATTCCTTATACTATTATAAATAATAGGCTTTTTATTTGATTTATTATCCTTATTACTCTAATAAGTCAATATAACTTTTATTGTTGTTTTCCAACTAAACATCAGCAGTTTTTAACACCTCTTACTCAATAATAAGATTCTTATCTACTCTTAGTAATCGAGATACTCTTATGATAACTTTTTTAACTAATTTTATAATTAAGTGATTGTTGGTTAACTAATAGTAAGTTCCTATTGAAGATTTACTTATTTCTATTGAAATTCTTAAATTTCTTAAACATATTAAATCCATTTGGTTTGTAGTTAGCTATCCTTATTCAGTAACAAAGGTTAATCAGTTAGATCCTATATTGACTTATTCTATCCAATGAATTATTGATTTAAATTATTGCCCTAACTTATGTAAGATGATATCTATCGCTCTAAGGAAGATATTTAATTGTGATACTCTTATTCTTACTTTTCTTATTAAAGGAGTATTTCCTGCATGTCTTTATATAATTGTTTCATTCTAACTTTAATTACTTTATCTAGTTAGTTTTTATCATTAAGATCTAATAAACTGTGCTAGGCTAAAAATGTTACACTAGATTAGCTATAATATAATTCTAGAGATCCTATATACTTAAATGCTCACGATACACATTAGAGGATTATGATATGCTCTAGAACTTATCCTAGATTGCAAACTAAAACTTATCCAACTAGTTCCTATTATTCTCGCACTGATTGATACTGTCTTAAGAGATACTTGTGATAGAATTAGTCTAGCTATCTATCTGCTGATAGTAATCAGATGTTTCTTAAAGTAACTACATTCATTTCTTAATTAAGCTTTATTAGTTATTTTCTATCTCCTAACAAGCTTACTAGATATTCTATTTTACCTATAGTTATATTTAAACTATATTATCTATTCTCGATATCTACTTCTAGCTTAGCTTCCTATATCATTGATTCAATATAGATATATAGTAGTCTCTATTAATGTCTCTTAAAGTAGATTCTATGTAACTCTTTAATTGCTATATTGCCTTTTATATAGTAATGCATCTATGCTCCTGATGAGATTCTTACTAGCATTACACACAGATTCTTATTTTATCCTATATACAATTTAGAATTAAATAATACTACTAATGTATCTAGCAAATGTTCTAAAGATTGTAGTTCTATATCTATTGACTGATTTTATTCATAATTGGTAATATCTAGATTGTTCTTTAGTAATAAGATTGTACTTGCTACAAGTAAATTCTAATAGAGATTTTAGATATTTTTTATGCATTTCTCACAAAGAATACACTCGCAGCCTGACTTCCTTGGTCATCTCAGTTCTTAGTTGAAGTCTTCTTCACATGCTTCACACTTAGCTGCTGATATTTTATTTTTGAATAAGTGAAAAATAAAAAAGTTACTTAATATTTTATTATATAGATATCACTTAAAAAAGTAACTAAAGGTAAATTTGTTTTGCATTAATTGTAATAAATTACTTATCAAAAATAGTTATTACCTACTTTAAAATTATTACATCTAATAAAAGATTTTTCCCTCTGAATCTAAGTCACTATACAACATTTAAAAGCAGCTAGAGAAAATCACTTCTATTCTATACTGCAAGCTAGAACTAAATCATCCAAAATGAATTTATTAACTAATTTTCCAAACTTGTCGTGTATAAGATGAAGGAGAAGAATCTAGGAAGATAAAGAAAAGTAAGAAAATAATAGGACTTTCAAAGGAAGTAGTTCAACTATAGGTAAATTCATTATCCTTTTAATTTATGGGCTTTTTCTATATTCTTCCGCCATTTTTATCTTTATTTTGACTGGCTAATGATCTCCTATTTGTCTCTATTGATAGAATTTTGTGCTGATAATGTTAGTCATGATATATTGATCCGTTAAGAAATATTATATTTTGAATTTTTCTTTCCCTTATGTTGTGATGAAGTTTGTATCTTGAATTGGATCTTTACATTTTTAAGAAAATCTTTCATCAAGTTAAATAAGTATTAGCCTGCATTATACTGCTTATACGGTAAAAATTGGCGAATAAGCTCATTAAACCCCCTAATATTAAAATTATAATCCTTTGCTGCATGCTGCTATTTTGTATTATTATAGACTTTCATAAAAGGGTATTATTTAATCAGAGTCGGATTTTGTAGTGCTGAATACGTTTATCAATGCTAGCCAATCATCAAGTTTTAAACCTATTAATCTTCCTCTCTAAAATAATTCTGCTTGATTGAGATCCGTTATATTAAATACTTTGGCTCTACTGGTAATTCCATCTTTTATATAAAATGCTACTCCTTTGTAGTGTTTTCTGCTCAATTTTATTATTGCTCTGAATCCGTATATATTCGGTATTTCATCAGTTTGATCCACAAATATTTCTTAATCTGCCATAATTTTTATATTCCTTTACACATCAACTTGTTTAATTCTTCCTTGCTTGATTTTATTCCTCTGACATTTGCTGTGCCTTTGTTTAATTCTTTCTATTTTATTATGTATTCATTTTTAAAATGGATTCTGGTTTCTAGTTGACCAAGTAGGCAATCCGGCGCAGTCATGTCTGCACTGCAAGTACTCTTGTAATAGATACCACCATAAACAAGTAAGAACGGGCCCATTGTGTGACAAGCCTTACTTGTTTGAGGGTTCTCTCTTTCGGTACGAGAAGTCGACTAGAGGGAACCGAAATCCAGATCTCAGAGTTATCCTGATTTTACATGTCGCTATTCTAATCAGGAATTTAGAAAACAACAAAGAAATGACTGAGATCACAAATAACTATTATTTAGAAGAATTTAACATAATTGGGTCATTTGACGCGAATAATGGAATGTTCTCTAACTCCAGCCTTTGGAAGAATTTAAAGAATTTAAAGAATGAAGACAATTAATTTTGATTATAAAAACGGAGAGAACAAGATAAGAATCAAAGAGACCAAATGAAGCTAGAAAAATTTCTAGACTATTATTAATATATATATTTTTTAAAACAGCCGTAGTTGCTCTAAGGTGAACAACAAGGTCATCTTCATCAGAGGTTGGGGAAGTTAAGTACCCATAATTGACTTTATGTCTTCCTCTGCTTTGGTTTGGCATAGAGACATAAGATTCTTAGACCTTCGGCCCTGGCTTAATTTAAATTTAATATAATTCTGGAACGAAAAAGAAATAATATTGCGAGCTTCATCAGAGGTGGGGAATTTAAGTGCCCATAATTGACACATGTCATCCTCTGCTTTGGTGATGCATTATACACAATCCTGCCATGTCCTTGGACCTCCAACAAGTATTAAAGATTACGAATATTCTTAAATTATATCAGTATTGAACATTTTTATCAGTACTGAATAATTATACCAGTATTGAACAAGGTCTACCAGTATCTGATAATTTTATCAGTAGCAAACATTCTTATCAGTATGAAACATTTTTTAAAGAGCTGCGCACCAGTGAGAGTGCTACGCGCTCTATAATCAAATTTATTTATTTAATAATTAAATTTGGTTTCTTTATTTTTCGTAGTGAACCAAACAATGGTGAAACCAGGCTAATTTAATTAATTAATTTATATTAGTATTTCCTTGTACTTCCTATTTTTCTTGATTCTCCTACCCTGCATTTTTAGCTTCTTCTTTAATAGCGTGAAAATAAATCGTTCTAATGCTTATTATTTTTCCTGTACTTTTGTCTTCAATTTTTTTACTCGATATTATCTTCCTTGCCATTATATATATTTTTCTTTTTTTTGAGACAGCGCTGTGTTTATGTATACTTCTTCCTGTCGCTGTTTTCTAGTTGTTTCAGATTTTTTGGCGTATTTCCTATTTTACTTTCTGCTTTTTATAACATTGATCGTTTTGTCTCAGTTTTATTTATTTAATTTGTAGCTAAGTATCTATTAAAGTCGACCACCTTTAAAGTAATTTTAATATGGTTTAAACTTGTTGCTTTTGTTAGAAATAAAAAGTGGTATTTTATTTGAAGGTTAATCTTCTTTAGTTTTCTTCGCTTTCTTTTCCTTCGCTATCAGTTTCTCTTTATAGTAAGGCGTTTTATTTCTGTTTTCCGAATGCATCAACTTGGTTTTTTACTTCTTTAGCATTTTTAATTACTTCTTTTATAGCTTTTTTTCTTAAGTATCAATTTGTACTTATGTCATTTGGTTACAGTTCATACATTTTCAAATTGATGGATAACTCAAGTAAGTGCTTTACCTTTCGTCTAACTTATCTAGTATATTTTCTGCGTCTTTGATCTCCTTCAATTCTAAACATTTTTCATTTTCCTATTGGCTCACGTTGAACCTTTTACGGTTCCGATCTCTGTACATATCATTTTTCCGTACTAATATCGATGGGTTTCTACCTGGCTAAAACTTTATTACATGTAAAGTGTTCAATGAATCGAGTAGTTCTTAAAGTTGTAGAATTTCTCTATATTTCTTTGCTCTGTTGGTATTACAAAATTTATTCACTTCCATGTTTAATTATTTCCAATTTGTGAGAGTGTTTCTTTATTTTTTTATCACATAATAATTATTCCTGTCTGAAAGATTTTCACACTCTAAATATTTTTACCATATTCTTAATTCAAACATCTGAGAAATGCTTGAATGATTTCATTTTCTTGCCTTTCTGCTGGACTAAGTCTTTGTTTGTAGTAATTTTCTTCTAAAAATTGATTGAAATAAGTAACTCCTACTCTTTTAACAGTTTTGAGCTGAATATTCTCCTCCTCATTTTATGAAATTTATTCGCTCTTTACTTCTTCCATTATAATGAATTGCATAGAGCTTTGGTTTGAGTTGGTGTTCTAAATTGCCTACTTTTTTTTGATAGGTTGGTTATTTTTAGATTTCTGTCCCTTATTTTAGTGCATTCCTCCTAGTAATTTAAAGACTTTGCGACAGAGACATTTTTCTTAAAAAATAATATAAAAAATATGTTGTAAAGCTCTTTCATGCCTTTATTAAATTTAATAAGCAGTCCCGATCTGAGATTTGCGGCATGTGGAATATAGGATTGCTACTTGATATAATAGTTTAATATTGTAGTATTTAAATTAATACTATAAATAAAGTAATAATGTAATAATAGATATTTATATACTAATTTTTGATGGTAACTGTTATAAATTACCTTTATAGCTTTTGTAGTCTAAATAATAATAAAAATGTAAGCGTTACCAAAATGCTTAATCTGCTTAGAAGATTACAACTTAACTAATGCTCTTCCAACTGTCTTACCTTGTGGACATATTTACTGTGGTTTGTGTTTGAATACTGAGTACTGATTATAAGGCATAATGTAATGTCCTATTTGTTAAAAAGGATTCCATTTTAGATTTGATGATTTACCTTAAGAAAGTGATTTAATAAGAATGATATTTTAAAACTAATAATACATATAAAAGATTTAAGATGCTAGATAGAAATTAAAAGAGATAAGGAGGTAAATTATGGAAAAATCTAAAACCATTACAACCAAATAATCAAACATTAGTAATACTCTCATAATACCACTAACTAATATCATCATCAATCATTAACCAACATTTATCTACCAAAAATAACACTCAAATATTATCTAATTCTACTAATCACTAAAACCAACTATACTCTAATATAACTCATAACCACCTACAATACTAAAGTCTAAATTAACTTACAATCTAATAAGATAAAAACTATAACACAATACTAAGTAACCAAATATTATTTAGACTAACTAACATAAACTAAGCTAACACTTTATATAATCTAACTATATTCACTATTTTGATTATACAATTTAAAAATTAAGTTTATTTAATATTTAAACAGAGTAATTACGATAAGTCTAAGTTTAAGATATTATTCCATAAAATAGTAAAAGTATAGAATATTAAAATAAGTTATATTTAATTGGAGGAATTAACTAAAATTAAAATAAAGGAATAAAAAATACTTGATAATTTGATTATGAAGGTAATAGAATAAAATTTAGTGATCTAAATGAAGGAAGAGGTGGCTTTGGAATAGCTGCAGCTTAAAAATATGTTTATGTGGTTGGAGGAGTTGCTAATAATTATCAAGCTTTATAATCAGTACAAAAGTTAAAGATGGAAAATTAGAGTAAATGATAAAACTGCTCTTAATTTCCCTTCAAAATAGCTGAATCAACTTTAGTAGTAGATAAAGATGAATAAAATATTTATTCTTTTGGAGGGTTCAATTAGAAAGCATAAACTTTAAAAGATATATGAAAATATAATATATAGAATGATAGATGGAGTAAGTTAAATTTGAGTCTTCCTGAAGCTGTTGCTTAACCTATAGTTTGTTTAGAGCCTTTTATCATATTTGGAGGTATGAAAAATGAATTTACGAATGATTATTCAAGAAGAATATATAAAAGAAGCAAAGAATAATGGCAATAAAGTTAAATTTTTAAAGATATTTCTGCTTTAACGGAGATGAAAATAAGAAATAACTATGGATATGTTTTTGCTATAGAGAAACCAAGAGTTTCAATAATGAGGATTGATTTAGAAAAATTGAGTTATAGAAGTATTAGAAGTCATAACTGATAAACATAATAATAATATCTATATTATAATATTATTTAATATAATTTAATATGTAAAGAAGTAGTTTAAATATCTATAATTAGTTAAATATGTTACTACTTATTAAAATATTTAAAGCGTCAAAAATAAATAAAGTATCAAATTTTATCTAAACATATTTAAAAATCTATTATTCAAATATTATCATTATTCAGATATAAATATACAGCTTATAACATACCAAAACATATTCAACATAGTCAAAAAAACTATCTTTAAATATGTTCTTATATTCAAATTATACAAGTACTACTTAGATTACTATATTATTTATCTAATCAAATCAAATCTAATTATAAATAAGCTATACCTATATCTAAATACTAATTTAGTCGTCACTACTATCATCAAGTCAACATCTTAAACTCTTAAATACATTATTTCCTTTATATTATTTAAATTAGCTACTATATACTTAAAAATGTATCTTCTATAGCCAATAATCAAATAAAACCATTATAACGCATATACTCTCGATAAAAACTCAAATATAATAAATTTTCGAGATTAATATGATAGACCATTAAACTATTCTCAGTTACATATAAATAAAGTTTTTAGAAGGGATGTCTAATGGTGAGAAAAAGCAAGAAAAATAAGATAAACTAATAATTTAGCAGAAAATAAAATTTTTTAATGAGCAATTTTTTGAAAAAAATTAAGAGGATAAAATAAAAAATTTCGTCTAAGAAATAATCTATCGATTATAGAGAGAAATTTTAAACGTTACAACTCAAGTATAGCAAAAAAAAATAGCGTTTGCGTTAATGAAACTCTTGAGTACTGTTAGAATTTGGATAATATATAAATTAAGTACGAACAATAGCAGCTGGACTTATTCTAACTGTTTTATTTGATTAAGAATAAATTAATAAATTCTTAGCAAAAATAATAATATTAAACTTTTTATATTTTAACAAGAAGAGAAATGTAAATTAATACGACAATAATAATAACTACCTAATTCACTTTGGTATAAGCAAAAGCTTAGTTCCAACAGAAAAATAGCTAAAACCCTTCACTAAAATCAAGCAAAAAGTTTTACATATGCGTAAAGTTAAGTCATTTGGCAATATGATGACGTATAAATTATCAAAAAATTAGATACGATATTATGAAGAAGATAAAAAAGGCAAATAAAATTAATAATCAATTGGGTTGAAAAATAAAAAAAAGTAGTAAAATGTGTAACAAGAAATAGTACATTGAAATAAAAGATACATAAATATAAATAAGATACCTAAAGAAATGCTAAATAAAGGATAAGAAGATATAAAGATTGGTAGCAAAATATTTAATTCTAAAGAATAAAAATTGCTTAAATAATTATTTAAATTGCACCTGAGATAGATAGTAACTGATAGAATAATAAAGATCTTTTAATGAATAAATACTGAGATAAAATGACTTAATTACCTTAGATTTATGGAAAAAAGCAAAGTTTAGCATTATAGAAGAAAAAAATGGTATTGTCAAAAACCCATTGAACAAAATAAGTTCCAAAAAATAACTGCTATATTTTTATCACTCCAATCTTTTTAAATAATTGTTTAAATCTCCAATTCGAAAAGATAATCCTTTTAATGCATTATACAATTAATTTAATTGTTTGCAAGAGATATAGCTTTACTTTTTGATTGTGAATGATTAAATTCTTTTATTATTTTATTCTTATCTTTACGATCCTATTTATATTTCATTTTTCATTTAGTTAGTTAAAATTTTCTAATCAAATTTTTACTTCATTTCATCTTACAATTTATTACTTATCTACAAATATTTCCTTATCAAATTATTAGCTCATCAAACTGAGATAATACTAGCTTTAAGATCTGCAACCCTTCGAATCATAGATAACCTAATGATAAGACCTTAATGACTTCCCTTTATCTCAATAATTAGAGTACATTTTTTAATATTTTCTATAAATAATGAGAGAAATACATTAATCTAAAAAGTAAAAATAATAAAATTCATTTTTTCTTATGTTTGTTTAAATGTTTAGCAAATAATTAAGCAAATAAGCAGCATTTACTTTAAAATTAAGTAATAAATCTAAAATACAGAATTTAGCTTAAAAGCTTCTACACTTCTATTTAATTAAGAAAAAAAACAGAAAATAAAATATAAGAAACTAGAAATCTTAATTAAATAAACCATGAATAAGTTATAATTAAAGCTATATACAATCCAATGGAGATTGAGTAATCAAACTTATATACTAATAAAATCTAAAAAATTTAGATAATTAATCAAGTAATAAAAAGAAGATCACTTATATGTTGACTGTGTAGAAGACTAGGAAACATAAAATAAAGATGATGGAGATACAAAAAATAGAAAAAGGTAAAAAAACATAGTTTATTAAAAACCTAATTTAGATTTATTTTGCGTTTAAAAGGACACATAATAAAGCAGAAACTTATCCTTAAAAAGCAAATCTTGGCTTAATTCGGATGGAATAAGGAAATCACAAAGAGTCAGATAAATTAAGAGCTACATTTCCTCTAGAAGTGAAAAGTAAAATAAATATTTTGTCTACATAAAACTCCGTTAGTTGAATAGTGAGTAAACTACTTGCAGATATGAAACGGATAAGTCCATACTAATCCTTCTTTTGTGATCATTCACTCATAGCAAAATCATAGTTAAATATACTTGCGCCTGTATAAATATTTTGCTTGATTTTGTAAAATACTAAAATATAATTTCTTACATTTATTATGTGGAAATCAAATTATCTTCCCTTGCAATATCCATCTACTTAGCTTATATAGCTACCAACTGTATTGTTATAATCATGAAATTGGTAACTCGTTTTAACTTTGAGAGGGTCTGTCTGTTGCATTTGGAGGTTAGATAATGTCTTTAAATATCTCAACTTTATAATCCTCTATACTTCCTACTTAAATTAGCTTAAATTTCAAGATGTTATATGTCTTGAACTTAATACTAATCATTTACTTTTAGTCTATTTAATTTAAAGAGATCTACTCTAAAATTGAGTTTAAAGATAGCTCTAAGCAATAAAATTGATATTTTACCTCACTCAAAGTCACTCTATCACCGAACTAGAATCCAATAAGACCATTAAAACTAATTTTTCCAAAGACTATGAGAATTTCTGTAGCTAAGGATTAAAGCAAATCCCTTTTTGTAGATTTAAGGATAGTTGGCTATGGTCTAAATCCTTTAAGAGTAATCTTTGTTAATAAGTAAGAAAAGGTTAGTGACTCCATATTCTACTATAGTTGATGAATTTTTTTTTTTAGATTCAAGATTCAAGGACTTTTTGGGAATGATTCTGAAAAATTGTTCATAGTTAAATCCTATTCAAATACTGACTGCTTCATTGTATTAATTAGATTCATTTAAAAATGTAAGATTAGTCCAGTTGTAGTATTATATAAAAGCAAAGAGTTTGCATTTTCTTAATCAAAGTACAACTAAGTAGTATTAGTCCATTAGTGTTATAAACTGCTTTAGTCTGAATTAGTTATAGACTTCTGGTCCATTAACTTAGAGATATAAAAACTAATCTGCATTGATTAATTATGTAACATAGTGCTGTCTCATATCTAAAGCCTCTCTTCTATTTGTATTTACTTGGTTAATGTTTTGACAATTTGAAGTAAGGAGAGTGAATTAGGTTTTAAGATAGGAAATATTGTGGGAGTACTTGAATCTATGATTTACATAATAATGAGGATGAAAAGTGCATATATTGATTTTATGATGGTAAATGGAAATTTGCATATAAATATGAAATTAAAAGGTATCTTTGATGATGTTAAATTTTGAAGGCTCTAAGTCTTAAACCAGCTATTAGCTCCATAGCTTGTGTTAAATTAAGGATTTACAAGAATAAAAGTAAAAATAAGGAGTAGAAGTTTTAGCTTTATAAGAATAATTGGAAGAAGAAAATTAAAGTAGAAGAACTTAAATGTTGGACCTATTTTACAATAACGAATATCTAATTATACTCTTTTAATTCTTATTGGCTAAGGCTCAAAGAAGGGGAATATTCATCTTTAACCTTTCTAAAAGATTTATTTATTTAAGCAAGTTTTTTAAATGAAATTGATCAATTGAAGTTAATTAAGTACCTGCACTATAATAATATCTCTTACTTTTTTATGGATGGTTTCTTTCGCTTTATATAGAGAATATTTACTTTTTTCCACTTTAGATTAAACTAGTAGAAAGATATTAAGGAACTATAATCTGAAATCAGTTTGTCTATCATAGCAAGAAAAATAAAAGCTGAATGTTTTTGTGAGTCTTTTTTTGATTGGCACAAGTAATTTGTAACAGTTTTAGAAATAAAGATATCTTACTCTTGAACTAGTTTCTATGCTTGTTTTAATCCAAGATAATAATTAAGATATTGACTGAAGCATAATACCTAGTTGAAAAATAAGAAGCTGACCTATTTACATAATTCTATAAAAAAGCTTTAATCTTCTGTACAAATCTTAATTTAATTTCCAGTTATAAGCCTTAAGCTTTTGAAAATTATTGAAAAAACATCTAAAATTCAGTAAGATGAGTTTAAACAATCATTAAGACATACTAATGATATTAGGCCAATACTCTAGATTGAGTGACATTATGAAATTTATTGATTCTAGTCTTTAAGTGATTAGCTAGGTATACAATTTTACTAAGTAAATAGTTAAAAGTATTTAAGATGCTAATAGAGATCATAATCAACATTATAGTATTTTAGCTTCTTATTTAGATCCTAGCAATTTGCAGTTTAATATCTTGCTACATAACCTTTATAAACTTCCCTATTTTCAGTTTACATCAAACACTTTTGAGTTAATGATAGGAGTAAGGTTAACTGTCTAATTGCATATATTAATTAGCTATTAACTAGATTTAGCTCATTTTTATATATCTAACTGAGTTTAATACATCATATATGGCATTTTATCTCTACTTTACTAATAATTAAGAATTATCCCTTCTATAGAGATTTATTAATATCTGGAGTATTAATTACTATATATCCATTAGATACTCTTATGTATAATAATATAGCTATCTAAGAAACTCTATTTTTAAGAGATTTATCTCAAATGAAAAACACAAGCAACCTTCAAAAGAAGCACTTATATATATAGCTAGCTACCAATTAATAACCATCAAAGTATTAAAGGAGAAACATATGAAAATGCCATCAATTAGCCATAGGCCTTTATTTCATTATTATCTAATTATATGCAAGATTAGCTACGCCTTTATTAACCTCAGCTCTAAAGGACATCTATAAATCAAATTATATACACTTATATCCATCCTAATTAAAAGCCAAATCAAACGGATAAGAGATAGTAGAGAGATATTTTAGCCAAATCAAGCTGTTCTTCTTAGTCAGAAGTTAGAATATTGGCTATAAAATTAGAACAAGAAAGCAAGTTGGCTTCTTAAATTAATAGTGACAAGTATTATTAGATTATTTAGACATCTGTCAAGCATCAAGAATCAACATATAGCTTCTTAGGTAAGGTGTAAGAAGCTTTGGATTAATATCATGCTCAAAATTTTAAAAAAGATGAAAATGAATCAAGTTAATAGGAAACATTGTAAGTATCTAAATAGGAAAAGCCACTATCTCTTATTCAAATCCGATTGAATAAATAGTCTAAAATGTGCCTTTGTGATCCATAAAGCAAATTGTAAAATAGAATGTCCTTGTGGAAATAAAGCTAAAGTTGATTGTCCTTGTAAAAGAATGGATTATATAAGTTTTAAAGAGTTAATAATAGTCTGTTTTTGTTTGAATGGTTTTTACCTAAATCTATATATATGAAGCTCTATACATTGTAATATTTGAAAAATGAGTTTAAATGACTAATATAGAAGCTTATTGAATAATCATTTATATGATTAATAACTGAGATAGATCTTTTATCTTTGTACTCTAAAGTTAAAAGTATAGCTTTATACCCTTAAACTTACTTTTTAATCAATTATGAGTTTTTCTGATTCTGTACAAGTTAATACCTTGTACAGTTACCTAGATTTAATTATAACCTTTTGAAGATAAATGATCTAGTAAGCTCACTAAATTAATAATTTGCTATTAAGATGCTTTTAGTATGAATATTAATAAAGACCCAATATCTTGGAGTTCTATCAAGTATGAACTTAAGCAAAATATCTATAAGGGATTTTTAAGAGAAAATAGATAAAGTTTTTATATAAGAAATTCAAATGATTAATAGAGGAAATTTAGGTTTAGCTATTCAATTAGGAGAATTAATAGCAAGATTAAAGTTAAGAACCTGCAGTTAAACAAAAGTATCCTAGAAGTAGATCAACAAGGATGTTACATTGTCAATCTAAAATTTCTAAAAAGTGCCTTACTAATCATCTAAAATATCTATCAAAAGTCATACCAATTGACATTGTAAATAACCCCTAGACTAATTATTTAGACATCAAGCAAGATTTCCAAATGAAAACCTAGAAAGAGTATAAATATGGAAAATAATGGAATAGTAAAGTATTGTTAAGACATGTTATTAAATAGAAGGATTCGTCAAATGTCTTGTAGAACAAAGTTTTACTAATATTGCTAGTTAGGAAGACAGAAATATGAAAATAATGGATATTTTGTGGTAAATTTAAAAATAAAATCTTAATAATTTCTTATTAAGTAAATTATAATAAAACTCTTATAAACATATATCAAATTAATTAGAATGTATAGCGTTTCTTAGTACTCGTATTTATGCATTAATTTAATTTTCTATAATGACTAAAAGCATTAGAAGTATAACTTAAGATAATCTCTATAATATACTATATATATACGTTCTTGATTCAAACTAAAATCATCTACTCTTCTTTCTTAAGTAAATAAAGTTCTTTATTTATCTTTCAAATCTTATATCTCTATATTGTCTAGATAATTTATTCTGAAGACAAATTATTTCTTGATCTTACATTTTTTATTCAACTCAGGATGATTCTAATTATCATTAATCTTTTTTAATATTTCTTAAGAATTTCCTCTTTATCAAACTTCTTTCCTTGACTTCTTAATAATACAAGCTAACCATTAGATATCTGACTTCTTACATGAAAAGAAGCTAGATAGTTATACTCTCGTTCATTTTTAGAGTTCTTTTAATAAATTTATTTTATTCCCTCAAGTTTAGGGATATAATTTATCTATTGATATACTCTTTATCTTCAAATCCCTATAAAATCTCTTAGAACATGAATAACCTTAAAATATTCTGCTATTTATTCAAGTTAACTAAGCTTTTTATATAATAACATTACTTTATTTTGCTCATCAAAGTTATTTACCAGCTTCTATTTCCTACAGATTCTAGTCAAACTTTCTTACTAAGCATGTCAAAACACACTTTTAGACTAAAATCAACTAAACTGATTCAAATTTTGTTAGTAAGTGAATTAAGAGTTGACTTCATTAATAATATCTTACTCCTATTTAGCTTGAAGTTAATCTATATTTTCTTTTCTAAACTTAACGTTCTATTACTTACTGAAATTTATTAGGTTTAATTTGCTTCATACTAAATCTGAGCTTTATTATTTACCTAATAGATATCACTAGCTTATTTATATACCTTAAAATATATAATTGAGATAGTATATATTATACTTAGCTTTATCAACTTTTATTACTATATTTTCTAACTTTAATTTGCCTATATGCTTAAGCTATACCTTAATACTCCTTAGATTTTATCAAATACTTATTTCAATATATCTTCCAAACTTAAAAACATACTAAATTATTTACCTCTAATTTTAAATGCAAGTATAGACTACTTAAATCTAAGTCAACAACTTAGTCTTCATAAGACTATACCTTTAACTAATAAATATAGTCTAATTAGTACCTCATATTCAGCGCTAAACATAACCTAAATATCCTCTACCAGTATAAATGTACTATCAAGCTAATAGATGCAAGATTTTACTCTAGATATTCTTTTAATGCTATATATTTAAATTAAACATTATTGATAGAAGTACCTTTTATTAATGTCAATAGTACATATTTTCTCTACTTTAATTATCTTTATACTCCTTTTCAAGTTTCCTTAACTAGTTTCATCTAAGAAAATATTTAATTTATTTTTCCTATCTTTTTATGATGCAGTCTAAATTTTCTCCTTGCTTCTTATTTCACTTTAATTCAATTATCAATTTCTTAGTATCCTTATCTAATTAGATATTTTACTTATTCCGCCTGCTATTATAAGTCTTTTCTTAGTTTTATTATTTCTGCTGTATATTAGTATTTTCTCATTTAATTTGTTACAAAGCCACATATCGCTTTGGTAGATTTTTTGATATATTCAGATCATTTTTCATATTATGCTTCGCTATCAAAATTTTCGAATTCACTAAGATCCATTTACTCGAATCATTCTTTGAATCTCTCCAGAATCTTTTCTGCTTTAATTTTTGAAAGTTTATCCTTTTAATTTATAGGCTTTTTCGATATTCTTTCGTAATTTTTATCTTTATTTTGTCTGACTAATAATCTCCTATTGGTCTCTATTGATAGAATTTTGTGCTGATAATGTTAGGAAATATATACTGTTTCGTTTAGAAGTATTCTATTTTGAATTTTCCTTTTCCTTAAGTTGTGATGAAGTTTGAATCTTGATTTGGATCTTTACGATCTAAAATATAATCTTTTATCAAGTTAAATAAGTATTAACCTGCATTATTATGCTCATTAAAATTCCCTAAAATTAAAATTTATCTATTTGCTGCTTGTTTTTAATATTAAAGACTTTCATAAAAGGGTATTAGCTAATCAGAGTCGGATGTTGTATACGTTTTTCAATACCAGCCGATCATGATCATCAAGTGTTAAACCATTTAATCTTCCTCTCTAAAATAATTCTGCTTGATTGAGATCCGTTATATTCAATACTTTGGTTCTACTGGTAGTTCCATCGTTTATATAAAATGCTACTCTTTTGTAGTGTTTTTTGCTCAATTTTATTATTGCTCTGAATCTGTATAAATAAGGTATTTCATCAGTTTGATCCGCAAATATATCTTAAATTGCCATAATTTCTATCTTCCTTTACACATAAACTTGTTTAATTCTTCCTTGTTTGATTTTATTCCTCTGAAATTTGCTGTGCCTATGTTTAATTTTGTCTATTTTATTATTTAATATTTCTTTGTACTTCCTATTTTTCTTGATCTTCCTACCCTGCATTTTTAGCCTCCTCTTCTTTAAAGTGTGAAAACCAAATCGTTCTAATGTTTATTATTTTTCCTGTACTTTTTTCTTCAATTTTTTTACTCAATACTATCATCTTATATATTTTTTTCTATATTTTTTGAGACAGTGCTGTATTTATGCATACTTCCTTTCTGTCACTGTTTTCTAGTTTTTTCAGTTTTTTTTCCATATTTCCTATTTTACTTTCTGTTTTTTGTGACATTGATAGTTTTGCCTCAGTTTTATTTATTTAATTTTGAAGTTAAGTATCTATTTTAGTCGATCGCTTTTAAAGTAATTTTAGTATGTCTTAAACTTGTTGTCTTTACTAGAAATAAAAAGTGATATTCTATTTGAAAGTTAATCCTCTTCAGTTTTCTTCACCTTCTTTTCCTTCATGATCTGTTTCTCTTTATAGTAAGGCATTTTATTCCTGATTTCTGAATGTATCAACCTGATTTTTACTTCCTTAGCATTTTTAATTGCTTCCCATATAGCTTTTTTCTTAAGCATTAATTTGAGCTGAGCCTTTTTCGGTTACAGTTCATACATTTTCAAATTGATGGATAACTCAAGTAAGTGCTTATATCTCCTTCGTCTTGATTATCTAGTAAACTTTCATCAACTTTGATCTCTTTCAATTCTAAATAATTTTTCATTTTCCCATTGGCTCACGTTGAACCTTTAACGGTTCCGATCTCTGTGTACATATTATTTTTCTGTACTGATATAGATGGGTTTCTACCTGGCTTAAACTTGAATACATGTTAAATGTTCAGTGAATCGGGTAGTTCTTAATGTTGTAGAATTCCTCTTTATTTCTTTGTTCTGTTGGTATTACAACATTTCTAATATTCTATGTTTAATTATTTCCGAATTGTGTGAGTGTTTCCTTATTTTTGAATTCTATAAAAATTATTAGTGTCTGAAAGATTTTCATACTCTCAATATTTTTACCATATTCTTATTTCAGATATCTTGAGAAATGCTTGAACGATTTCATTTTCTTGCATTTCTGCTGGACTGAGTCTTTGGTTGTAGAAATTTTCTTATAAACATTTATTGAAACAGGTAACTCCTACTCTTTTAGCAGTTTTGAGCTGTGTATTTTCCTCCTCATTTTATGGTATTTGCTCGTTCTTTTCTTCTTCTATTATAATGATTTGCACAGAGCTGAGATTTGATATGATGTTCTAAATTACCTACTTTTTTGATAGGTCGCTTAGATTTTAAATTTCTATCCTTTTTTTTCTGCATTACTTCTAGTAGTTATAATATTTTGCGATAGAGACGTTTTACTTAAAAATAATATCAAAGATATTTTGTAAAGCTCTTTCATGCCTTTGTTAAATTTACCTAGCAATCTCTATCCAAGTCTGGTGGCATGCAGAATGTGAGATTGCTACTTGATATAATAGTTTAATATTGTAGTATTTAAGTAAATAAAGTAATAATGTAATAATAGATATTTATATACTAATTTTTGATGGTAACTGTTATAAATTACCTTTATAGCTTTTGTAGTCTAAATAATAATAAAAATGTAAGCGTTACCAAAATGCTTAATCTGCTTAGAAGATTACAACTTAACTAATGCTCTTCCAACTGTCTTACCTTGTGGACATATTTACTGTGGTTTGTGTTTGAATACTGAGTACTGATTATAAGGCATAATGTAATGTCCTATTTGTTAAAAAGGATTCCATTTTAGATTTGATGATTTACCTTAAGAAAGTGATTTAATAAGAATGATATTTTAAAACTAATAATACATATAAAAGATTTAAGATGCTAGATAGAAATTAAAAGAGATAAGGAGGTAAATTATGGAAAAATCTAAAACCATTACAACCAAATAATCAAACATTAGTAATACTCTCATAATACCACTAACTAATATCATCATCAATCATTAACCAACATTTATCTACCAAAAATAACACTCAAATATTATCTAATTCTACTAATCACTAAAACCAACTATACTCTAATATAACTCATAACCACCTACAATACTAAAGTCTAAATTAACTTACAATCTAATAAGATAAAAACTATAACACAATACTAAGTAACCAAATATTATTTAGACTAATTAACATAAACTAAGCTAACACTTTATATAATCTAACTATATTCACTTTTTTAATTGAGATATTTAAAAATTAAGTTTATTTAATATTTAAACAGAGTAATTACGATAAGTCTAAGTTTAAATTATAATTCCTGATGGCAATAAAAGTATAGAATATTAAAATAAGTTATATTTAATTGGAGGATATAACAGAAATTAAAATAAAGGAATAAAAGAAACTTGATAATTTGATTATGAAGGTAATAGAATAAAATTTAGTGATCTAAATGAGGGAAGATGTGCCTTTGGAATAGCAGCTGCTTAAAAATATGTTTATGTGGTTGGAGGGTTAACTGATAATAATAAGGTTTTATAATCAGTAGAAAAGTTAAAAATAGGAAACTAAAGTAAATGATAAAACTGTTCCTAGTTTTCATTTTAAATAGCAGGTTAAACTTTAGTAGTAGATAAAGATGAATAAAATATTTATTCTTTTGGAGGTGTAAATTAGAAAGGATAAACTTTAAAAGATATATGAAAATATAACATATAGAATGATAGATGAAGTAAGTAAAATTTGAATCTTCCTGAAGCTGTATTTTATCCTATAGTTTCTTTAGAGCCTTTTGTCATATGTGGAGGTATGAAAAATTATTATACGAAAGAATTTTCAAGAAGAATATATAAAAGAAGCAAATAATAATGACAATAAAGTTAAATTTTTAAAGATGTTGCAGCTTTAACGGAGATGAAAATAAGAAATAACTATGGATATGCTTTTGCTGTAGAAGCGCTAAGATTTTCAATAATGAGAATTGATTTAGAAAAATTGAGTTATAGAAGTATTAGAAGTCATAACTGATAAACTTAATAATAATATCTATATTATTAATAGTATTTATAATAAATATAATTTAATATGTAAAGAAGTAGTTTAAAGATCTATAATTAGTTAAATATGCTACTACTTATTAAAATATTAAAAGCGTCCGAAATAAATAAAGAATCAAATTTTATTTTAAACATCTTTAAAAACCTATTATTCAAATATTATCATTATTCAGATACAAACATACAACTTATAGAATACCAAAACATATTCAACACAGTCAAAAAAACTATCTTTAAATACATCCATATATTCAAATTATACAAGTACTACTTAGATTACTCTATTATTTATCTAATCAAATCAAAACTATAATCAAATAATACTTAAGCTATACCTATATCTAAATACTAATTAAGTCATCACTACTATCATAAAGACAACATCTTCAAGTCTAATATTATTTCCTTTAATCATTTAAACTAACTACTATATATATTTAAAAATGTCCCTTGTATTATCAATAATAAAGCCAAGCCATTATAACACCTATGCTCCTGATAAAAACTCAATCATAAGATAAGATAATATAATAGATTATCTTGACTTCAACATTATTAGTTTTGTCACAAATAAATTTTTGTTTTAGCTTAATAAAATTCACTTTCTACTTTAAATTTGTTCCGATCTTCGTTATCATGTCTCTTGACAAATCTGAATCTTTTCTTTCTCAGTATCTCTTCTATGTCGAATGTTAACCAACTTCTGTTGAAACTACTTACAGCCGCTTGAATTTAAGGGTCATTCTAAATGATTTACAATCATTTTTTCTGAATATTCTGCCATCTTGCGTGTTTCACAACTTTTTTAAATTATACCATTATTTTTGACTTTTGTATTCTTGTTTTTTTAATAACTACCAACAGTCTCTTATTTTGTGTCCCATATTTTACAGTATCAGCATTTTTCTTTTCCTGATAATAAATACTATGAGTCTTTCGCCTCTATGTCCATTCGGATCCTTTCCTTGATTTTGCATGATTTAAGAAATCCATTTTTCACAAATTTGCTGATTATATTATCTAAAAAAACTCTAATTTTGCTTCGGTCGCTTAAATTCTCTAATTAATTTGCTCAGTCGATGGAATAAGGTTAAGTTGCTATTTGATGTCCTTGCTATTGATGTGAATTCCAGTGATGCTTTCCTATAGGACTATTATATTTCTCTGTAGCTCTTAAAACGAATATTATAGCTTTTGGTTCTTGCTTAAGAGAAATTCCAGATCAATTAAGTAATAATTTTGAGCTTTGCTAGATAGGTGATTACTTTTTCGGGACCATTTTTTTATATAATAAACTATCGAGATTAATATGATAAACCAGTAAGAACTACTCAGTAACATCCAAATTAAGTTTTTAGAATGGAGAAAAAGCAAGGAAAATATGATGAACTAATAAAATACTCTTTAGGTTTAGATAACTGATTAGCTCAAACATAAAAATAGTTAAAAGACTTCGGAAATATAAAAAAAACAGTTTTGCTTAAAATAAAAGGAACAATAGGACTTGATGATAGAACTATTATGTACCCAGAATTAACAGAAAACACTTATCCAGAAAGTATTCCTACTTGGCTAGAAGAAAAAAGATTACTTGTAAAGTTAAATTAATTGGTAATATGAGGATATGCAAACTGTCAAAAAATAAGACACAGTACTAAGTAATATAGAAGATAAAAATAAATCAAGCTAATAATCAATTATATTGGAATATCAAAAAAAGTGGTAGAATATGTAAGAAGAAATAACAAACTGAAATAAAAGATATATAAATAAAAATAGAAAAACTAAAGAAATGTTAAAGAAATTATAAAGAAGAATAGCATGCAAAAACTTGGATTCTAAAGTATAAAATTGCTTAAATAATTATACGTGAGATAGGCAACAATTGATAGAATAATAAAAGATTATTTAACTGAATAAATGCTGAGATAAAATGATTTCTGCTATTTAGTCATATGAAAAAGCCAAAGTTTAACATCATGAGAGAAAAAATGGAATTGAACCTTTTGAAAAAATAAGGTTCAATAATAAACTAGCTATTTTGATAACTGAGGCAATTACTTTGAATAATAAACAAGAAATAATATGAGAAAAGATAGGATACATAAAACCTGAACATAAATACAAACATTAGAGTAATTTAGTTTTGAAAAAGACTAAGCTAAATTGATGATACTAAAGAATCAAACAATGAAGATAAAGAAAATTTGAATATTTGAAATTAATTAAACATAAGAACTGATAATATAAGAGGAATAAAGTCGAATAAAGAAGAGTTATGTAAATGAATGCTTGAAAAAGATATATTATGGTGACTCAAGAAGTGTTTATAGATTGAATTAAAGATATGCTTGAAATAAAGGAATAATGGAACTAGACTTAGTAAAGGAGTGGCTTTATATATTAAAGAAGAATTGATATGGAGAGAGTATGAAGTAAATGGAATAAAATGAAATACTGGAAGGGTTGTAATTTGTATGAATCTTACTTAATGTATATGCGCCTACTTGAGGAATAATGAATCGGTTTCTATGAAAGCCTAATTAAAAGCAATTTAAGTTTATAAGTATAGTATGAGATTTAATGCACATATACATAATTTGTAGCAAATAAACTAAATCCAGTAGGATAGTAGCTATTAATTAAAACTATAATGCAATAATTCAGCATAAGATCCAACCTAGATTACTACAAAAGAAAGTTTAAGACTATTTTTTAAGGGACTAATAGCATAATTAGCATAAGAATTGTTTAGGAAAGAATACTAGATGATATCTATTAATTGTTAAAATAGCAGATATAGATCATAAGTAAGAAGGTTATATTACTAAAAACTGAAAATTGGAAAAATATTGGAAAAGCTTCACAATGAGCTACATATTCTTTGAAGCTGGTTAAGGTAGATAATGATATAGGAAAAATAAGAAGTTAAATTAAGTTGTGGATATGTTGCTAATACTTAAAAGAAACGTTTAAGAAATGAATTAAAAAAGTATCAAAAATAAATTTAATGAGATAAAGAAAATATTGTATACTAACATAAGATAACAAAAAGGAGATAATGGATTGAAAAATTTAACATTTTCATGGACTAAATAAATAAAGGTAATTTGAATAGCAAACAGATATGTTTTCACCATTAAACTGTAATTATCTTACTATTTAATATCTAATTAAAAGGTAAGAACATGAATAATTTCTTTAAACTTAAGAAAATATTTTAGCTATATTAGCCTATTTGATTAACTCTTACTTTATAAGTTATTGAGAAAATACTTTTGAGTAAAGAAAAGTGACTTTAATTCTATAACTAATCAATTAAATATAATAATTAATTAAATCCATTATAATGATAGTATTGAAGAAATACTAGCTAATAAGCAAAATTTACAAAACTTAAAATAAACTTTAAAACTATAAGCTGATAACTTAGTAAATATATTATAAATTATTAATCAAATACATAATATTTACATTTTTCCTTTAAGGTATCTAAATTAGTCTTTATTAGTAACTAACAACAATCAAATCATAAATACGCTATTTATTACCATAGTTGAAACAGAATATAATAGTAAATACTATAATATGTAGCCATATCCAAAATTTAAATACTAGTTTTTATTACTATAGTCATAAATATTTTACTCCAATATAATTATACTAATATCAAAATATCATTCATAATTCATTTCAATTTACCTATCTAATCCATTTTTCAAATTAAATGGCACAAGCTCCCAAGAAGGGTTTTTTTCCAGCTCCATAGAAAAAGGAAAGAAAACCAGAGACTGCTAATTCTTCTTCTACCACATCTTCTTTAATAACATAATAATTTTCTTAGGCTCTTTAACCCCAATATTTAGAAAAATAAAGATAATCTTAAATTGAATAAAAAATTAAATCAACAGAAATTGACTAAAGCAAGCGAGACTTTTTACTCCCATAGCCATGATCAAACAACTACGAGAAAGTGGTAACTAAAAAATAATGTAGAAATAGAAAAATGATGAATAGCTAATAATAGTGAAATCTATTCGTAACATATAAGAAGAAGTTGAAATATTAAAGAAAGAAAACCAAAAATTATTATAGATAAGTTAAAAAAATGAAGAAAGATTAGTGAAACAGGAAATCGAAATGAAAATTTTGGGAGAAAAAAGAATTTAACTTTAGCTGAAAATAAAATGAAACTAGATTACATAAAACCCATAGAGATAACTCCTCCCAGAAGGATCGTCAAGCTGTACTACCTGTGCAAATTAAGATTCCACATATATTAGAGATGCAAGATATATTTGGATAAGCAGCGAAGAAACAGTGAAGAGATTTGGAGAGAACTGTCAATGATTTATTTAGACATTGAAGACTATTTAGAAGGAGGTTTTTTCAAGGGAGTGTCAAAACTCCAAAAAATTTAGGATTCCCGAACTTTTATTTTAAACCTAAAAGAACGAACTATGGAGGTATATATTGAAGGGTAAAATCCTCCTTAGATAGGAAAACTTTAATTTAGTATATTATTATTATTAAAAATAGTAAATATTATAATCTTATTTTAAACTTACTTAGTCTGCTTTTAAGGCTATTTTTGGGAAATTATGTTGTAATTAATATCTTAATTTATATTCTAATTATGTTTTGTTTAAAGATAAAATATTTTAATTTAAAAATTCAAAAATATCATTGAAAAAAGTAAAAAATCATACCGCTTCTAAATAAAATCAAACAAAAAAAATCCTCAGATACTAAAATATAAAAGAAGGAAATAAATCAATCATGTTATAAAAATAAATTAAAAATTAACCATTCATAAACATAACATAGCATAATTTATTAAAGTGACTTCACCTTTATTTGGTTTGCCACTAATTAGTTTATGAGTTTAAAGATGTAAATGAATCGTTCAGGTCTTCTTCAGAGCTTGCTTCTTCTATTACATATCGTGTTGTACAGATTTAACCTTTCTTGATCTTAAGAAGTTTTCTTCGATCTCAATTAGGTCCCAACATCTTCCTCGTCCTTCTTTTTTGAGCATTTACTATATCCAATAGTAATTAATCTCCACCGTATAATTTTTCATGTAAATTCTTCCTTCTGGAGAACAGTATAATTTTGTTATATTATTTCATATCTTTCAAGTATTAGATTCTTGCTTCTTCTGAAAATACCAGCATCTTCTAAAGATGTGTCCAACCTTTTAGCAATAAAAACATCTTTTTAAGATATTTCGAGTTATGTCCTATTTTTAAGCATTTTTAGCATTTTTGGAATTTTAAAAAATTGATAATTTTTTTCCGATCCGAAAAAGAATTTAAATTTTATCCTTCTATTACCATAGGATTATTATTAAGATTAAAATTGTATGATTTATTAATTTCTACTATTTTTTGCTCCATTTTTTCCAGTTTTTAATTACCTTGCAACATCAAGATTTTAGTGCTTATTTCCGTTTTTAACCATTAATTTTCGTTTTGTAATTATTGCACAGTAAAAGTTAGAGAATCTAATTGTTAAATCAAGTCTAGAAGTGATTGTTGCATTTTTTGTTTTCCGCTTCTAGGGAGTATATTTCGATTAGAGAGTTTTATTGTTCGATTTCCTGTTAGTTTTTGGTCAATTATTTCTTAGGAGCCATTTTATTTTATAAATAATAAATAAAGAAATTTGGTTATAGAGCGCGTAGCACTCTCGTTGGTGCGCAGCTCTTTAAAAAAATGTTTCATACTGACAAGAATGTTTGTTACTGATAAAATTATCAGATACTGATAAACCTTGTTCAATACTGGTATAATTATTCAGTACTGATAAAAATGTTCAATACTGATATAATTTTAGAATACTCGTAATCTTTAATACTTGTCGGAGGTTCAAGGACATGGCAGGGTTGCATCTCATTGCATCACCAAAGCAGAGGACGACATGTGTCAATTATGGGTACTTAAATTCCCCACCTCTGATGAAGCTCGCAATATTATTTCTTTTTCGTTCCAGAATTAAAAATAAACGAAGCCAAGCCAAGCCAGTGTCGAAGGTCTAAGAATCTTATGTCTCGAGGTCAAACCAAAGCAGAGGAAGACATAAAGTCGATTATGGGTATTTAACTTCCCCAACCTCTGATGAAGATGACTTTGTTGTTCACCTTCGAACAACTATGGCAGTTTTAAAAAATAATATATAATAATTATTATTAATAATTAATAATAATCAATATTAAATATCAATCATAAAAAATAAATAAAATACTTAATTAAAATTTTTTATTTATAATCAAGATTATAAACTAACTTAGCATGTATAAATAAAATTTTAACTACTCCACAAAAAAAATGAAAATTTATACTCAACTTGAAATTTTTACAAAATCTAAAAATAAATCTATAAAATTTTATAGAATAAAATTAAACTTTAATTTATTATACGTCTTCATTTAACAAAATTATATTTTTAATATTTTAAATATTACCACTTTAAATCGCATACCTCACTAATTTCAATAACCTATATTACTCAACCTTTTTTATTAAACCAATAATATTTAAGAATATACAACCTTTTAATAAATAAAGCAAATACTTCATATAACAAAAAACATTATTACCATTCAACATTCATTTAAATGCATAACCAATATCTTATATCTTTAATCGTAAAATTTAATTAAGTCAAATAGCAAGTTACTCAACTCGAAACTCTCCATTTTCTTATCGTATTGTCCCATCCTCCTCCCGATACCAACCATCTATTATCAACACTCAATGCTATAGAATATATTGATCCTGCATGCCCTTTTAAAGTCTATATACACTCTCCCTTATCAAAGTTCCATATCTTGATTGTTCTGTCACCAGAACCAGAAAATATAACACTTGAATCAACACTTAACTGAATACTTGATATAACATCTGCATGACCTTAAAGAGTACGAATACACTAACCAGAAGAGAAGTCCCATATCTTAATAGTACTGTCACCAGAATCAGATATTATATACCTATTATCCTTAGACACTATCACCAATAAAACTAAGTCTGAATGCCCAGTAAGAGTTCGCACAAGCTGACCAGTCTAGAAATCCCAGATCTTTATAGTTGTATCAGAAGATCCCGATATAATATATCTAGAGTCATAGGAGAGTACTACCGAGTAAATGAAAGAAGTATGTCCCGTTATAGTTTTTATGGAGATCACCATTGAGGAAATTTCAGATCTTTATGGTTTTGTCATAAGATCCTGATACGATATAATTAGAGTCAGGGGAGATTACTACCGAGTTAACATATGAAGTATGACTCGTTAAAGTTCTTAAGAGAGAACCAGTCAATTAATTTCAGATCTTTATGGTTTTGTCAGAAGATCCTGATACTATATAGCTAGAGTCTGAGGATATTACTACCGAGAAAATTGAACCAGTATGTCCCGTTATAGTTCTTAGGAGAGCACCTGTTTGGAAATTCCAGATCTTTATCGAATATTCAGGATATCCTAAACCTGATACAATTCAATTCAGGTCACTTGATATGGCTACCGAGTAAACAACTGAAGTGTGACCAGTGAGGACTTAGTCTAAAAAATATTAAAGAAATACCTTTACTTTGGTCATAACTGATCTTGTTTATTAACTTTTAGTAGCATAAGTTGGGCAGAATTTCATACTTAAAATGAAGTAGAGATATTTTCCCTAAAATATGGTTTCTCGCTCTTAAGAGTTTTCTTAAAAAAATACTTTTAGTAAATTGCTTTTCTTTTTTCTCCATTTTAATTTTTATAACTTATTTCAATAACTATTTAATTAAAATAACTCAATTAATTTTACTTACTTAATTTCAATATAATTAGGCAATTAAATTATTTATTAAGCATACTTATAAATATCTTATTTCTTAAACATATTTTTCTATTTTTGTCTTAAAACGAGACAAGATATTAAACTAATAGTATACAAAATTTTACAATTTTAATTATTTTATTTCTTTTACTTTTAAATAAAAGGATAAATTATTATTTAAAAAGTTTATAAAGAAGAATTATATCCTTATTATAATAACTTTAATATGCATTTATTAATTACAATTTATTTTGGCTTTAAATCAAAGACTCTTAATAAGAAAACTTTATTTCGTTGTAGACCCTTTTAAATGATAAATAAAATATTACAATTCTTTTAAATCTACTGTTATTAATTATTGCTTTTCACTTACATTTAATCAAAAAAAGTGAGCTCTTTAAGCTTTTACTAATTAAAAGAAATGAAATAAAATAAGTTTCTTATTAATTAGCTTAAATAAATATTAAAAAACATCAAATTACTTAAAAAAAAGTATTTTTAGTATTTATAAGATAAACTCTTTTAATTGCCCACTTTCTTACTATTTCATTAAAACTTTTTATTTATAAAGGTCTCTCTTAAAATAATAAACTAACATAATTTATTTTAATGTTGATTATAAGCAAAATATATAAATGTAATAAATAGAAGTAGTAGAAAGTAAATATTTAAACTAACTAGAAATGGTGTATCACTAATTTTATCTTACAATTATTAAATAGTAATATTTAATTTTATTATTAAAATAAGCTTTAATATGTTTAGTTATATCTATTAAAATACTTAATATTTTATCCTTTTAGCTTTATTAGTTATTAATTAATTTCTCTTTAATTTAGATATTAGATTAGTTATAATTAATACATTTAGATAACTTTCTCTTTTTATATCAAACTAATATTATATTTATTATTTATGTTATTTTTGTAATTATCATTTCAATCTAATAATACCTAAATTAATCTAGATTATTTAAAGATAAAAACTTAATTCTATTATTCTATACAAATCTATATTATATTGCTACCACTATTAATACTCTCTTTCTTAAAATAACTTGTTTGTTACTAAGAAAATTAAAAGCTTTTTAAGAAAGAAAGCATATTTTTAATATCTTCTATTATTATTTTCTAAATTAATAGAAAGAGTAAACTTAACATAATATGCTTATTTGTAATAAGTATGAGATAATATAAGTATTAGATTAGCTAATATAAGCTATTTAAAACTAAAATTAATGTTACATAAATCCTGAGTCTAGTTGACTTTAGTCATAAGATTTAAAAATAATACAGTCTTTAGTAATAGTGAGAAAGGATTTAAATAAACATAATGAAAGTGAGAAATAAATTAAACCTACAAGATAAGAGTTTTAAATCTTAAATTGAATTAAAAGATTCAAGAATATCATTTGTAATCTAGAATTAAATAGCTGCTAAATAACAATTTTTCTTAATTTTTAATTTTAATTTTAAACTCAAAGAGTTTTTGGACTGCAACTTTTTGCAGTTTAACGACCCCAACACTCCCTTCATGGGATAACGGGGATATCCTGTCGCTTTCGAAAAGCAGCTGCCAGGGAGCTTCATCACTATGGGCAGCCAGGCTTCAAGCCCCTACCAGGAGTGGATAATCAAGAGGAAGGCGTTCCCTTGCAAAGGTTGACTTTGACCAGGGGCTTTCTCAGCGACAGGAATGGAACTTGTTCCTAGCCATAAAACCAGAAAGTATGATTCAGAAAGTCAATCTCAGCTTCCACCATCTTTTTAATTATCAACAATTTTTCTTAATAAATAAAATAATAAATTGCAACAAAAAGGCATGCTTGATATTTAAAAAATATTAAAGTTTCCAAGTAGTTACAGATTGGATATTGAGCATGGTTTAACAATTGTTTCTATAGATTAAATATAATAACAAAAGTTTTATAGAAGAATTAAATATTATATAATTCCAGTGTTTCTAAATAGAAAAAAGAAGTCACTAAAATTTAATTAATCGAAGTCTTAAATAAAAAGCTGCGATTAAATTAGAAATGTACATGTCCAAAGTGATTGCCAAAATGTCTACTTTGAACTTATAAATCTAAGAATTGTCCTTTTGAAAAAAACAAAAACATGTAAATCCTTCTAGAACTACAAGTATTCAATGGCTTTTATAAAATTTAGATTGAAATATTCATGCAATAGTTTGAGATTTAAATTTTCTTAGGAATATGAAAAATTGCTGTCTTTTTCTCCAACTTTTCAATATCTTAGATTGAATTTGCTGCTTCATTCACTACACTATTCAATAGGCATAAATTTAAACCCCAAAATTACAAAAGCATTCATACTTTAGTCTCTTAAAAACATTATCAGTTTAATCCTTTAAAACTCTATCTGCTTAACTTCCCTTTACTTAATTTAGATAATACTACTCTATTTTGATTTTCCTTATATTTCTAAGCTAAAATAAACCTAAAATATTAACTACCATAAAAAAACTTTAAAGCTTAATTTTATTTTTAAATTAGTTTAATATACTTATTAACAAATCTCTTGCAAATAAAAGCTTAGAATGAAATATATCGTATATTTAAAGGTTTAATGTATCTTGTTAGTTTATTAAGATACATAAATAAGAAGTATTATACAGAATTAGATTATCTTTAATTAAAGATACTGAGTCTAGTAATCTTAATAATTTATTGTTTAACTAGTAATGCTCCAATATAATAAATAATCAATTAAATACTTTAATTAATTTATTAACTCTGAGGCTAGTACTTTAAAGTTGTTTTTTGGACAGCTTGAGCTTGCTTTCTTCTCTAATCATTTCTATTTACTGCTCATTGATATGTAGTTCCTCGCTCTTACACTTAGTTTGTCTTTCTTTAACATAAATTTTTTAATTAGATAAGCTGAAAAAAATTGAACCAACAACTAAACTATCTTAATTTATTCATGTAAGGAAACAGCTACTTTGAAGGTAAATCTACTTTCTAGCCTCAATATTATAAACCTTTAAAAAAAGAATAATATGAAGTTGTCTATTTTATTTTACGAAAATCTTAAAAATAAATCTATCAAATGTTTTTTGTTTTAAACTCTAGATTCTACTTATTAGGTAAGTAAATGATATGCATGTTTCTTAATCCTTAAATCTTATAGCTTAGATTTTTTTTTCTTTTTTCTTCCCTTTTAAAGAAAGTTGCTTAGTGTCTTTTTACTGCTAGATTAAACTTCTCATTGTAGCGTAGCTCCGAGACTAAACTTGCAATTTAAAAAATTGAAAGCAGGCAGGTTAAGCATTTTTTACTAGTCAGCTTTACTTGGCAGTTATATTCAACATGTTAAAAGCAATAGGAGACTCATTGAGATTCTTTAATTTTTAAAAATCTTGCGTTGATGGGATATATTCCTATACTTTTTACTTTTTTTAATTTCCTTTAGCTCAAACTATTCTTTCATAGTAATAATTCTTCTAAACCTCTGATGGTTTTATCAGTTAATCTTTAAATTATATTTAGCTTCTTTTAAAATCTACCAGTTTATATCCAAAACTTTTAAATTATTAAGATAAAAATCTTTAATAAAAGTAAATTATAAAGAACTAAAATTAACATTTTTCAAAAAAATAAAATAAATTAATTTTTTTTAAATAAATAGAAAAAAATAGATCAATATAAACAAATCTGAAAGTAAAGTAAAGAACACACCAAAAAACTTTATCTAATAAAAAGAAAATAAGAAAAAAAGAGAATCAAAATAAAATTGAAACATATGAAAAAAGACAAAGAAAGATAAAATATGAAAAAATTTGAGTATTTTATTTTAATTTTGATTTGAAAAATTTTTTCTTTAAATTTTTTTTTTACATTTAATTTTACTTACATTCTTTTTTCTATCTCATTTTTGTTGCATTTATTTTAGTTAATTTATTATATAAAGAAAAATTGCACCTAAGAAATAATAGACCTCTATTAACGAATACTTGAAAAAATAAGAATAACCTAATTTAATTGAAGAATAGCCTTAATAAGATAAAGATTAATAATCTAAGGAATCCTTTGCATAATCAGTTCAGCAAAGGATATCAAATATCCAATATGACTTGAAAAAGCAAAGATAAAAAATAGAAAATTTAGAAAACTTACTAGAAAAATTAATGGAATAATTAAACCTATAATTCCCATCCATAGATGAATCATTAAATAAAATCTAATCGTAAATAGTAATTAAATTGGAATAAATTGATAAATAATTTAACGAAGTCACTCAAATGTTCCAATTTCATTTTTCTTAAATTGAATATCAAATAAAGCAACTTTAAGAAAAACAAGAATAATAACAAGTAATAATTTAAAAATTATAAGATTAATAAGATTAATAATCAAATATTTCAATGGAAATCGAATCGGAATTCTAATAATAAGAAATAAATAAGATCAATTATTATCGCAAAAAGATTCGGTGCTATTTATGCTAGAAAAATCATTGCCGGAAGAAATGCTGGAAGAAACAAGAAATTGAAAAAATTAACAAGTAATAAATATTAGACTAACTTTTCAGAATATGACCAACAAGAACAGGATAAGTATACAGAAAGAAATTCTACAACTCAAGAAACAACGAGTTTTATATAAATGGAAGAAGAAACTATAACGATAATTAGTGGATGAGGGAGAGACAAGGATGGCGGACTAATGTAGTCCTACGCAGTCCTTTAGTTCAGGAAAGAGCAGGAACAAAAACAAGTGAATCCTGGAGCTCTTTTCTAAAACTATAAACTTAATTTTATCCTTTTTTTTTCATCTATTTTTAGTTATTTTTAAACTAAATAACTTAAAATAAAATAAATCTCATTTACTAAAGCTAAAATTAATAGAATAGCTTCTATAATTTATTCCTTTAAACTATTATTAAATTACAATACTTTAAAACCTTAAACTTTGCTAGATAAGAAAGGAAATAACCTATTAAGGATATAATAGATTAGATATAAGGATTAATTTTTAATTTATTGCCAAATAAATTTAATTCGAAAAGATAATTGCCAATCTCATTAGTATCCACAGTACAAGAAATATTCCAATATAAGTCTTGCCTTAAGTTACTATATTAGCTTTGAGTAAGTTTCATTAAAGCATAAAGTAAACATAGCTACATACCTCAAGAAAATCATATTAAGAATCTCTCTTAGAGCACATAATAATACTCCTACAGACTTTTTATTTTATACTTAAGCACTTTTTTTAATTTTCTTTGTAATTGAATATTCTTTTTAATAATCTAAGTTTTAATGAAACTTAGAGCTATTGAAATCCCTAATACTTTTAACTAAATAATTTTAGAATGCTGTTATAAATGTTAAATGATATAGGAATTAAAAATATAAATAGTATTTAGTTTATAAAAGGATATAATAATTAAAATTAATGTTAAATAGATTATAATAAGTAACTGTATGATATAATAATAATACTTGTATTTGTTATTAGTAAACCATATAATTATACTCAATCTATCATACTTTTCATTTATTTTCTATTACCATTAATCTTACATAAGTTGAACCAATATAATAATAAGCCAGGCTTAAATTAAGGCATCAAGAATAACTTTTTGGGACTAGATAATTAGTTCTAAATAGGAAATTATCAAAACAATATATACTAAAGTCTATAAAATTAATTTAACAATTTATTAAGTAAGCTATTAACATTAGAATTTATAATATCTTAGGTAAAATAATTATAAAAAAGAGAAATAATAGTATTCTCATATATTCACTTAATTATCCTAATAATAAATCATGTAATATAATATTTTACTTAAAAACCATATAGTTAAAATAGATACCTTAAGAGGATTAAGATTTATCAAATAATAAATAATTATAATTTAACTTTAAGATATTCAAGCATAGTTATATCAACAATCAGTCCTTTAATTAAAATAATTTATTCACTTGATAAATCTTTCAGCCACTTAGCGAATTATCTTAGTTATAATAACCCTTCTTAAATTTTTAAGGTTTTTTCATCCTTATGATCTCTAAATAAGAAACTTCAGTAGTACATTCATTTTTCTCTTTATTTTTAAATTATAGAAACAATTTTTCCTTTCTAACTTGATATAAAATTAAAACTTAATTATTGCCTTTAATTTTCAATTGTTTTTTCCGGATATTTCAAAGATTTCAAATAAAACACTTAATTGGTTTAAGTTTTTCGATTTTCAATTATCTAGATAACCCTTTCAAAGCATTCTAAATTTTTACTTGTTTTGAAGTAATTTATAAACAATCTCCTTCTTTATGAGTTTTTATATTCTTATTTTTTATACATAAATGAGAATCAATGTATGATACTTTACTATGCTAAGAGAATTATATAAATGACAAATTATTAATTTATGAGCATTTGAAACATTTTTCTAACTTCGATACTATTATTAAGTTTCATACCTAAAGCTTAGCAAGATTATTTATTTACTATAACTTATCAGTAATTGTTAATTTTTCAAATTAAGCGTTTATTTTGATGTTAAAATATGTTTAATTTTGATTTAATTTAATCTTAAATAAAAGTATGGTATCACTTTATTAATTTATTGATCATATTTAAGTTTACCAAATGTTTATTCTTATGCTCATAATAGCTATTTTTCCTATGGTAAATAATAATTTTATTAGGAAAAGTTTAATGTTTTATCTATTAATATTCTATTATCTAGAATATCTTTGCTATGTTTAAATTACTTACTCTAAATTTATAATTTTTATTACAGCTATAGTTTAGCATACATGTTTATTAGGATGAATAAAAGAGTTAACTTTAGAACATTTCCTAATTTTGATATCTTATTAATCTTAATAAATATCAAAGATAGATAGTATAATTTTATTTTTTCTAACATTCATTTGTTTAAATATTTGGAAAAATATAGATAAAAAATCAATTTTTAATAGTTATATTTATGACTTTAAATAGAAATTTTATTAGTAAAATGTTTTTAGACTAAAATAATTTAAGTAGCAATGGATTTAAATATTAAAATTTTAGCCTTTATATTTATTAATTTATAACCTTACATTAATCAAATATTTTAAAATTATCTTCATTTCCACACATTGCTTTTGTCAACCAGTCAAATCCTTCATACAAACCATCACCATTTATTGCACATAATCCTGGAATATGTAATTTTCATTATTGCATTCAATTGTAATTTTTCCTTTAACTCTTCAATATCCATTGCATTAGTGTAGTCTTATTTATTTGTAAATACTAAAATGCAAGTGTTTCTTAATTCATCTTCTTTTAATATTTTAAATAATTCTTCTTTAGCATTTTCCTTTCTCTATCATTAGAATCTACTACAAAAATTAATCCATTTGTTAATATATTAAAGCATCTATTCTATCAGCTCCACCTACATCTCATTATTATATTTTTATATTCGACTGTTTCAAATTAAACCCTATTATTGGAATATTGGCTTTTACTTCACCTAATTTCAGATTATATAAAATTGTAGTTTAATGAGCTGCATCTAAGCCTATGATATTTTCTATTCTATCTTCCCAATTAATATTTTCCATATCTTACCAAAAGATTATCCCATTTTAGACATTTTGTATATATAAATCTTTGTATCACCTTTTGGGCTTTAATTTATGATTTGACTAGATCTTTTTGCTTAGATATTTATTTGATTATGATACTATCAGTTAAATTAGTAAAATCTGACATGATTCTCAGTAATTTTCTATTTAAATAAATGAAGCTAATATTTGTTGTTAACCTAAATAAGTTTATTTAAGTCTTTATTTTTCTGATTTAATATAAACTGCCTTTGAAATTTATAATGAAATAGAAAATATTTTTTAATCTATTCCGTTTTAAATAGATTGAGAAAGATTTTGTTTAAAAATATATAAGATAAAGATAAGATAATTAAAGTGATATCATCATTATTAATTAAAATCATTTTAAAATATACTAATAGTTTTCACATTTTAAGGTACAAAAATAATCTTTTTAATTGATTAACTCAGAAAATTAGAAATATTTTTAGATTCATTTTATAATTATTTTAGTGATGTTTTTGGATATCAAAATTAAATAATATTCATAGTCAGATATTAACAAAACTATTTTATTTAAGCAAATCATCCTACTTTTTTTACAACCATATATATTTTACTATTCTTTACTTAATCAAAAATGCCATCAGTAACATTTAGATCTTAATATATCAATCAACTTTCGGAGATTGCTAGTTGGATTCGAGATCTTTAAGAGAAAGTATCTCAGTGCCTATCTGTAAAGCTTAAATCTTATGATATGGAGTATTTAGTCCCTGATTGTAGAAAATAACCAGCAGAATATCACCATTAAGTACATTGACACTCACTTAAGAATAAACAGAAAGTGAAGTTATGCTGCTTTAAATACTCAAAGTTAACCATTATTTTCATTATAGAATTATTAAAAAAAATATTTTAGTTTTAATAAATTAATTGAAAAGATTAATTAAAATTAGAATACCATATAAGCTTAAATTATATTTAAACTACATACCTTTAACTTTGCTAATTATCGGAATTATTTCCTTTAATCACAAAAACTTTTTTAAATATTATGAAGAGTTCTTCATTATTCTTTCCTCCTTATTTTTAACTCTTCTTTTACGCCTTTCTAATTATAAACCTCTCAATTTCTCTTAATATACATATTTGGAGAAGTAATTTGTATAATTCTAAATATTACAGTTAGTTCATATAATGTCTGTAATATAGTATTAGACATCTTAAGTCATATGTAAAAATTGTGGAAATGCAATAGTCTAATATTAGAATATTATATGCATTTTGATTTATCTTCAATATTTAAAATTTCTTACAAAAGAAATCATTAATATATTTATAACCATCTTGAACATTATTGCCAAAATTATATGATTCAAATCTAATTTATTATACTCATCATTATACCTCAGTTCAAAATTAAGCCCATTTTTTACCAAATTAAATTGCAAAGTAAAAATTAATAAGAATCTAAAGAGAAAAAGCAGAAACATCAAAACCGAGCAAGAGAATGTCCGCACCTCAAAAGTAATAAGAAATTCCGTTGTTAGAATGTGAGTCTCGTCTTCTATAGGGCTTGATCGGATAGCTCCCATCTTAGTATCTGACATCTTTCATCAATAACGTTAATTGATACCTCTTTAGTCTTTGTCTTCTCTCTTGGCTCCTACTAAGATTCTTGTTCAGTGCTTCTTCCATGGATACTTGCTGGTAGGAGATCTTAAGTCATTGTGAGTTGGAGGATTTTTCGTATTTATTTATAAAAATATGAAAATATGGAAAATGTTGTATACTTTAATCTTAGAGGTAAATTAATCTTTTTTATTAATTGAAAATAAATAATTTTAGCTATTTAGCTTATACTTGTTTTTTACTTTTTGTAGTAACTTAATAATTTTAAATTTCCTAATATTATTTGCTATATGTGCTCATTCTTTAAATCTAGTATGTTTGTGATTAATGTTAAAAAAGGAATTTAATTTCATAGATGTAAATTAGATTAAATCGATTTTACTTGATAGCATTAAGTTGTTAATAGATATTTGGAAATAACTGAGAAACTTAAATTTTTACATGCAGCTTATTAAATGACATGTCATTATTTGTAAGGATCTAAATTATTCTCAAACTTAATTTATGAAAGTAGTTAAAAAATAGGTTTTAAAGAAATTTTAATATATATACATTATAAAAAATTATAGGAATATTAAAAAAGAAATTAGTTTTAAAGCTTTTCATAGTTCTAATGTATATTTAATTAAAAAATGAAATACATTTATCAAGCTATACTTTTTTATTTTTCAATCATTTTTATAGAAATTTTAGATTTTATTTATTATTTTATTTCAAATTCAAACCTTTTTTTAATTTTTAATTCAGCATAATTTTTATCTTTATCTCCTTCAATTTGTTTAAAACTTACTTCTATTATAACAATTTCTTATTGTTATTAATTAATTGATTAACGTTTTTTAAATATGCTAAATAGTTTACCAAGATGTGCTTATGTCATTAAAAGTAGTTTTTTAGTTTTCAATTTGTTACCTCTTTCTAAGCTATACAATTTAATAAAATCTAATTTTGAAGCTCACTTTTTGAAATTTTATAGATATTATTGTTTATAGTTTTCTTTTATTAGTTAATCCTTATCTTTTATATCTGTTATAGTTTAGATATTTTTGCTTTTATACATACTTAAAAACAAGTTAATGAATTCCTCATATCCTGAATCTCATTAAATAAATGTTCTTTTAATCTCTAAATTTTGTTTATATCAGCCCTTGCTCCATCAATTACTCCTAAGTAAATTAAGCAGTTAGGTATCCTAACTTGTGTCAGTTTTTTCTTAATTTCTTAATATCTTAGTCCTAGGTAGTAATTTTTATTTCTTTTTCCTCTTTTGTTATATCCTTACTTCCTTCTTTTTTAAACTAAAATGGGAATATGCTGAAGATAAGAATTAATAATAAAGTTGCTAATTCTTAGGAAAATTAGTGAGTATTAGAACAAAAGTAATTAAACTGGAAAATTCTATATTATAAATCCTTTTACGATTAACAAGTATGAAATTTTTTACTATTTCTGATAACTCTAACTGTCCTCAACCATATTATTAGACTAAAGTATTTTATCTTCAAATGTCAATTAGTAAATACAACAGTTTCAAATATTTACAGTACAAACTTTCACAATACTCACATAAATAAGAGATAGCATCTCAATTTTATCTGCAGGGAAACATTAACCTTTAAACAGATTAAATATACTTCAATGAGCTTCTGATTTGCTTTAAGTTCAGAACCTATTACCAAATTTAATAGAAATGATCAGGAACTATATTTGATGATAAAATCTTAGTTAGTTAATTAAAGAAGAAGTTATCAGATCTAATGAGGTTTATAATAAGAAACTTGAAAAATTACTCCTTGCTTAGTAGATTTAAAAAATTTACCTTTAGCAATCAATTCAGAATTAAGCATTATTTATCATACTGAAATTTAATTACCAAGTCAATTTCAGGACCATGTAGTTACGACTAATATCCAAATATAGATATCTCAGAATTTCTTGCTAAACTAACTAGCAAAAAATGAAGACTGAACAAAGGTAGAGCTTAATCATTTATTTTTAATCTTAAAACAAACAGTTGCCAAATGCTGATTACAACAGTTTTAAATTTCATATTCTACTACATAATAAAGCTCTTAGAAATATTTAATAAATGGAATTTTGTAAAAATGTGTTTGCCAAGTATCTTGTCTTATTAATCTAAATTAATTTTAAGTATAAAGGGAAATAATAAAAGTGACTTTTAATCAATTTTGAATTATCAAGTTTTTTAATATTTTAAATCAAAAAATCTTAAACTGAAATATAAATTCA
>CAMPDV010000520.1:0-243334 GCA_946699065.1 Loxodes magnus | reverse complement strand
GATATAGAACTAAAATCTTTAGAACATTTGCTAGATACATTAGTAGTATTATTTAATTCTATATTGTATATAGGATAAAATAAGAATCTGTGTGTAATGCTAGTAAGAATCTCATCAGGAGCTCAGATACATTACTATATAAAAGGCAATATAGCAATTAAAGAGTTACATAGAATCTACTTTAAGAGACATTAAGTAGAGATTTCTATATATCTATATTGAATCAATGATATAGGAAGCTAAGCTAGAAGTAGATATCGAGAATAGATAATATAGTTTAAATATAACTATAGGTAAAATAGAATATCTAGTAAGCTTGTTAGGAGATGCAAAATGACTAATAAAGCTTAATTAAGAAATGAATGTAGTTACTTTAAGAAACATCTGATTACTATCAACAGATAGATAGCTAGATTAATTCTATCTCAAGCATCTCTTAAGACAGTATCAATCAGTGCGAGAATAAGAAGAACTAGTTGGATAAGTTTTAGTTTGCAATCTATAATAAACTCTAGAGCATATCATAATCCTCTATTGTGTGTCGTGAGCATTTAAGTATATAGGATCTCTAGAATTATATTATAGCTAATCTAGCGTAACATTTTTAGCCTAGCACAGTTTACTAGATTTAAATGATAAAAGCTAACTAGATAAAGTAATTATAGTTAGCAATGAAACAATTATATAAAGACATGCAGTAAATACTCCTTTAATAAGAAAAGTAAGAATAAGAGTATCACAATTAAATCTCCTCCTTAGAGCGATAGAAATCATCTTACATAAGTTAGGGCAATAATTTAAATCAATAATTCATTGGATAGAATAAGTCAATATAGGATCTAACTATTAACCTTAGTTACTGAATAAGGATAGTTAACTACAAATCAAATGGATTTAATATGTTTAAGAAATTTAAGAGCTTCAATAGAAATAAGTAAATCTTCAATAGGAACTTACTGTTAGTTAACCAACAATCACTTAATTATAAAGTTAGTTAAAAAAGTTATTATAAGAGAATCTCGATTACTAAGAGTATATAAGAATCTTATTATTGAGTAAGAGGCGTTAAAAACCGCTGATATTTAGTTGAAAAACAACAATAAAAGTTATATTGACTTATTAGAGTAATAAGGATAATAAATAAAATAAAAAGCCTATTATTTGGAATAATATAAGGAATAAATTAAATAACTCAGGGATAATAATAATAATAAGATAAAAAAGTTTCAATTCTTAGCGTATTGGGACATAATTGCACTGCTTATAGTTATATTTCATGCGAATTATGTTAAATATAAGAGTTTATGCAAGTTTATTATCAACCTCTAGTTAATATTTCCTGCTTCTGTTCTTTTTTTTCTTCTATATGAGTTCTAAATTGTGTTCTCGCATTTTACTCTCTCTTCTTATTTTCAATTTTCTTCTTATTTGTATTCACAACCATCACTTAAGTTTCTTTTTTAAATTATATTTATTCTCCCATCAGTTTATCTTTTTGTTTCAGCTATTAAATTTTAAAATTTCTATCCTTTTTTTAATTAATTTTTGATGAAAATTTTTAATATATTTATCAATCTTAGGGGCTTTACTTTTTGCAAAGTTTGAATTAATATAGATTTAGTCGTACAGAAGTAGTTTTTTATAATCTTTGTCATTAAATATTTTTCGATTAGATAATTCCTAAAAGACATCTTTATATAAAGTAAATTCAAATATAAGATTGAGTTTGGTATGAGCTAAACCACATGCACAATCAATTCCGTTTTATGTGCTTATGTGATGCAAATCAAGTTCGTATTAGAAATTATAGGTGAATATCCTCAGTTTGAAAATAGAAGCTATTTCTTATATTCTATGTCTGTTAAACTTAGTATAAGTTATTTAAGGAAACACACTTTGATTATTTCAAATAGATTACATTTATCTTTAAGCTGTAGGCAATTGTGCAATTCTTTATAAACATTCTTATAAAGAATTTTTAACTCTTAGAATAATATGCTAATTAAATTATTTTAGATTTGTCATACTTTCAATATCAATTTTATATTATTCAAGTCTTTTATTTATTTATTTCATATATGGCAAATTTTACTGCTTGCATTTAGAAAACAAGAATGCTATATCCGAGTTCAGATTTTCTCTACTGATTTATTCTAACTCAAAATAAAAACGCATGAATTTTAATATTGTCATGTGTGTAAACGGAAGTAAATTAAGATCAATGAAGTAAGATTCATTTAATGCCGATAAAGGAGATTTAAATGCTTTCCTTGAAATGAGTCTTTGTAATTTAGTTATTTATTTTTCAGTGTTCTAAAATTGAACGGTGATATTACTCCGTACTTAAAAAGAATTGCTGATGCTTTCAAAACTACTACTCTGAATTCAGATACTTTGCTTGCACAATGTAGTTTAAAATTTTATTTATTTCCCAATATGTATCCAAGATATATAATTTCGACCTTTTAAACAATAGGAATTCCATTAATATTTAAATTTATTTAAATTCTATTTTCTTTCTTTTTTAATAACTAAATTACTTCACATTTTTCCACATTTATATTTAGTTTTACTCAAGAAAACATTTTTTTAATGGCTTCAAGTAATTTTTATGCATGTTACTATGAATTAGAAAGCTCAATTAAGTTGTCTGAAAAGCCACGAACCACAAAATTTCTCTAGCAGATATTATAGCCATATATATTTATGTTATTTTTCTTCTAAGAATCTAATTACCTTATCATAGTAAAGTATTGTAAGTACAGGTCCTCGACTGCATCCTTATAATACTCCGTTATTTAACTTAAGTGATTTTGTGATATTACCATCAATAAGGAACTTAGCATCAATATTTTCATAAAAAGATACAAGTGCTATTATCAATCCCAGAGGTAATCTAAGTCTTCTTAGATGTTCAAATAGCAATTTCCTTGTTATACTGTCAAACATTTTTTCTACGTCTATTAGAGTGGCAATTAACTGTTTTTTATGACCATCTACGATGCAAGTCAATAATCTATTAAATTGTTCAAATTTAGATCTTTTCCGATAAAAGCCAAATCAAGCTTGATGAATGATATTTCTTTCATATATTAAATTATATAGTCTTTAAGTTAATGCTTTATTTTAAGTAAGCAATTCAGTAGGCTATTGGTCTTCAATTTCTTGAGACACTTTTACTTCCTTTTTTGAAAATAGGTAAAATATGAATTCTTTTAAATTAATTTGGTGTGTTCCTAGCTTATTGTTACTAAAGCTTGTAACTATATTATGCAATTCCTATCCTCCATATTGAATAATTCTGGTTTTAAAGCATCACTACCTGAGGCTTTGGTATTTGCTAATTGATTGATTATTTTTTGAATTTGAGATTCTTTAAAAGAGGCGTTTCTTATAAAGAAGGATAAAAGTAGAGGTTAATTTTGATATATTGTATTAATGTTTGTATTTGAATTTTGAATCTCTTCTTTATTTAAATTTGAATGTTTGTGAAAAAGTGAATTTAGTGAATTTGAAATAAATAGCTATTGCTACTGATAATTAAAATGAATCTAATTAGTATTTTGGATTAATTAAAGTTTTTGCTTATTTGAACATTATTTATGCATTCTTATTAAGATTTTGATGTTTTTCTTATGTCTTTTTTAATTTCCAAAATTAGTATTTTTTATTGTTGATAAGTTGAGAATTTCTTAATTTTGAGGCCCAGCTTAAAGAATTTGAGTATTAAATATTATGTTATTTAGATGAACTGGAAGTTGATAATAATGTTTTTTGTACACTTGCTAAGTGCAATCTGAGCATTAATATTAATTAAATCACAGATAAATTAGTACTACTTTTCAACATTATTTTATTCTATTTGTTTAAATTGGGAGAACTATCCCTAATAAAGATTTTGATATTATCTTCTTACATTAGGATCCTACAATTTTGAAATTTTAAAGAGTAAACGATATTCTTAATTTTGATATATTCTAGTTAAATCATAGAGTAATAATTAATGGGAAATGATCAGTATGAAAACCCCAATTTTGAATCACACAAAAATTAGAGAAATCATCAATATTCAAGTGTTTAGTTGCTAGGAAATAATCATTACAGTAATTTTAGTTGTTTACTCTATGAGTGAATGTGTTGTATTATTAATCATTCAATACTATTAGGTCATTTGCTTTTATGAAATCTAATAGTCTTTAAGTATTATTGTTAATTTGTGATTAATTACTGCCCAAATTAGGAAGTAAAGCATTGAAATCACCACAAAGAATAGTAGGCCTCTAATTGTCATTATTATATTAGAAAGATATTCATAAGCAAGTTCTTTGTTGGCTTTTCATTTGTAGGCAAATAGCATGAAGCAACTGTTAAATACCCAATTCTTATACTAATAAAATGTCCAGGAAGAGAAATCTAATTCATTTTAACAAGAATCAAGTTACTTCTTTACTAATAGACATACTCCTCTTGCTCTAATATTAGCATTTTAAAAATATGTACGATACTATTCTATTATTATAGGGCTATGTTAGTCTTATGTTTCATTTATAGAGAAAATATCAAAATCATTATCAATTATAAAAGATTATAAAGCAAATTATTTACTGCCAATCGAATTTATATTAATATGTCCTATTTTTAATTATTTTTGTGCTGCAGGTAATCCTCCTTTATAAATACATATTTATTTTATCCCTTTTTTATCAACCTAAATATGTACTAATTCTTTTCTAATTTCAGGGTGTTAATGGTAAAATTAGATTAGAATGTAAATTACCTGAGTTGTATATTCCTCTAACAGCTTTTTGTCTATTACTATTTTTTGTACTATCTACTGTACCTTATGTTAATTCTTTATTTATTGTTACATATCTTCCTTGTATGTTTTTCATTTCATATTAATTTCTTCTTCATGTTTCCTCTTGAGTTAATTAAAATAGTTATTAGTAGTTTGAGTTGCAATGTTGATTTAAATATTAGTTGTCTAAATCTGCTATTCTTTTTTCCAAGGTTGAGTCTCTTGCTTAAATAATTATTAATTTCTTATTTTCTTAATTTCTTCCAGTTTTCTAAGTTATTCTAGATATTTAAAATAAATTCCATATTAAGTTAATGATATGTTTATTGAAGTTTTTAGTGATTTATATCTATAAAGTTTGTTTGACAAAATTTTTAACTTTATTCCAATTTTTCAGTGTTAACTTAAACTTCTTAATGTTATCATTAAACTTAAATTTCCTAATCTTATTATAAATTAATTGTTTAGATAATTTTATTTTCTACATTACATTTTATTTAAAGGTTTTAATCTGTCTAAATTTATTTATTTTAGCTTAGTAATTCTGTTTAGGTAGAATTTTCTGCTGTTTATTAAAGTTTGAGATAATATTGTTTTTATATGTCTATATTAGATTTTTCTATGGCTAGTAGTTATTATATATTAGAAGTTTTTAATTTTTCAATTTCATTATGCTTTTAAGATATCAATATTTGAAATTCCATATCTTTTTATTATAATTCTTCTTGAAACTCCATGCTTTATTTAAAATTCTACTAATTTTATATTTTTAGCTGATTATTTAAAGTTATTAGCTTTATAGTTATTAGTCTTTATTTATAAATAATTAATTTTAAATTATCAACTATTGGCTATTTAATAGATTTAATTAATTTCATCAGTTTATGCAGTTTAATTATTATATTGAGAAATTAAATCTGTTTAAACTTCTATCTCTTTAGAATTATTTTGCTTTTTTCCAAAAATTAATTAATTATATTTAAACTATTGTTATTACTTTTAGTATTTAGATTTTAGTATTTAATTTTAAATTTTCTTTAGTTTCTTATAAGTTTTATTTACATACACTTTGTACTATTCTATTACTGCTTCATACTTACTTATAATCCTTTCCTCATTTTCTTAAGTTGATAGAAATTTTTAAGAATAATTTGATTATTTTATAGATTTTATATTTATTATTCAAGTTCTTTAATCTAATTTAAGAACTATTTTTTACTAGTTTCAAACTCTTAGGATTACATTTGATCCTTTACTTCAATAAGTTAAGCTTAAAGTTATATGTTTTTGATTTCAAGATTATTTATATTTTTTAGATTTTAATTTTCTTAATTCTCTTGGTTTAAAAGATTATTGAATTTTTAATTTTAGTACTATACATGATTATACTCTAAATTTTAAGTAAATATGGAATATTCTATAATTCCCTTATTATTTTCATTTTTATTCATTCAAATCTTCTATCTTAAATATCTTTATTATTCCCCCTATTATTTAACATTTATACCTTTTATTCAACTGTGCCGCCAAAATTCCTTTTCAACAGTATATTTCTCAACTTTTAAAATGCGCTTCAACTGATGACATCGCTCCAAGGAATATTTAAGTTATCTTAGTGGAACCCTAAGAAAAGTATTTATTGTCTATTAGCTACATTGTTTTAGTATTTATCTTATTAAATTGACTATTCATTTTATTTACTTCAGTTGAAGCGTTTCCAAATTCTAGATTTATGAAAGTGTAAACATCTGCCTATGCTTTTTTTATAAGATCACAGCTTCTTTATTGCTAGATAAGAGTCGCTAAGAGTTTAAATTAGCGATTTTGAATTAGTTTCCATATTGATAGTTATCAGCTTATAGTTTTAAAGTTTATTTTAAGTTTTGTAAATTTTGCTTATTAGCTAGTATTTCTTCAATACTATCATTATAATGGATTTAATTAATTATTATATTTAATTGATTAGTTATAGAATTAAAGTCACTTTTCTTTACTCAAAAGTATTTTCTCAATAACTTATAAAGTAAGAGTTAATCAAATAGGCTAATATAGCTAAAATATTTTCTTAAGTTTAAAGAAATTATTCATGTTCTTACCTTTTAATTAGATATTAAATAGTAAGATAATTACAGTTTAATGGTGAAAACATATCTGTTTGCTATTCAAATTACCTTTATTTATTTAGTCCATGAAAATGTTAAATTTTTCAATCCATTATCTCCTTTTTGTTATCTTATGTTAGTATACAATATTTTCTTTATCTCATTAAATTTATTTTTGATACTTTTTTAATTCATTTCTTAAACGTTTCTTTTAAGTATTAGCAACATATCCACAACTTAATTTAACTTCTTATTTTTCCTATATCATTATCTACCTTAACCAGCTTCAAAGAATATGTAGCTCATTGTGAAGCTTTTCCAATATTTTTCCAATTTTCAGTTTTTAGTAATATAACCTTCTTACTTATGATCTATATCTGCTATTTTAACAATTAATAGATATCATCTAGTATTCTTTCCTAAACAATTCTTATGCTAATTATGCTATTAGTCCCTTAAAAAATAGTCTTAAACTTTCTTTTGTAGTAATCTAGGTTGGATCTTATGCTGAATTATTGCATTATAGTTTTAATTAATAGCTACTATCCTACTGGATTTAGTTTATTTGCTACAAATTATGTATATGTGCATTAAATCTCATACTATACTTATAAACTTAAATTGCTTTTAATTAGGCTTTCATAGAAACCGATTCATTATTCCTCAAGTAGGCGCATATACATTAAGTAAGATTCATACAAATTACAACCCTTCCAGTATTTCATTTTATTCCATTTACTTCATACTCTCTCCATATCAATTCTTCTTTAATATATAAAGCCACTCCTTTACTAAGTCTAGTTCCATTATTCCTTTATTTCAAGCATATCTTTAATTCAATCTATAAACACTTCTTGAGTCACCATAATATATCTTTTTCAAGCATTCATTTACATAACTCTTCTTTGTTCGACTTTATTCCTCTTATATTATCAGTTCTTATGTTTAATTAATTTCAAATATTCAAATTTTCTTTATCTTCATTGTTTGATTCTTTCTATTTAATATCATCAATTTAGCTTAATCTTTTTCAAAACCAAATTACTCTAATGTTTGTATTTATGTTCAGGTTTTATGTATGCTATCTTTTCTCATATTGTTTCTTGTTTATTATTCAAAGTAATTGCATATAATAATTGTGAAAATAGCTAGTTATTTATTGAACCTTATTTTTTCATAAGGTTCAATTCCATTTTTTCTCTCATGGTGTTAAACTTTGGCTTTTCCATATATCTAAGTAGCAGAAATCATTTTATCTCAGCATTTATTCAGTTAAATGATCTTTTATTATTCTATCAATTGTTGCCTATCTCGCGTATAATTATTTAAGCAATTTTATACTTTAGGATCCAAATTTTTGCATGCTACTCTTCTTTATAATTTCTTTAATTTTAATTTTTTAATTTTTATTTATATATCTTTTATTTAAGTGTGCTATTTCTTGTTACATATTCTACCACTTTTTTTATATTCCAATATAACTGATTATTAGCTTGATTTATTTTTATCTTCTATATTACTTAGTACTGTTTCTAATTTTTTGACAGTTTACATATCCTCATATTACCAATTAATTTAACTTTACACTTAATCTTTTTTCTTCTAGTCAAGTAGGAATATTTTCTGGATAAGTGATCCGAATATTTCTATGTACATAGTTGTTCTACAATCAAATCCTATTGTTCCTTTTATTTTAAGCAAAACTGTTTTTTTATATTTCCGAAGTCTTTTAACTATTTTTTTGTTTGAGCTAAGCAGTTATCTAAACCTAAAGAGTATTTTATTAGTTCATCATATTTTCCTTGCTTCTTTCTCCATCCTCAAAACTTGATTTGGATGTTACTGAGTAATTCTTGCTAGTTTATCATATTAATCTCGAAAATTTATATATAAAAAAATGGTCCCGAAAAAGTAATCACCTATCTAGCAAAGCTCAAAATTATTACTTAATCGATCTGGAATTTCTCTTAAGCAAGAACCAAAAGCTATAATATTCGTTTCAAGAGCTACAGAGAAATATAATAACCCTATAGGAAAGCATCAGTGGAATTCACATCAATAGCAGTGAGATCAAATAGCAACTTAGCTTTATTCCTTCGACTGAACAAATTAATTAGAGAATTTAAGCGAACGAAGCAAAATTAGAGTTTTTCCGATAATATAATCAACAAATTTGTGAAAAATGGATTTATTAGATCATGCCAAATCAAGGAAACATTCCGATGGACATAGAAGTAAAAATACCATAGTAATTTATTATCAGGAAAAGAAAAATGCTGATACTGTAAAATATGGGACACAAAATAAAAGAATGTTGGTGATTATTAAAAAACAAGAATACAAAAGCCAAAAATAATGATATAATTTAAATAAGTTGTGATGCACGCAAGATGGCAGAATATTCAGAAAAAATGATTGTAAATCATTTAGAATACCCCTTAAATTCAAGCGGCTGCTAGTAATTTCAACAGAAGTTTGCTAGGATTCGACACGGAAGAGATACCGAGAAAGAAAAGATTCAGATTTGTCAAGAGACATGATAACGAAGATCGGAACAAATTTAAAGTAGAAGGTGAATTTTATTAAACTTAACAAAAAATTTGATTTGTGACAAAACTAATAATTTTGAAGTCAAGATAATCTATTATATTATCTTATCTTATGATTGAGTTTTAAACGAGAGTGTAGGTGCTATAATGGCTTAGCTTTATTGTTGGTCACACAATGGACATTTTTTATTATATAGATTTTAGTTTAAATGATTAAAGGAATTAATGTATTTAAGGGTTTAAGATGCTTACTTGATGATAGTAGTGATGACTTAATTAGTATTTAGATATAGGTATAGCTTAATTATGATTTTATTATAGTTTTGATTTGATTAGATAAATAGTAATCTTAGTAGTACTTGCATAATTTGAATATAAGGATGTATTTAAAGATAGTTCTTTTGACTATGTTGAATATGCTTTGGTATGTGTTATAAGTAATATGTTAGTATCTGATTAATGATAATATTTGAATAATAGATTTTTAAATATGTTTAGATAAAATTTAATTCTTTATTTATTTCAGACGCTTTAACCATTTTAATAAGTAGTAACATATTTAACTAATTATAGATCTTTAAACTACTTCTTTACATATTAAATTATATTTATTATAAATACTATTAATAATATAGATATTATTATTATGTTTATCAGTTATGACTTCTAATACTTCTATAACTCAATTTTTCTAAATCAATCCTCATTATTGAAACTCTTGGCTATTCTAAAGCAAAAACATATCCATAGTTATTTCTTATTTTCATCTCTGTTAAAGCCGCAACATCTTTAAAAATTTAACTTTATTGTCACTATTCTTTGTTTCTTTTATATATTCTTCTTGAATATTCTTGAGTAGAATAATTTTTACCACCTCCAAGTATGATAAAAGGCTCTAAACAAACTATAGGCCTAACAACAGCTTCAGGAAGACTCAAATTTTATTTAATTCATCTATCATTCTATATGTTATATTTTCATATATCTTTTAAAGTTTATGCTTTCTAATTTAACCCTCCAAAAGAATAAATATTTTATTCATCTTTATCTACTACTAAAATTAAATCTGCTATTTAGAATGGAAATTAAGAGCAGTTTTATCACTTACTTTAGTTTCATATCTTTAACTTTTCTACTGATTATAAAGCGTGATTATTATTAGTTAATCCTCCAACCACATAAACATATTTTTAAGCAGCTGCTATTCCAAAGTAACCTCTTCCCTCATTTAGATCACCAAGTTTTATTCTATTACCTTCAAAATCAAATTATCAAGTTTCTTTTATTCCTTTCTTTTAATTTAAGTTAATTCCTCCAATTAAATATAACTTATTTTAATATTCTATACTTTAACTTGCGTCTGGAATTATAATTTAAACTTAGACTTATCGTGATTACTCTGTTTAAATATTAAATAAACTTAATCTTTAAATTTCTCAATTAAAAAAGTGAATATAGTTAGATTATATAAAGTGCTAGGTTAGTTTATGTTAATTAGTCTAAATAATATTTGGTTACTTAGTATTGTGTTATAGTTTTTATCTTATTAGATTGTAAGTTAATTTAGACTTTAGTATTGTAGGTGGTTATGAGTTATATTAGAGTATAGTTGGTTTTAGTGATTAGTAGAATTAGATAATATTTGAGTGTTATTTTTGGTAGATAAATGTTGGTTAATGATTGATGATGATATTAGTTAGTGGTATTATGAGAGTATTACTAATGTTTGATTATTTGGTTGTAATGGTTTTAGATTTTTCCATAATTTACCTCCTTATCTCTTTTAATTTCTATCTAGCATCTTAAATCTTTTATATGTATTATTAGTTTTAAAATATCATTCTTATTAAATCACTTTCTTAAGGTAAATCATCAAATCTAAAATGGAATCCTTTTTAACAAATAGGACATTACATTATGCCTTATAATCAGTACTCAGTATTCAAACACAAACCACAGTAAATATGTCCACAAGGTAAGACAGTTGGAAGAGCATTAGTTAAGTTGTAATCTTCTAAGCAGATTAAGCATTTTGGTAACGCTTACATTTTTATTATTATTTAGACTACAAAAGCTATAAAGGCAATTTATAACAGTTACCATCAAAAATTAAGTAAAAATATCAAATATTACATTATTACTTTATTTACTTAAATACTACAATATTAGGCTATTATATCAAGTAGTGATCCTATATTCCACATGTCGCCAATCTCGGATCGAGATTAGTTATTAAATTTACTAAAGGCATGAAAGAGCTTTACAACATATTTTTTATATTATTTTTTAAGAAAAACGTCTCTGTCGCAAAGTCTTTATACTACTAGGAGGAATGCACTAAAATAAGGGACAGAAATGTTAAAACTAAGTAACCTATCAAAAAAATGTAGGCAATTTAGAACATCAACTCAAACCACAGCTCTGTGCAAAACTTTTAATGGAAAAAGAAAGGAAATGGCAAATATCATAGAATGATGACGAGATTATGCAGCTCAAAACTGCTAAAAGAGTAGGAGTTACCTGTTTCAATAAATTTTTAGAAGAAAATTACTACAAACAAAGACTTAGTCCAGCAGAAAGGCAAGAAAATGAAATCATTCAAGCATTTTTCAGATGTTTGAATTAAGAATATGGTAAAAATATTGAGAGTGTGAAAATCCTTCAGGCATGAACAATCATTATATGATTCAAAAATAAGGGAACACTCACTCAATTCTCAAACAATTATCTTGTAAATGTAGAAATTTTTTAATACCAAAAAAGCAAAGAAACATAGAGGATTCTAAAACATTAAGAACTATCCGATTCATTAAACATTTAACATGTATTCAAGTTTTAGCCAGGTAGAAACCCATCGATAGCAGTACAGAAAATAGTCTGTATAGAGATGTAAAAGGTACAACACGAGCCAATGGAAAAATGAAAACTTATTTAGAATTGAAGGAGATCAAAGACGCAGAAAATATACTAGATAAGTTAGACGAAAGGTAAAGCACTTACTTGAGTCATCCATCAATTTGAAATTGTATGAACTGTAACCAAATGGACATAGTACAAACTGATACTTAAGAAAAAAAGCTATAAAGGAAGTAATTAAAAATGCTAAAGAAGTAAAAAACCAAGTTGATGCATTCGGAAATCAGAAATAAAACGCCTTACTATAAAGAGAAACTGATAGCGAAGGAAAATAAATCGAAGAAAACTAAAGAAGATTAACCTTCAAATGAAATACCACTTTTATTTCTAGCAAAAGCAACAAATTTAAACCATATTAAAATTACTTTAAAGGTGGTCGACTTTAATAGATACTTAGCTACAAATTAAATAAATAAAATTGAGACAAAACGATCAATGTTATAAAAAGCAGAAAGTAAAATAGGAAATACGCCAAAAAATCTGAAACAACTAGAAAGCAGCGACAGGAAGAAGTATACATAAACACAGCGCTGTCTCGAAAAAAAGAAAAATATATATAATGGTAAGGAAGATAATATCGTGTAAAAAAATTGAAGACATAAGTACAGGAAAAATAATAAGCATTAGAACGATTTATTTTCACGCTATTAAAGAAGAGGAAGCTAAAAATGCAGGGTAGGAGGATCAAGAAAAATAGGAAGTACAAGGAAATACTAATATAAATTAATTAATTAAATTAGCCTGGTTTCACCATTGTTTGGTTCACTACGAAAAAATAAAGAAACCAAATTTAATTATTAAACAAATAAATAAATAAATTTGATTATAGAGCGCGTAGCACTCTCATTGGTGCGCAGCTCTTTAAAAAATGTTTCATACTGATAAGAATGTTTGCTACTGATAAAATTATCAGATACTGGTATAATTATTCAGTACTGATAAAAATGTTCAATACTGATATAATTTAAGAATAGTCGTAATCTTATCTACTTGTTGGAGGTCCAAGGACATGGCAGGATTGTGTATAATGCATCACCAAAGCAGAGGATGACATGTGTCAATTATGGGCACTTAAATTCCCCACCTCTGATGAAGCTCGCAATATTATTTCTTTTTCGTTCCAGAATTATATTAAATTTAAATTAAGCCAGCGCCGAAGGTCTAAAAATCTTATGTCTCTATGCCAAACCAAAGCAGAGGAAGACATAAAGTCAATTATGGGTACTTAACTTCCCCAAGCTCTGATGAAGATGACCTTGTTGTTCACATTCGAGCAACTATGGCTGTTAAAAAATATATATATTAATAATAGTCTAGAAATTTTTCTAGCTTCATTTGGTCTCTTTGATTCTTATCTTGTTCTCTCCATTTTTATAATCAAAATTGATTTTCTTCACTCTTTAAATTCTTGTAATTCTTCCAAAGGCTGGAGTTAGAGAACATTCCACTATTCGAGTCAAATGACCCAATTATGTTAAATTCTTCTAAATAATAGTTATTTGTGATCTCAGTAATTTCTTTGTTGTTTTCTAAATTCCTGATTTGAATAGCGACATGTAAAATCAAGATAACTCTGAGATCTGGATTTCGGTTCCCTCTAGTCGACTTCTCGTTCGAAAGAGAGAACCCTCAAACAAGTAAGGTTTGTCACACAATGGGCCCGTTCTTACTTGTTTATGGTGGCATCTATTACAAGAGTACTTGGAGTGCAGACATGACTGCGCCGGATTGCCTAGTTGGTCGACTAGAAACCAGAATCCATTTTAAAAATGAATACATAATAAAATAGAAAGAATTAAACAAAGGCACAGCAAATGTCAGAGGAATAAAATCAAGCAAGGAAGAATTAAACAAGTTTATGTGTAAAGGAGCATAAAAATTATGGCAGATTAAGAAATATTTGTGGATCAAACTGATGAAATACCTTATATATACGGATTCAGAGCAATAATAAAATTGAGCACAAAACACTACAAAGGAGTAGCATTTTATATAAAAGACGGAATTACCCGCAGAACTAAAGTGTTGAATATAACGGATCTTAATCAAGTAGAATTATTTTAGAGAGGAAGATTAATAGGTTTAAAACTTGATGATTGGCTAGCATTGATAAACGTATTCAACACTACAAAATCCGACTCTGATTAACTAATACGCTTTTATGAAAGTTTTATAATAATACAAAATAGCAGCATGCAGCAAAGGATTATAATTTTAATATTAGGGGGTTTAATGAGCTTATTCGCCAATTTTTACCGTATAAGCAGTATAATGCAGGCTAATACTTATTTAACTTGATGAAAGATTTTCTTAAAAATGTAAAGATCCAATTCAAGACACAAACTTCATCACAACATAAGGGAAAGAAAAATTCAAAATAGAATATTTCTTAACGGATCAATATATCACGACTAACATTATCAGCACAAAATTCTATCAATAGAGACAAATAGGAGATCATTAGCCAGTCAAAATAAAGATAAAAATGGTGGAAGAATATAGAAAAAGCCCATAAATTAAAAGGATAATGAATTTACCTATAGTTGAACTACTTCCTTTGAAAGTCCTATTATTTTCTTACTTTTCTTTATCTTCCTAGATTCTTCTCCTTCATCTTATACACGACAAGTTTGGAAAATTAGTTAATAAATTCATTTTGGATGATTTAGTTCTAGCTTGCAGTATAGAATAGAAGTGATTTTCTCTAGCTGCTTTTAAATGTTGTATAATGACTTAGATTCAGAGGGAAAAATCTTTTATTAGATGTAATAATTTTAAAGTAGGTAATAACTATTTTTGATAAGTAATTTATTACAATTAATGCAAAACAAATTTACCTTTAGTTACTTTCTTAAGTGATATCTATATAATAAAATATTAAGTAACTTTTTTATTTTTCACTTATTCAAAAATAAAATATCAGCAGCTAAGTGTGAAGCATGTGAAGAAGACTTCAACTAAGAACTGAGATGACCAAGGAAGTCAGGCTGCAAGTGTATTCTTTGTGAGAAATGCATAAAAACTGTCTACAACCTCTATTAGAATTTACTTGTAGCAAGCACAATCTTATACTAAATAACAATCTAGATATTACCAATTATGAATAAAGTCAGTCAATAGATATAGAACTCCAATCTTTAGAACATTTGCTAGATACATTAGTAGTATTACTTAACTCTATATTGTATATAGGATAAAATAAGAATTTATGTGTAATGCTAGTAAGAATCTCATCAGGAGCATATATGCATTACTATATAAAAGGCAATATAGCAATTAAAGAGTTACATAGAATCTACTTTAAGAGACATTAAGTAGAGAATACTATATATCTATATTGAATCAATGATATAGGAAGCTAAATTAGAAGTAGATATCGAGAATAGACAATATAGTTTAAATATAACTATAGGTAAAATTTTATCTAGTAAGCTTGTTAGGAGATGCAAAATGACTAATAAAGCTTAATTAAGAAATGAATGTAGTTACTTTAAGAAACATCTGATTATTATCAGCAGATGGATAGCTAGATTAATTCTATCTCAAGCATCTCTTAAAACAGTATCAATCAGTGCGAGAATAAGAGGAATTAGTTGGATAAGTTTTAGTTTTCAATCTAGAATAAACTCTAGAGCATATTATAATCCTCTATTGCGTATCATGAGCATTTAAGTATATAGGATCTCTAGAATTATATTGTAGCTTATCTATTGTTACATTTTTAGCCTAGCACAGTTTATTAGATCTAATTGATAAAAGCTAACTAGATAAAATAATTTTAGTTAGAATGAAACAATTATATAAAGACATGAATTAAATACTCCTTTAATAAGAAAAGTAAGAATAAGAGTATCACAATTAAATCTCCTCCTTAGAGCAATAGATATCATTTTACATAAGTTAGATCAATAATTTAAATCAATAATTCGTTGGATAGAATAAGTCAATATAGGATCTAACTGATTAACCTTAGTTACTGAATAAGGATAGCTAGCTACAAATCAAATAGATTTAACATGTTTAAGAAATTTAAGAATTTCAATAGAAATAAGTAAATCTTCAATAAGAACTTACTGTTAGTTAATCAGCAATCACTTAATTATAAAAATAGTTAAAAAAGTTATTATAAGAGTATCTAGATTACTAAGAGTAGATAAGAATCTTATTATTGAGTAAGAGGTGTTAAAAACTGCTGATGTTTAGTTGAAAAACAACAGTAAAAGTTATATTGACTTATTAGAGTAATAAGGATATAAATTAAATAAAAAGCCTATTATTTATAATAGTATAAGGAATAAATTCAATAACTCAGGGATAATAAAAAAAAATTAAGTTTATAGTCTTAGAAAAGAGCTCAAGGGTTCACTTGTTTTTGTTCCTGCTCTTTCCTGAACTAAAGGACTGCGTAGGACTGCATTACTCGCCATTCTTGTCTCTCCCTCATCCACTAATTATCGTTATAGTTTTTTCTTCCATTTTTATAAAACTTGTTGTTTCTTGAGTTGTAGAATTTCTTTCTGTATACTTATCCTGTTCTTGTTGGTCATATTCTGAAAAGTTAGTCTAATATTTATTACTTGCTAATTTTTTCAATTTCTTGTTTCTTCCAGCAATAATAATAATAAGATAAAAAAGTTTAAATTCTTTGCGTATTGGGACATAATTGCACTACTTATAGTTATATTTCATGCGAATTATGTTAAATATAAGAGTTTATGCAAGTTTATTATTAATTTTTAGTTAATATTTCCTACTCCTGTTCTTTTTTTTTCTTCTATATTAGTTCTAAATTGTGTTCTCGCATTTTACTCTCTCTCTTCTTATTTTCAATTTTCTTCTTATTTGTTTTCACAACCATCACTTAAGTTTCTTTTTTAAATTATATTTATTCTCTCATCAGTTTATCTTTTTGTTTCAGCTATTAAATTTTAAAATTTTTATCCTTTTTTTAATCAATTTTTGATGAAAATTTTAAATATATTTGTCAATCTTAAGGGTTTTAAGTTTTGCAAAGTTTGAATTAATATAGATTTAGTCGTACAGAATTAGTTTTTTATAATCTTTGTCATTAAATGTTTTTCGATTAGATAATTCCTAAATGACATCTTTATATAAAGTACATTAGATATAAGATCGAGTTCGGCATGAGCTAAACCACATGCACAATCAATTCCATTTTATGTGCTTATGTAACGCAAACCAAGTTCGTATTAGAAATTATAGGTGAATGTCCTCAGTTTGAAAATAGTAGTTATTTCTTATATTCTATGTCTGTTAAACTTAGTATAAGTTATTTAAGGAAACACACTTTGATTATTTCAAATAGATTACAATTATCTTTAAGCTGCAAGCATTTGTGCCTTCCTTTATAAACATTCTTATAAAGAAATTTTCAGTCTTAGAATATTATGCTAATTAAATTATTTTAGATTTATCATATTTTCAATATCAATTTTATATTATTAAAGGCTTTTATTTATGTATTTCATATATGGCAAATTGTACTGCTTGCATTTAGAAAACAAGAATGCTATATCAGAGTTCAGATTTTTTCTACTGATTTATTCTAACTCAAAATAAAAACGCATGAATTTTAATATTGTCATGTGTGTAAACGGAAGTCAATTAAGATCAATGAAGTAAGATTTATTTGATTCCGATAAAGGAGATTTAAATGCCTTCCTTGAAATGAGACTTTGTAATTTAGTTATTTATTTTTCATTCCTTTAAGTCCAGAAATGATACTTCAAGGAGTTATATCACTTCCATACTCTATTTTAGTCAAAATAAATGTTCTGCAAAGTGTTTTGAAATTGAACGTTGATATTACTCCGTACTTAGAAAGAATTGGTGATGCTTTCAAAACTGTTACTCTGAATTCAGATACTTTGCTTGCACAGTGTAATTTATAATTTTATTTATTTCCCAATCTGTATCCAAGATATGTAATTTCGACCTTTTAAACAATAGGAATTCCATTAATATTTAAATTTATTTAAATTATATTTTCTTTCTTTTTTAAGAACTAAATTACTTCACATTTCCACATTTATATTTAGTTTTACTCAAGAAAATATTTTTTAGTGGCTTCAAGTAATTTTTATGCATTTTACTATGAATTAGAAAGCTCAATTAAGTTATCTGAAAAGCCACGAACCACAAAATTTCTCTAGCAGATATTATAGCCATATTTATGTTATTTTTCTTCTAAGAATCTAATTACCCTATCATAGTAAAGTATTGTAAGTATAAGTCCATGGCTGCATCCTTATAATACTCCGTTATTTAACTTAACTGATCTTGTAATATTACCATCAATAAGGAACGTAGCATCAAAATTTCATAAGAAGATTCGAGTGTCATTATAAATCCCAGAGGTAATCTAAGTCTTCTTAGCTGGTTAAATAGCAATTTCCTTGGTATACTGTCAAACATTTTTTCCACGTCTATTAGAGTAGCAATTAACTGTTTTTTTTATGACCATCTACGATACAAGTCAATAATCTATTAAATTGTTCAAATTTGTTATGATGTAGATCTTTTCCGATAAAAGCCAAATGATATTTCTTTAATATATTAGATTATATAGTCTTTAAGTTAATGCTTTATTTTAAGTAAGCAATTCAGTAGGGCTATTGGTCTTCAATTTCTTGAGACACTTTTACTTCCTTTTTTGAAAATAGGTAAAATATGAATTCTTTTAAATTAATTTGGTGTGTTCCTAGCATATTGTTACTAAAGCTTGTAACTATATTATGTAATTCCTATCCTCCATATTGAATTAATTCTGGTTTTAAAGCATCACTACCTGAGGCTTTGGTATTTGCTAATTGATTGATTATTTTTTGAATTTGAGATTCTTTAAAAGAGGCGTTTCTTATAAAGAAGGATAAAAATAGAGGTTAATTTTGATATATTGTATTAATGTTTGTATTTGAATTTTGAATCTCTTCTTTATTTAAATTTGAATGTTTGTGAAAAAGTGAATTTAGTGAATTTGAAATAAATAGCTATTGCTACTGATAATTAAAATGAATCTAATTAGTATTTTGGATTAATTAAAGTTTTTGCTTATTTGAACATTATTTATGCATTCTTATTAAGATTTTGATGTTTTTCTTATGTCTTTTTTAATTTCCAAAATTAGTATTTTTTATTGTTGATAAGTTGAGAATTTCTTAATTTTGAGGCCCAGCTTAAAGAATTTGAGTATTAAATATTATGTTATTTAGATGAACTGGAAGTTGATAATAATGTTTTTTGTACACTTGCTAAGTGCAATCTGAGCATTAATATTAATTAAATCACAGATAAATTAGTACTACTTTTCAACATTATTTTATTCTATTTGTTTAAATTGGGAGAACTATCCCTAATAAAGATTTTGATATTATCTTCTTACATTAGGATCCTACAATTTTGAAATTTTAAAGAGTAAACGATATTCTTAATTTTGATATATTCTAGTTAAATCATAGAGTAATAATTAATGGGAAATGATCAGTATGAAAACCCCAATTTTGAATCACACAAAAATTAGAGAAATCATCAATATTCAAGTGTTTAGTTGCTAGGAAATAATCATTACAGTAATTTTAGTTGTTTACTCTATGAGTGAATGTGTTGTATTATTAATCATTCAATACTATTAGGTCATTTGCTTTTATGAAATCTAATAGTCTTTAAGTATTATTGTTAATTTGTGATTAATTACTGCCCAAATTAGGAAGTAAAGCATTGAAATCACCACAAAGAATAGTAGGCCTCTAATTGTCATTATTATATTAGAAAGATATTCATAAGCAAGTTCTTTGTTGGCTTTTCATTTGTAGGCAAATAGCATGAAGCAACTGTTAAATACCCAATTCTTATACTAATAAAATGTCCAGGAAGAGAAATCTAATTCATTTTAACAAGAATCAAGTTACTTCTTTACTAATAGACATACTCCTCTTGCTCTAATATTAGCATTTTAAAAATATGTACGATACTATTCTATTATTATAGGGCTATGTTAGTCTTATGTTTCATTTATAGAGAAAATATCAAAATCATTATCAATTATAAAAGATTATAAAGCAAATTATTTACTGCCAATCGAATTTATATTAATATGTCCTATTTTTAATTATTTTTGTGCTGCAGGTAATCCTCCTTTATAAATACATATTTATTTTATCCCTTTTTTATCAACCTAAATATGTACTAATTCTTTTCTAATTTCAGGGTGTTAATGGTAAAATTAGATTAGAATGTAAATTACCTGAGTTGTATATTCCTCTAACAGCTTTTTGTCTATTACTATTTTTTGTACTATCTACTGTACCTTATGTTAATTCTTTATTTATTGTTACATATCTTCCTTGTATGTTTTTCATTTCATATTAATTTCTTCTTCATGTTTCCTCTTGAGTTAATTAAAATAGTTATTAGTAGTTTGAGTTGCAATGTTGATTTAAATATTAGTTGTCTAAATCTGCTATTCTTTTTTCCAAGGTTGAGTCTCTTGCTTAAATAATTATTAATTTCTTATTTTCTTAATTTCTTCCAGTTTTCTAAGTTATTCTAGATATTTAAAATAAATTCCATATTAAGTTAATGATATGTTTATTGAAGTTTTTAGTGATTTATATCTATAAAGTTTGTTTGACAAAATTTTTAACTTTATTCCAATTTTTCAGTGTTAACTTAAACTTCTTAATGTTATCATTAAACTTAAATTTCCTAATCTTATTATAAATTAATTGTTTAGATAATTTTATTTTCTACATTACATTTTATTTAAAGGTTTTAATCTGTCTAAATTTATTTATTTTAGCTTAGTAATTCTGTTTAGGTAGAATTTTCTGCTGTTTATTAAAGTTTGAGATAATATTGTTTTTATATGTCTATATTAGATTTTTCTATGGCTAGTAGTTATTATATATTAGAAGTTTTTAATTTTTCAATTTCATTATGCTTTTAAGATATCAATATTTGAAATTCCATATCTTTTTATTATAATTCTTCTTGAAACTCCATGCTTTATTTAAAATTCTACTAATTTTATATTTTTAGCTGATTATTTAAAGTTATTAGCTTTATAGTTATTAGTCTTTATTTATAAATAATTAATTTTAAATTATCAACTATTGGCTATTTAATAGATTTAATTAATTTCATCAGTTTATGCAGTTTAATTATTATATTGAGAAATTAAATCTGTTTAAACTTCTATCTCTTTAGAATTATTTTGCTTTTTTCCAAAAATTAATTAATTATATTTAAACTATTGTTATTACTTTTAGTATTTAGATTTTAGTATTTAATTTTAAATTTTCTTTAGTTTCTTATAAGTTTTATTTACATACACTTTGTACTATTCTATTACTGCTTCATACTTACTTATAATCCTTTCCTCATTTTCTTAAGTTGATAGAAATTTTTAAGAATAATTTGATTATTTTATAGATTTTATATTTATTATTCAAGTTCTTTAATCTAATTTAAGAACTATTTTTTACTAGTTTCAAACTCTTAGGATTACATTTGATCCTTTACTTCAATAAGTTAAGCTTAAAGTTATATGTTTTTGATTTCAAGATTATTTATATTTTTTAGATTTTAATTTTCTTAATTCTCTTGGTTTAAAAGATTATTGAATTTTTAATTTTAGTACTATACATGATTATACTCTAAATTTTAAGTAAATATGGAATATTCTATAATTCCCTTATTATTTTCATTTTTATTCATTCAAATCTTCTATCTTAAATATCTTTATTATTCCCCCTATTATTTAACATTTATACCTTTTATTCAACTGTGCCGCCAAAATTCCTTTTCAACAGTATATTTCTCAACTTTTAAAATGCGCTTCAACTGATGACATCGCTCCAAGGAATATTTAAGTTATCTTAGTGGAACCCTAAGAAAAGTATTTATTGTCTATTAGCTACATTGTTTTAGTATTTATCTTATTAAATTGACTATTCATTTTATTTACTTCAGTTGAAGCGTTTCCAAATTCTAGATTTATGAAAGTGTAAACATCTGCCTATGCTTTTTTTATAAGATCACAGCTTCTTTATTGCTAGATAAGAGTCGCTAAGAGTTTAAATTAGCGATTTTGAATTAGTTTCCATATTGATAGTTATCAGCTTATAGTTTTAAAGTTTATTTTAAGTTTTGTAAATTTTGCTTATTAGCTAGTATTTCTTCAATACTATCATTATAATGGATTTAATTAATTATTATATTTAATTGATTAGTTATAGAATTAAAGTCACTTTTCTTTACTCAAAAGTATTTTCTCAATAACTTATAAAGTAAGAGTTAATCAAATAGGCTAATATAGCTAAAATATTTTCTTAAGTTTAAAGAAATTATTCATGTTCTTACCTTTTAATTAGATATTAAATAGTAAGATAATTACAGTTTAATGGTGAAAACATATCTGTTTGCTATTCAAATTACCTTTATTTATTTAGTCCATGAAAATGTTAAATTTTTCAATCCATTATCTCCTTTTTGTTATCTTATGTTAGTATACAATATTTTCTTTATCTCATTAAATTTATTTTTGATACTTTTTTAATTCATTTCTTAAACGTTTCTTTTAAGTATTAGCAACATATCCACAACTTAATTTAACTTCTTATTTTTCCTATATCATTATCTACCTTAACCAGCTTCAAAGAATATGTAGCTAACGAAGATCGGAACAAATTTAAAGTAGAAGGTGAATTTTATTAAACTTAACAAAAATTTTGATTTGTAACAAAACTAATAATGTTGAAGTCAAGATAATCTATTATATTATCTTATGATTGAGCTTTTATCGAGAGTATAGGTGTTATAGTGGCTTGGATTTATTATTGTTTATACAAGGAACATTTTTAAGTATATAGATTTTAATTTAAATGATTAAAGGAATAATGTATCTAAGGGTTTAAGATTTTGACTTGATGATAGTAATGATACTTAACTAGTATTTAGATGTAGGTATAGATTAACTATTATATATTATATAAAATGGATGTCGGCTGCGTCAGACAAATTAGTAGGGAATCTGGTGCAGTGTATACTACATTGCGAGTAATCTCGCACTAGATGCCACCACGTAAAAGGGTGGATAAGCTCCGTTGAGACATACCTAACTTACCCCGAGAGTTCTCTCTAGCAGTATGAAAGTTTGACTGACGGGGCTTCTAATTACCGACTTAATAACTATCTCTTATTTGGACTTTGTTCAAGAAAACTGAAGCATTTGACTCAATATTTAGAATAATTTTTAATAAGAAGATTCCCCATTTGGAGAAGCTGACATTAGTCATCGGATCTCTAGAATTTTAACAAGAAACATGAGAACATTTTTCTTAATATTAAATATTAAAATTGAAAGAGATGCGCGCCAATGAGGTGCTATGCGCTCTATAATCATTTTTATCTATTTATTATTTTATTATAGTTTTGATTTGATTAGATAAATAATAGAGTAATCTAATTAGTACTTGTATAATTTGATTATAAGGATGTATTTAATGACAATTTTTATGGCTGTGTTGAATATGTTTTGGTATGTTATAAGCTGTATGTCTGTATCTGAATAATGATAATATTTGAATAATAGATTTTTAAATATGTTTAGATAAAATCTTATTCTTCATTTATTTCAGACGCTTTAAATATTTTAATAAGTAGTAACATATTTAACTAATTATAGATATTTAAACTACTTCTTTACATATAAAACTATATTATTATAAATATTATTAATAATATAGATATTATTATTATGTTTATCAGTTATGACTTCTAATACTTCTATAACTCAATTTTTCTAAATCAATCCTCATTATTGAAACTCTTGGGTATTCTATAGCAAAAACATATCCATAGTTATTTCTTATTTTCATCTCCGTTAAAGCTAGAATATCTTTAAAAATTTAACTTTTTTGTCATTATTCTTTGTTTCTTTTATATATTCTTCTTGAATATTCATTCGTAAAATAATTTTTCATACCTCCAAATATGATAAAAGGCTCTAAACAAACTATAGGCCTAGCAACAGCTTCAGGAAGATTTTAATTTTACTTACTCCATCTATCATTCTATATGTTATATTTTCATATATCTTTTAAAGTTTATACTTTCTAACTATACCCTCCAAAAGAATAAATATTTTATTCATCTTTATCTACTACTAAAGTTTAATCTACTATTATAAATGGAAATTAAGAGCAGTTTTATCATTTACTTTAGTTTTCCATCTTTAATTTTTCTACTGATTATAAAGCTTGATTATTACTAGTAAATCCTCCAACCACATAAACATATTTTTAAGCAGCTGCTATTCCAAAACCACCTCTTCCCTCATTTAGATCACTAAGTTTTATTCTATTACCTTCAAAATCAAACTACCAAGTTTCTTTTATTCCTTTCTTTTAATTTTAGTTATATCCTCCTATTAAATATAACTTATTTTAATATTCTATACTTTTACTAGCGTCTGGAATTATAATTTAAACTTAGACTTATCGTAATTACTCTGTTTAAATATTAAATAAACTTAATTTTTAAATTCCATAATCAAATAAGTGAATATAGTTAGATTATATAAAGTGTTAGGTTAGTTTATGTTAATTAGTCTAAATAATATTTGGTTACTTAGTATTGTGTTATAGTTTTTATCTTATTAGATTGTAAGTTAATTTAGACTTTAGTATTGTAGGTGGTTATGAGTTATATTAGAGTATAGTTGGTTTTAGTGATTAGTAGAATTAGATAATATTTGAGTGTTATTTTTGGTAGATAAATGTTGGTTAATGATTGATGATGATATTAGTTAGTGGTATTATGAGAGTATTACTAATGTTTGATTATTTGGTTGTAATGGTTTTAGATTTTTCCATAATTTACCTCCTTATCTCTTTTAATTTCTATCTAGCATCTTAAATCTTTTATATGTATTATTAGTTTTAAAATATCATTCTTATTAAATCACTTTCTTAAGGTAAATCATCAAATCTAAAATGGAATCCTTTTTAACAAATAGGACATTACATTATGCCTTATAATCAGTACTCAGTATTCAAACACAAACCACAGTAAATATGTCCACAAGGTAAGACAGTTGGAAGAGCATTAGTTAAGTTGTAATCTTCTAAGCAGATTAAGCATTTTGGTAACGCTTACATTTTTATTATTATTTAGACTACAAAAGCTATAAAGGTAATTTATAACAGTTACCATCAAAAATTAGTATATAAATATCTATTATTACATTATTATTTTATTTACTTAAATATTACAATATTAAGATATTATATCAAGTAGCAATCCTATAATCTGCATGCCGCCAGACTTAGATCGAGATTGGTTATTAAATTTAATAAAGGCATGAAAGAGTTTTACAACTTAATCAGATCTTTGATATTATTTTTAAGAAAAATATCTATGTCGCAAAATCTTTAAACTACTAGGAAGAATGCACTAAAATAAGGAAAAGAAATGTTAAAACTAAGTAACCTATCAAAAAAAGTAGGAAATTAGAGCATCAATTCAACCACAGCTCTATACAAATTATTAAAAGGGAAGAAGAAAAGAACAGATAAATCCCATAAAATGAGGAGGAGAATATACTGCTCAAAACTGCTAAAAGAGTAGGAGTTACTTATTTCAATAATTTTTAGAATAAAAATTACTATAGCCAAATACTTAGTCCAGCAGAAATACAAGAAAATGAAATTGTTCAGGCATTTCTCAGATATCTGAAGTAAGAATATGGTAAAATATTGAGAGTGTGAAAATCCTTCAGACAGGAATAATTATATATGATTCAAAAATAAGGGAACACTCACTCAATTCGCAAACAATTAACAATGGAAATGTAGAAATTTTTTAATGCCAACAGAGCAAAGAAACATAGAGGAATTCTACAACATTAAGAACTACCTGATTCATTGAATATTTAGCATGTATTCAAGTTTTAGCCAGGTAGAAACCAATTTGGAGCAGTACAGAAAATAGTATGTATAGAGATTGGAACCGTAAAAGGTACAACATGAGACAATGGGAAAATGAAAAATTATTTAGAATTGAAGGAGATCAAAGATGCAGAAAGTATACTAGATAAGTTAGACGAAAAGAAAATCACTTACTTGAGTTAGTCTGGAAATCCCATATATTTATCGTTGTATCGCTAACCATCAATTTGAAAATGTATGAGTTGTAACCAAAAAGGGCTCAGCTCAAATTGATACTTAAGAAAAAAAGCTATAAAGGAAATAATTAAAAATGCTAAGGAAATATAAAATCAAGTTGATGCATTCGGAAATCAGGAATAAAATACCTTATTATAAAGAGAAACAGATAGCGAAGGAAAAGAAAGCGAAGAAAACGGAAGAAGATTAACTTTCAAATGAAATGCTACTTTGAATTTTAAGCAAAAGCAACAAGTTTAAGCAATACTAAGGTTACTTTAAAAGTGTTCGATTTTAATAGATACTTAACTACAAAATAAAATAGTAAAACTGAGACGAAACTATCAATGTCACAAAAAAACAGAAAGTAAAATAGGAAATATAGCAAAAAAACTGAAATAACTAGAAAACAGTGACAAGAAGAAAATATGCATAAACAACACGATATCTCAAAAAAAGATAGAAAAAAATATAACGGTAAGGAAGATAGTATTGAGTAAAAAAATTGAAGATCAAACTACAGGAAAATAATAAACATTAGAACGATTTGATTTTCTCGCTATTAAAGAATAGGAAGCTAAAAATCCAGGATAGGAGGATCAAGAAAAATAGGAAGTAAAAGGAAATACTAATATAATAAAATAGTCAGAATTAAACATAGGCACAGCAAACGTCAGATGAATAAAATAAAACAAGAATTAAACAATTTTATGTGTGAAAAGAAGATAGAAATTATTGCGATTTAAGAAATATTTGCGGATCAAACTGCTGAAATACCTTATATGAATTCAGAGCAATAATAAAATTTAGACCAAAACATTGCAAAGGAGTAGCATTTTTATAAAAGATGGAATTACCCGCAGAATCAAGGTGTTGGATATAGAGAATCTCCATCAAGCAGAATTATTTTAGAGGAAGATTAATAGGTTTAACACTTGATGGTCGGCTTGCATTGATAAACGTATATAGCACTATAACATTCGGATATTATTAACTAATACCCATTTATAAGGGTCTACAATAAAACATAATAACAGCAAGCAGCAGAGAATTTTAAATTTTAGGGAATTTTAATGCGCATATTCTCCAATTTTTACCGTATGAACAGAATAATGCAGGCTAATACTTATTTAACTTGATGAAATATTATCTTTAGAATGTAAAGATCCAAATCAAGATACAACCTTCATCAACATAAAAGAAAGAAAAATTCAAAATAAAATACTTCTTAGCGGATTAATTCATTACGCCTAGCATTATCAGCACAATATTTTATCAATAGAGACTAATTGGAGATAATTAGCCAGTCAAAATAAAATTAAAAATTGCGGAAGAATATCGAAAAATTCCATAAATTAAAAGGATAAAATTTCAACAATTAAAGCAATAAAAGGTTAAAGAGAAATTCAAAGAATGATTCGAGAAAATAGATTTTAGCGAATTCGAAAATTTTGATAGCGAAGCATACTATGAAAAATGATTAGAATACATCCAAGAAGCGACCTAAGCGATATGTGGATTTGTAAAAAAAATTAAATGATAAAATACTAATATACAGCAGAAATAATAAAACTAAGAAAAATTTCCAATAGAAGGCGAAATAAGTAAATATCTAATTAGATAAGGATGCTAATAAATTGATAATTATATTAAATTAGATAAGAAGTAAGGAGAAATTTATATCGCATCTAAAAAAAGATAGGAAAAATTAATTAAATATTTTCTTAGATGAAACTAATTAAGGAAACTTAAGCAAAACTTTAAAAGGAATATAAAAACGATTAAAGTAGAGAAAATATGCACCATGGATATTAATAAACGAAAAGAATATGCAGAATTTTAAGGAAAGTAGAGAGGAAAGTTTATCTGCTATGTAAAATAATTAAATCTCTTATTATCTCAAATAGAATGTTACTAATAAAGAAAGATAGAGATTAGGACTTAAAAGCTGAGCTCTAAGACTATTTCCATTCTTTGTCTCTTCTTATCTGTTTTTTTTTAATTTTAAATTACTAAAAGCTCTCAAATATCTTTTTTACTACTCTATCTCAAATAAGAAAATACAATAATTAAATATCTCTTCTAACTTATCCTCTTGATATATTGAGTATAAATTATAAAATTAAGCATGAATTCTAGGTTATAAAGTACTTGGTAATAAATTTGATAGGTTAGTCTAATTGGATATTTGTAATGTTGAGGTTATTAAATACTTAGCTTCTAAAATCTGTAAGATATAGTTAAAGCATTTAAGGATTTATTATAATTCTAAGCATATGGTACTATTTTTAAATAATCTTGCTCTTCTCTTTATCAGTTTCTATGTACATGTTTGCAAACTAAGTTTGTATAAGTAAATAACAAATTAGAGGGAAATTTCTTGCATTAATGGTATAATTTTAAAAGTAACTATTAATTATATCTTAACTAATAAATAGCCTATTATAGTTAATTAAGCTACTTTTATTTCCTTCAGTTTAAATAGTAGTTATCTATGTGAATAATATTAAACTTATTTTTACTAGATTCAAATAAAATCTCAATCTGCTAAGTCTTAATTATGTCAACAACTGTTTCATCAAGAGCTCAAAGGCCTAACAAGTTAGAATGCCAATCAATTGTAAGAGATGTTTGAAAGATATTTATAAGCTTTAATAAAAGTTAAAATGTAGAAACCATAGCATCATTACACTAAAGCCTAATAATTGCAAAGCGTTCCTTCATAAAATAACCAGAGAATATTAAAAACTATTTAGTATAAGTAAAGATAGTTATCACTCTCTAACTTTATATTGTATTTAGGATAAGGGATATGTGAAGTATCTCAATGAGATTATCATTAAAATCATTAAAGTGATAGATGGATAATTCCTATTACGTAAGTGCAGAACTATTTAATTAATTTCAACTAAAAGAGTTTTTGGACCGCAAACTTTTTCCGATTGCACGACCCGACGCTCTCTTTTATTGAATAACGGGGATATCTGTTGTGCTCCAGGCACAGCTTCTAGGGAGCTCCATCGCTATGAGCAATTAGGCTTAAAGCCTCTACCAAGAGATGATACAGAAACTTTCTAGCAATGTAACTGGATGGGATAAACTCCCAGGCATGAAGTTTGACTGGGGCGATACATCTGTTAAAAGATAACATAGGTATTCTACGGCTAACTCAATGGGACAGAAATCGCTCACAAACCAAAAGGAGAAAATTTGGCTTCATTCAACCTCTCAGTGTCAGGATGAAATGGGAAATCATGGCCTATCAATCCTTTGCTTTTTACAAGTTTTAAGCCAGAGGTGTCAGAAAAATTACCACAGGGATAACTGGCTTGTGGCAGCCAAGCGTTCATACCGACGTTGCCTTTTGATTTATTGATGTCGGTTCTTCCTATCATTGTGAAGCTGAATTCACCAAATGTCGTATTGTTCATCCGTCAAAAGAGAACGTGAACTGGGTTTAGACCGTAGTGAACCAGTTTAATTTTACTGTATTGATCACTGCATCGCCATAGTAATCCAACTCAGTACGAGAGGAACCGTTGATCCAGATCACTGGTATCGCCATTGGTTGAACAGCCTTTTGGTTACGCTACCATCTGTATAGATTATGACTGAACGTCTCTAAGTCAGAATCTAAGTGGCAGCGATGCCTTCTATCTACTTATGAAAACAATATTTTTTATATCTCCAAGCTCTCCTCATTTCTGTTAACATAAATAAATTTGATTATAGAGTGCGTAGCACTCTCATTGGTGCGCAGCTCTTTAAAAAAAATGTTTCATACTGACAAGAATGTTTGTTACTGATAAAATTATCAGATACTGGTAGACCTTGTTCAATACTGGTATAATTATTCAGTACTGATAAAAATGTTCAATACTGATATAATTTTAGAATACTCGTAATCTTATCTACTTGCTGGAGGTCCAAGGACATGGCAGGATTGTGTCTCATTGCATCACCAAAGCAGAGGACGATATGTGTCAATTATGGGTACTTAAATTCCCCACCTCTGATGAAGCTCGCAATATTATTTCTTTTTAGTTCCAGAATTAAATTAAATTTTAATTGAGCCAGTGCCGAAGGTCTAAGAATCTTATGTCTCGAGGCCAAACCAAAGCAGAGGAAGACATAAAGTCGATTATGGGTACTTAACTTCCCCAACCTCTGATGAAAGTGACCTTGTTGTTCACCTTCGAACAACTATATAATAAGGACTACTAATCACATGCAAGCAGATAGGATAGATCATTTGTAGACCACTAAATATTGACATGGGGTTGTACACATAAGAGTATGCTTGCCTTATGATCTGCTAAGACTTTTCCATAGTTACCCAATCTATCTCTTCTTTATCTCTCTACAAGGTTTTTACTCACCTTATTTGCTTTACTTACTTTTAGTAAGATACATTAGTTATTTTAGTTACTCTAGCACCTTTAGTTAATATACTTGTATCAGCTGGTTTTGCTGGGGAATAAATGAGTTATAAGAAAATGATAGGTAAAAATTAGGAATTGGATTGTTTGATCTAGAAATGTATAAAATAATAATATGCATAAAAGTGATAGACTAAAATTAAAAGCTATGATTGAATAAACTAGAGACAGGTACGATTGTATATTGAAAATAAGATATTAAACTAAGGATAATATTTGAATATTTGATTAGTATTAACAACTTAAATTATTGCTTTTTATATTTAAATAAAAAAATATTTATATACAATAATTTATTAAATAAAATATAGCTTTACAATTATAAATTTATTCTACATTTTCTTATTATTAATACTTTTAATGTATATAGTAAACATCCATATACTTGCTAACATAGCTTAAATACAAATTTATATTCATTTTTATTATTTTACAACTGGCAAATTTAATTATCATCATTTTGCAAATATTCAACCTTGTTTTTATAAAAATGGCTGTCTTTAATGAAAAGGAAATTTAAATCAATATTTTTAAAATAAATCCTTTATAAATAAATAAATTTGATTAAGAGCGCGTAACACTCTCGTTGGTGCGCAGCTCTTTAAAAAAAAATGTTTCATACTGACAAGAATGTTTATTACTGATAAAATTATCAGATACTGATAAACCTTGTTCAATACTGGTATAATTATTCAGTACTGATAAAAATGTTCAATATTGATATAATTTTAGAATACTCGTAATCTTTAATACTTGCTGGAGGTCCAAGGACATGGTAGGATTGTGTCTCATTGCATCACCAAAGCAGAGGACGACATGTGTCAATTATGGGTACTTAAATTCCCCACTTCTGATGAAGCTCGCAATATTATTTCTTTTTTGTTCCAGTATTAAGAATAAACGAGCCAAGCCAAGCCAGTGTCGAAGGTCTAAGAATCTTAAGTCTCGAGGCCAAACAAAAGCAGAGGAAGACATAAGTCGATTATGGGTACTTAACTTCCCCAACCTCTGATGAAGATGACCTTGCTGTTCGCCTTCGAACAACTATGGCGGTTTTAAAAATTATATAATATAATAATCATATTTTTCACTTCGTTCCTAGCTTAATATTTGTTCCTTTGTTGCTCTATCTACTCCAGGCTTCATATTTCAAGGATTGATTGAACAAATTAGAATTTCTTTACTTCTTCTTATATATGTTCCGAACGATATTGAATAAATGGAGATCATCATATTTCAATACTTATCTTTCAGTTTTTTTTCTCTTTCCTTCAGTCTTCTCAATAGAGTCCTATCGTACTGCAAATTCTACATTCTTATGGTTCAAATTTGTTTAGATTTTGATTGTTGACTGTTTAATTTCTATTAATATAGCATCGCTTGGAATAGTCTAACTTATTATGCTTTTATATTCGATTCTTTAGATTTTTTTTCTTAATTTTCTAAATGGATAATTTAATTTTCGTATAGGCAAAATTCTCGTCTTACTATTCTTCAATTATCATTAAATCTGTCTATCTATAACAATATCCCTGTTTTTGCTTACCTGTCCACTATGTGGATTTCATTATCGTCCTCATGCTGTATGAGATCCTTTTTAATTTTGTTTACTTTTCATGGTCCCAGCAAGAGCATATATTCCAGATCCTAAATTTAGTCGATAAGAGCTAAAATGTTTTAGCGATTTCTCTAAGGATTTGGGTGTTGTTTAAGTTTGGTGTAAAAATGTTTAATTTAGGTAATGAATTAAGGAATTGAGTGTAGATTTGTGTATGTTAATTTTGGATGGTTATGTGTTTGTAGGTTTGTGTGTACTATTGTTAGTTTTTGAATATGAGATGAGTAATTTTGGTAATTGAATGTAGTTTTGAATTTGAGATAGTTATGTTAAAATAGTATTGTTTAAGGTATTTATAAAGTATTAAAGGTATAATCTTAAATGCAATATATTGATTATTAATTAATAAATAAAGATTTAACTAAATTTAATAGAAAAACGTACTATAGGAAACTTATAGCTATTAAATTACTATTTTGCAAATTTAAAAAACTGTCAATCAGCAAAAATGATGAAAATATTAAAATTATAATTTCATCAATTTGAAAGACTATTTATTTAATAAATTACAAAATGATCAGATTAATAGTCTGCTAATCTTAAAAAATATGATGGAAACATAAAAAATGCAGTAATAAAAGTTTAGTAAGATAAAAGTAAAATAATTTAAGGTATTATAAGGTAATTAAGAACTTAAAATTATTTAGACAAATTTAGAATATTTGTTTCTAAATACATTCAATATCACCATTATTTTTCACTAGAAAATTACATAGAAATAGGTAAAAATGGAATAAAAATTATAAAATTAAAATAAAAAATATAAAGAAAAAATTAATTAATATGATTATTTTAATAACTAATAATGCTTATAGATTCCCTATATTTTAGTTACCAATTCAATTTTACACTATAAAAACAATAAAATAACACTAATCAATTTCATTAACAACAAAAAGGAGTTATATATCTAATTAATTAAGCAATTCATTTAATGCAGCTATATCATTCTCTTCATTTTTAAAATAAGCAACTTAATACAAATTATTTAAATCAAACTAAATCCAATTATTTATATCTAGTTCGGAACTAACTAACTAAATCAAATCTATTTCAAGGCAAAAGTCATCATAGTTTTCAAATCTATTTGTTTTGCATATTCTTATTAACTACCTTTATAAATTAAATACTAGAGCTAAATATTTATATACAGACTCAGATTACAGTGTTGAACGATAAGGATGCAACAACGAACCAATAAATAATAACAAACTAGCTAATAGTTTATCATTATTTAAGCTTTAAGGCTTATAATCTAACAATACTTATTGTATATCTATTTCATTAATTTTTCAAACGAACTTTAATAAATCTCAGATTATATCACAGTACTGTTATTACCCTTATAACAATAAAGAATTACATATCTAATCAAATTTGTCTATTATATCTTGAATGTTAATCTTATACTTTCTCTTCAATTTTAGAACTGAGATTACATAATCTTCTCCTTTTTTTTAAACTCTAATACTATTATTACAAGCCAATAGATTATAGGCTCTTAATAATTAATATCCTTAACTAATAAATAAAGACTTAAAGATTGATTTTAGTTATACTTAAGTATGGCTCTAAATAGTTTTTAATACCTTCTTTTGATTATAGAAGCTGCTTTTCTTATTTAAAATTCCTTTTATATTGCTAATAGCTTTTCTCTTATTTCTTTATTACTAAATAGCTCTTAAAATCTGAAATATTCAACCTTACGAATTTTTATTTCTTAGTAACTTTTAAATGCTTTTACCGAAGACAAAGTTTTAAGAATAGGTTCAAAAATTTCTATATGTATTATTAATTTCATTTTAAATAGGAAGGAACAATCCGCCAACTGAGTTTATTTAAACTCTAGTACCAGGAAGTACCCCATGGGCGAAGAACAGAGCAAGAATCTTGATAGGAGCCAAGAGAAGACAAGACTGAAGAGGTATCAAGTAGTGTTAATGATGAAAGATTCCAGATACTAAGGTTTCTTAAGGAGCATTCAGATAATGGCCCTATAGAAGACAAGATTCACAAATTAATGCTAGCACTATGGAAGACTTCAGAATATAATTTATTTAATTTTAAAAATCTTTATTAAAGAGCTGATCGACATTAAGTTGCTGCTTCAAATCTTATCTATTAATTATTTATTTTAAAGATATTTATTTCTTCTAAATTTAAATAAAAACTCACAATTTGACTATAAATTTGTAAATTGTAATTTGAAGCTTCTTAATAGAAGTAGTTAACATAGTAAAGCTTATTTAATAAAGGTTTTAAATTTATAAACTAGAATTAGAAATAATGTAAGCATTTCACTGTGTGATACTCTTATTTATTTGGTTTCTTTTATTTTTTAATTAAATTAGTATAAGGAAATTAGCTTAGGTTAAATATGAATTATAAGTAATAAAGTACTTTTGTAAATATAAAAGAAGAGATTAGTTAAATAAAAAGTTTAAATGAATTAGTAATAAGAAAGTGGATAATTAAATAATAATTTCTAAAATAAACAATTTAATACTTTAAACTATACATTTTACTTACTATAGTTACCATTTTAACTAATTTTCTTAAAATAATCAAATATTATATCACTAATTTATTATTAAATGCAAAGGAAAAACTATTCTTAATACCACCTATTTTCAATACATTAGAATCTAATATTTTACTTATTATTCAATCTAATTATAAAAGAAATCTAGCCTTTTTATTAAAGAATCTAGATTTAAAACTCAAATAAGCTAAAATCAATAAAAGCAAAGCAAAGTTACTATAATAAGAATATAAATTCTTGCATATAACTTTGATTAAATAAACTAAAAGCAAAAAATTAAAATAATAAAAATTGTAAAACTTATTTATGCTTAACTATTTTAAATTATATCAGTCTAATTGAAAGGAAAAAATAATTTTATTAAATTATATTTTAATATTAAAATACCTTTATCCAAGATTCTAATAAATAATTTAAATATTCAATTGTGTTTTATTTAAAGTAATTAAAATTATTTTCATATAATGAATTATTTTATTATTAAATTATTAAAATAATTTATAAAATAAAAATTTAAAAATAAAGAAACATAATTTGTTAAAATTATTTTTTAAGAAAAATTTTAAGATAAAGAAGCATATCCCTAGGCAGAATATCTTTTCTTCTTTTTAAATATGAAAACTGGCAAACTTGAGCTTTTTAAAAGTTGAAATTAAAATTATCTACGACTAATCTAAAAGTAATTCTTTAATATTTTAGACTAAAATTTGACCGGACATTCGTTTGCAGTTAACTTGGTAGCAATGGCAAAAGATTAGAAATGATCTATATCGGGAAGTGGAAACAAAACGATAAAGATCTGGGATTTCCAGACTGGAAGATTTTCGAGAACTTTGAATGGACATACGGATTACATTATATCGATAGTAATAACAAATGATCAGAAATGATCAATTTCAGCATCTGACGATGAAACGATAAAGATCTGGGATTTCCAGACTGGAAACTGTACGAGAACTTTAATTGACAATTCAGATTATGTATAATCTATAGTGCTATCAAAAGATAATAATTTTATAGTAACTGGATCTGGTGATAAATCATTTAAGATAGAGAATTTCTAGACAGGATAATTTATAAGAACAATACCAAAAAATCATTATGTGAAGTGTTAATAATTGAGGATAATAAGTTCATAACATCAGGAAATCAAGGTAAACTTATTAAGAAATGGAATTTCTCATAGGGTGAATGTGTATGTACTTTATAAGATCATACAGATAAAGTAAATACTGTGGCTTTGAGTAGAGATAATAAGTGATTAAAATCTGGAGCTAATGACAAGACAGTTAGAAAATAGAAGATTGCTAACTGAGCAAGCAAATATATTTAAAACTTTAAAATTTTTACAATTTAAGAAGTAAATTCATAAAATTAAGTAAATTCATGTAAGTATTTATAAAAGAATTTATAAATATAAAAATCTTTTAAGCTTTTATAGTTTATAATATTTTATGATCTATATCTGCTTTTTTCTACAAATTTAACAACTAATTACTCAGATTAATAATCATCTAACATTCTTTCCTTAAAAATTCTTATGTCAACTAATTCATTAGTCCGTTAAAAAATATTCAATTTTAAACTTTTTTTTCCTGTTGTAGTAATCTGGGTTGGGTCTTTTGCTGGATCATTCCATTCTAGTTTGAATTAATTCATTATTTTTAATAGCTATTATTCTGCTGGATTTAGTTAATTTGGTAGAATTTATGTATATGTGCATTAAATCTCATATTATAGTATTTTATAAACTTAAACTATTTGTTATGTATTTGAATTATTTTAGGTTTTCATAGAAAGGAATTAGTTATTCCTACTCAAGTGTTGTAGGCACATATACATTGATAAATTTAAATCTATCATCAAGATTCATACAAATTAATCTGCCGCCTTAGAGTATTTCATTTTATTTTAGTCCATTTGCATCATGCCCTTTAACTTTGTATAAAAATAGTTCTTTAATATATAAAATCATTCCTTTACTAAGTCTAGCTCCTGGCTTTTTAACTACGCGATATCCGATTATTTAGGGCATATCTTTAATTGAATCATTAAACATTTCTTGAGTCACCATAATATCTATATTTTTTCAAGCATAAATTTACTTAACTCTTCTTTGTTCAACTTGATTCCTCTTACACTATCAGTTCTTATACTTTATTAATTTCAAATATTCAAATTTTCTTGATCTTCATTATTTGATTCTTTCTATTTAGTATCAAATATCAAATTAGTGTCACTTGCTTAGTCTTTTTCAAAACAAAATTACTCTAATGTTTATGTATGTTTAAGTTTAATGTATGCTATTTTTTTGAGAACATTTTTTTGGATTATTATTAAAATAGTTTCATCTATTAATACGGAAGTGAGCTAGTTACTGATTGAAACTTATTTTTTTCAAAAAGTTCTAGTAATTCCATTTTTTCTCTCATGGTGTTAAACTTTGGCTTTTCCATAGATCTTAGGTAGCTTTAATCATTTTATCTCAGTATTCATTCAGTTGGATGATCTTTTATTATTCTTTCAATTATTGCCTATCTAGTGTATCATTTAAATAATTAAATTAAAAAAATTTTACTTTAGAATTCAAATTTTTGCTTGCTACTCGTCTTATAATTTCTTTAGCATTTCTTTAGGTTTTCTATTTTTATTTATGTATCTTTTATTTTAGTGTGCTATTTCTTGTTACATATTTTAACGTTTTTTTGATAATTCAGCAAAATTGATTATTAATTTTATTGTTTTTTTATCTTCTACAACATTTAGTGCTGCGTCCAATTTTAGACAGTTTACTCATTATCATATGTTGCCGAATGGCTTAATTTTACACGTAATTTTTTTTCATCTAGTCAAATAGGAATATTTTCTGATAAGTGATTTCTGATAATTCTAGGTACGTAATAGTTCTACATAAAATCATGTTGCTCCCTTTACTGAATGTAAAACTGTTTTTTTGTATTTTCGAAGGCTTTTAACTGTTTTTCTGCTGGCACTAAATTTTTAAAAATACTTAAAAGTAGTGAATTAAGTAGCTATTATTATTGTAGTATTCATTAATATTTCTCTTCTTGATAAAAATATCGAAATATTAATGTTGCCATTGTTTATCTTAGAGAATTTATAATAATAATAATAATAATATACTTAAAGTTAGTAGAGTTTTGCATTCTCTGGAATTGCAACTAGTTCCTGCGGACAGTTTTTTTAACGTGGGTGTGATCCACGACCTTTTTATTAAGTGGAAGGTTACCACTGTAACCGTTCAAGTGGCCTTGCAAAAAGCTCTTATTTGTAGATCCCTGTTGGAGTTATTCATAGTTTATTGAGTTGTCTCCATGTTCTTTTCTGCTCTTATTCGTTTATTTTCTTTCATTATCAACAGTTTTTTAAAATATGTTGATTTGATTTGCAACATCAACAAAGTTTGTATTATTGTCTTTATTTCGTTCTTTTTTATGATAATTTATTTTCTATATTTTCTAATCTTTTAATGAAACTTGTAGCAATCATTTCTCCTTCTGGATTCAATTCTGTTTTTAATCTATTGGTATTTTTTCTATTTCCATTTTTGTGTCGTATTAAAATTTTATTATGATTAAGTTCAGAGTTATTCTTCCGTTATTAATTTGCTACAAATAAGTTATCTTCTAAGTATTAGTAATTCGTTGTTCTAATCTTCTATGTTACTCATTAATTACTGAATAAGGATAGCTAACTACAAATCAAATGGATTTAATATGTTTAAGAAATTTAAGAGCTTCAATAGAAATAAGTAAATCTTCAATAGGAACTTACTGTTAGTTAACCAACAATCACTTAATTATAAAATTAGTTAAAAAAGTTATAATAAGAGAATCTCGATTACTAAGAGTAGATAAGAATCTTGTTATTGAGTAAGAGGCGTTAAAAACTGCTGATGTTTAGTTGGAAAACAACAATAAAAGTTATATTGACTTATTAGAGTAATAAGGATAATAAATCAAATAAAAAGCCTATTATTTATAATAGTATAAGGAATAAATTAAATAACTCAGGGATAATAATAATAATAAGATAAAAAAGTTTCAATACTTTGAGTATTGGGACATAATTGCACTACTTATAGTTATATTTCATGCGAATTATGTTAATATAAGAGTTTATGCAAGTTTATTATCAACCTCTAGTTAATATTTCCTGCTCCTGTTCTTTTTTTTCTATATTAGTTCTAAATTGTGTTCTCGCATTTTTCTCTCTCTCTTCTTATTTTCAATTTTCTTATTATTTGTATTCACAACCATCATTTAAGTTTCTTTCTTAAATTATATCTATTCTCCTATCAGTTTATCTTTTTGTTTCAGCTATCAAATTTTAAAATTTATATCCTTTTTTTAATCAATTTTTGATGAAAATTTTTAATATATTTGTCAATCTTAAAGGTTTTACTTTTTGCAAAGTTTGAATTAATATAGATTTAGTCGTACAGAATTAGTTTTTTATAATCTTTGTCATTAAATATTTTTCGATTAGATAATTCCTAAAAGACATCTTTATATAAAGTAAATTCAAATATATGATCGAGTTCGGCATGAGCTAAACCACATGCACAATCAATTCCATTTTATGTGCTTATGTGACGCAAACCAAGTTCGTATTCGAAATTATAGGTGAATATCCTCAGTTTGAAAATAGAAGTTATGTCTTATATTCTATGTCTGTTAAAGTTAGTATAAGTTATTTCAGGAAACACACTTTGATTATTTCAAATAGATTACAATTATCTTTAAGCTGTAGGCATTTGTGCCTTCCTTTATAAACATTCTTATAAAATATTTTAACTCTTAGAATAATATGCTAATTAAATTATTTTAGATTTGTCATACTTTCAATATCAATTTTATATTATTCAAGGCTTTTATTTATGTATTCTTATATGGCAAATTTTACTGCTTGCATTTAGAAAACAACAATGTTATATCAGAGTTCAGATTTTCTCTACTGATTTATTCTAACTCAAAATAAAAACGCATGAATTTTAATATTGTCATGTGTGTAAACGGAAGTCAATTAAGATCAATGAAGTAAGATTCATTTAATGCCGATAAAGGAGATTTAAATGCTTTCCTTGAAATGAGTCTTTGTAATTTAGTTATTTATTTTTCATTCCTTTAAGTCCAGAAATGATACTTCAAGGAGTTATATCACTTCCATACTAAATTTTGGCCAATATAAATGTTCTGTAAAGTGTTCTAAAATTGAACGGTGATATTACTCCGTACTTAAAAAGAATTGGTGATGCTTTCAAAACTGTTACTCTGAATTCAGATATTTTACTTGCACAGTGTAGTTTATAATTTTATTTATTTCCCAATTTGTATTCAAGATATGTAATTTCGACCTTTTAAACAATAGGAATTCCATTAATATTTAAATTTATTTAAATTCTATTTTTCTTTCTTTTTTAATAACTAAATTACTTCACATTTTTCCACATTTATATTTAGTTTTACTCAAGAAAACATTTTTTTAATGGCTTCAAGTAATTTTTATGCATGTTACTATGAATTAGAAAGCTCAATTAAGTTGTCTGAAAAGCCACGAACCACAAAATTTCTCTAGCAGATATTATAGCCATATATATTTATGTTATTTTTCTTCTAAGAATCTAATTACCTTATCATAGTAAAGTATTGTAAGTACAGGTCCTCGACTGCATCCTTATAATACTCCGTTATTTAACTTAAGTGATTTTGTGATATTACCATCAATAAGGAACTTAGCATCAATATTTTCATAAAAAGATACAAGTGCTATTATCAATCCCAGAGGTAATCTAAGTCTTCTTAGATGTTCAAATAGCAATTTCCTTGGTATACTGTCAAACATTTTTTCTACGTCTATTAGAGTGGCAATTAACTGTTTTTTATGACCATCTACGATGCAAGTCAATAATCTATTAAATTGTTCAAATTTAGATCTTTTCCGATAAAAGCCAAATCAAGCTTGATGAATGATATTTCTTTCATATATTAAATTATATAGTCTTTAAGTTAATGCTTTATTTTAAGTAAGCAATTCAGTAGGCTATTGGTCTTCAATTTCTTGAGACACTTTTACTTCCTTTTTTGAAAATAGGTAAAATATGAATTCTTTTAAATTAATTTGGTGTGTTCCTAGCTTATTGTTACTAAAGCTTGTAACTATATTATGTAATTCCTATCCTCCATATTGAATAATTCTGGTTTTAAAGCATCACTACCTGAGGCTTTGGTATTTGCTAATTGATTGATTATTTTTTGAATTTGAGATTCTTTAAAAGAGGCGTTTCTTATAAAGAAGGATAAAAATAGAGGTTAATTTTGATATATTGTATTAATGTTTGTATTTGAATTTTGAATCTCTTCTTTATTTAAATTTGAATGTTTGTGAAAAAGTGAATTTAGTGAATTTGAAATAAATAGCTATTGCTACTGATAATTAAAATGAATCTAATTAGTATTTTGGATTAATTAAAGTTTTTGCTTATTTGAACATTATTTATGCATTCTTATTAAGATTTTGATGTTTTTCTTATGTCTTTTTTAATTTCCAAAATTAGTATTTTTTATTGTTGATAAGTTGAGAATTTCTTAATTTTGAGGCCCAGCTTAAAGAATTTGAGTATTAAATATTATGTTATTTAGATGAACTGGAAGTTGATAATAATGTTTTTTGTACACTTGCTAAGTGCAATCTGAGCATTAATATTAATTAAATCACAGATAAATTAGTACTACTTTTCAACATTATTTTATTCTATTTGTTTAAATTGGGAGAACTATCCCTAATAAAGATTTTGATATTATCTTCTTACATTAGGATCCTACAATTTTGAAATTTTAAAGAGTAAACGATATTCTTAATTTTGATATATTCTAGTTAAATCATAGAGTAATAATTAATGGGAAATGATCAGTATGAAAACCCCAATTTTGAATCACACAAAAATTAGAGAAATCATCAATATTCAAGTGTTTAGTTGCTAGGAAATAATCATTACAGTAATTTTAGTTGTTTACTCTATGAGTGAATGTGTTGTATTATTAATCATTCAATACTATTAGGTCATTTGCTTTTATGAAATCTAATAGTCTTTAAGTATTATTGTTAATTTGTGATTAATTACTGCCCAAATTAGGAAGTAAAGCATTGAAATCACCACAAAGAATAGTAGGCCTCTAATTGTCATTATTATATTAGAAAGATATTCATAAGCAAGTTCTTTGTTGGCTTTTCATTTGTAGGCAAATAGCATGAAGCAACTGTTAAATACCCAATTCTTATACTAATAAAATGTCCAGGAAGAGAAATCTAATTCATTTTAACAAGAATCAAGTTACTTCTTTACTAATAGACATACTCCTCTTGCTCTAATATTAGCATTTTAAAAATATGTACGATACTATTCTATTATTATAGGGCTATGTTAGTCTTATGTTTCATTTATAGAGAAAATATCAAAATCATTATCAATTATAAAAGATTATAAAGCAAATTATTTACTGCCAATCGAATTTATATTAATATGTCCTATTTTTAATTATTTTTGTGCTGCAGGTAATCCTCCTTTATAAATACATATTTATTTTATCCCTTTTTTATCAACCTAAATATGTACTAATTCTTTTCTAATTTCAGGGTGTTAATGGTAAAATTAGATTAGAATGTAAATTACCTGAGTTGTATATTCCTCTAACAGCTTTTTGTCTATTACTATTTTTTGTACTATCTACTGTACCTTATGTTAATTCTTTATTTATTGTTACATATCTTCCTTGTATGTTTTTCATTTCATATTAATTTCTTCTTCATGTTTCCTCTTGAGTTAATTAAAATAGTTATTAGTAGTTTGAGTTGCAATGTTGATTTAAATATTAGTTGTCTAAATCTGCTATTCTTTTTTCCAAGGTTGAGTCTCTTGCTTAAATAATTATTAATTTCTTATTTTCTTAATTTCTTCCAGTTTTCTAAGTTATTCTAGATATTTAAAATAAATTCCATATTAAGTTAATGATATGTTTATTGAAGTTTTTAGTGATTTATATCTATAAAGTTTGTTTGACAAAATTTTTAACTTTATTCCAATTTTTCAGTGTTAACTTAAACTTCTTAATGTTATCATTAAACTTAAATTTCCTAATCTTATTATAAATTAATTGTTTAGATAATTTTATTTTCTACATTACATTTTATTTAAAGGTTTTAATCTGTCTAAATTTATTTATTTTAGCTTAGTAATTCTGTTTAGGTAGAATTTTCTGCTGTTTATTAAAGTTTGAGATAATATTGTTTTTATATGTCTATATTAGATTTTTCTATGGCTAGTAGTTATTATATATTAGAAGTTTTTAATTTTTCAATTTCATTATGCTTTTAAGATATCAATATTTGAAATTCCATATCTTTTTATTATAATTCTTCTTGAAACTCCATGCTTTATTTAAAATTCTACTAATTTTATATTTTTAGCTGATTATTTAAAGTTATTAGCTTTATAGTTATTAGTCTTTATTTATAAATAATTAATTTTAAATTATCAACTATTGGCTATTTAATAGATTTAATTAATTTCATCAGTTTATGCAGTTTAATTATTATATTGAGAAATTAAATCTGTTTAAACTTCTATCTCTTTAGAATTATTTTGCTTTTTTCCAAAAATTAATTAATTATATTTAAACTATTGTTATTACTTTTAGTATTTAGATTTTAGTATTTAATTTTAAATTTTCTTTAGTTTCTTATAAGTTTTATTTACATACACTTTGTACTATTCTATTACTGCTTCATACTTACTTATAATCCTTTCCTCATTTTCTTAAGTTGATAGAAATTTTTAAGAATAATTTGATTATTTTATAGATTTTATATTTATTATTCAAGTTCTTTAATCTAATTTAAGAACTATTTTTTACTAGTTTCAAACTCTTAGGATTACATTTGATCCTTTACTTCAATAAGTTAAGCTTAAAGTTATATGTTTTTGATTTCAAGATTATTTATATTTTTTAGATTTTAATTTTCTTAATTCTCTTGGTTTAAAAGATTATTGAATTTTTAATTTTAGTACTATACATGATTATACTCTAAATTTTAAGTAAATATGGAATATTCTATAATTCCCTTATTATTTTCATTTTTATTCATTCAAATCTTCTATCTTAAATATCTTTATTATTCCCCCTATTATTTAACATTTATACCTTTTATTCAACTGTGCCGCCAAAATTCCTTTTCAACAGTATATTTCTCAACTTTTAAAATGCGCTTCAACTGATGACATCGCTCCAAGGAATATTTAAGTTATCTTAGTGGAACCCTAAGAAAAGTATTTATTGTCTATTAGCTACATTGTTTTAGTATTTATCTTATTAAATTGACTATTCATTTTATTTACTTCAGTTGAAGCGTTTCCAAATTCTAGATTTATGAAAGTGTAAACATCTGCCTATGCTTTTTTTATAAGATCACAGCTTCTTTATTGCTAGATAAGAGTCGCTAAGAGTTTAAATTAGCGATTTTGAATTAGTTTCCATATTGATAGTTATCAGCTTATAGTTTTAAAGTTTATTTTAAGTTTTGTAAATTTTGCTTATTAGCTAGTATTTCTTCAATACTATCATTATAATGGATTTAATTAATTATTATATTTAATTGATTAGTTATAGAATTAAAGTCACTTTTCTTTACTCAAAAGTATTTTCTCAATAACTTATAAAGTAAGAGTTAATCAAATAGGCTAATATAGCTAAAATATTTTCTTAAGTTTAAAGAAATTATTCATGTTCTTACCTTTTAATTAGATATTAAATAGTAAGATAATTACAGTTTAATGGTGAAAACATATCTGTTTGCTATTCAAATTACCTTTATTTATTTAGTCCATGAAAATGTTAAATTTTTCAATCCATTATCTCCTTTTTGTTATCTTATGTTAGTATACAATATTTTCTTTATCTCATTAAATTTATTTTTGATACTTTTTTAATTCATTTCTTAAACGTTTCTTTTAAGTATTAGCAACATATCCACAACTTAATTTAACTTCTTATTTTTCCTATATCATTATCTACCTTAACCAGCTTCAAAGAATATGTAGCTCATTGTGAAGCTTTTCCAATATTTTTCCAATTTTCAGTTTTTAGTAATATAACCTTCTTACTTATGATCTATATCTGCTATTTTAACAATTAATAGATATCATCTAGTATTCTTTCCTAAACAATTCTTATGCTAATTATGCTATTAGTCCCTTAAAAAATAGTCTTAAACTTTCTTTTGTAGTAATCTAGGTTGGATCTTATGCTGAATTATTGCATTATAGTTTTAATTAATTCTAATAGCTACTATCCTACTGGATTTAGTTTATTTGCTACAAATTATGTATATGTGCATTAAATCTCATACTATACTTATAAACTTAAATTGCTTTTAATTACGCTTTCATAGAAACGGATTCATTATTCCTCAAGTAGGCGCATATACATTAAGTAAGATTCATACAAATTACAACCCTTCCAGTATTTCATTTTATTCCATTTACTTCATACTCTCTCCATATCAATTCTTCTTTAATATATAAAGCCACTCCTTTACTAAGTCTAGTTCCATTATTCCTTTATTTCAAGCATATCTTTAATTCAATCTATAAACACTTCTTGAGTCACCATAATATATCTTTTTCAAGTATTCATTTACATAACTCTTCTTTGTTAGACTTTATTCCTCTTATATTATCAGTTCTCATGTTAATTTCAAATATTCAAATTTTCTTTATCTTCATTGTTTGATTCTTTAGTATCATCAATTTAGCTTAGTCTTTTACAAAACCAAATTACTCTAATGTTTGTATTTATGTTCAGGTTTTATGTATGCTATCTTTTCTCATATTATTTCTTGTTTATTATTCAAAGTAATTGCATCAGTTATCAAAATAGCTAATTACTTATTGAACCTTATTTTTTCAAAAGGTTCAATTCCATTTTTTCTCTCATGATGTTAAACTTTGGCTTTTTCATATATCTAAGTAGCAGAAATCATTTTATCTCAGTATTTATTCAGTTAAATGATTTTTTATTATTCTATCAATTGTTGCCTATCTCGCGTATAATTATTTAAGCAATTTTATACTTTAGAATCCAAATTTTTGCATGCTACTCTTCTTTATAATTTCTTTAGTTTTTCTATTTTTATTTATATATCTTTTATTTCAGTTTGTTATTTCTTGATACATATTTACCACTTTTGATATTCCAATATAACTTATTATTAGCTTGATTTATTTTTATCTTCTATATTACTTAGTACTGCGTCTAATTTTTTGACAGTTTACATATCCTCATATTGCCAATTGATTTAACTTTACACGTAAATTTTTTCTTACAGTCAAGTAGGAATATTTTCTGGATAAGTGGTTCGAATATTTCTACGTACATAGTTGTTCTACCATTAAGTCCTATTGTTCTTTTTATTGTAAGCAAAATTGTTTTTTTTATATTTCCGAAGGCTTTTAACTATTTTTCTATTTTAGCTAAGCTACAGAGAAATATAATAGTCCTATAGGAAAGCATCACTGGAATTCACATCAATAGCAATGAGATCAAATAGCAACTTAACCTTATTCCTTCGACTGAACAAATTAATTAGAGAATTTAAGCAACTGAAGCAAAATTAGAGTTTTTCCGTTAATATAATCAACAAATTTGTCAAAAATGGATTTCTTAGATCATGCAAAATCAAGGAAACAATCCGATGGACATAGAAGCAAAAGATCCATAGTATTTATTATCAGGAAAAGAAAATAGCATGCTGAAACTGTAAAAAAATGGGACACAAGATAAGAGATTGTTGGTAGTTATTAAAAAAACAAGAATACAAAAGCCAAAAATAATTTTATAATTTAAGCAAGTTGTGAAACACGCAAGATATCAGAATATTCAGAAAAAATGATCGTAAATCACTTAAAATGCTCCCTAAATTCAAGTGACTGTAAGTAATTTTAACAGAAGTTGGTTAGGATTCGACACAGAAGGGATACTGAGAAAGAAAAGACTCAGATTTGTCAAGAGAGATGATAACGAAGATCGGAACAAATTTAAAGTAGTAGGTGAATTTTATTAAACTTAACAAAAAATTTGATTTGTGACAAAACTAATAATGTTGAAGTCAAGATAATCTATTATATTATCTTATCTTATGATTGAGTTTTAAACGAGAGTATAGGTGCTATAATGGATTGACTTTATTATTGGTTATAAAAGGGACATTTTTAAGTATATAGATTTTGGTTTAGATGATTAAGGGAATAATGCATTTAAGGTTTAAGATGTTGACTTGATGATAGTAGTGATGATTTAATTAGATAAATAATAGAGTAATCTAAGTAGTACTTGTATAATTTTAATATAAGGATGTATTTAAAGATAGTTTTTTGACTGTGTTGAATATGTTTTGGTATGTTATAAGCTGTATGTCTGTATCTGAATAGTGATAATATTTGAATAATAGATTTTTAAAGATGTTTAGATAAAATTTGATTCTTTATTTATTTCAGACGCTTTAAATATTTTAATAATTAGTAACATATTTACCTAATTATAGATATTAAAATAATTCTTTATATATTAAGATATATTAAGATATATTTATTATAAATACTATTAATAATATAGATATTATTATTATGTTTATCAGTTATGACTTCTAATACTTCTATAACTCAATTTTTCTAAATCAATCCTCATTATTGAAACTCTTTCCTATTCGTAAGCAAAAACATATCCATAGTTATTTCTTATTTTAATCTCTGTTAAAACTGCAGCATCTTTAAATATTTAACTTTATTATCATTATTCTTTTCTTCTTTTATACATTCTTCTTGAAAATTCTTTCGTAGAACAATTTTTCAAACCTCCACATATGACAAAAGGCTCTAAACAAACTATAGGTTAAGCAACAGCTTCAGGTAGATTCAAATTTTACTTACTCCATCTATCATTCTATATGTTATATTTTCATATATCTTTTACAGTTTATCCTTTCTAATTTATCCCTCCAAAAGAATAAATATTTTATTCATCTTTATCTACTACTAAAGTTTAGCATGATATTTAAAATGGAAATTAAGAGCAGTTTTATCACTTACTTTAGTTTCCTATCTTTAACTTTTCTACTGATTATAAAACTTGATTATTACTAGTAAATCCTCCAACCACATAAATATATTTTTAAGCAGCTGCTATTCCAAAGCCACATCTTCCCTCATTTAGATCACTAAGTTTTATTCTATTACCTTCAAAATCAAACTATCAAGTTTCTTTTATTCCTTTCTTTTAATTTTTGTTATATCCTCCAATTAAATATAACTTATTTTAATATTCTATACTTTTACTACCAACATGAATTATAATTTAAACTTAGACTTATCGTAATTACTCTGTTTAAATATTAAATAAACTTAATTTTTAAATTCATTAATCAAAAAAGTGAATATAGTTAGATTATATAAAGTGGTAGCTTAGTTTATGTTAATTAGTCTAAATAATATTTGGTTACTTAGTATTGTGTTATAGTTTGTATCTTATTAGATTGTAAGTTAATTTAGACTTTAGTATTGTAGGTGGTTATGAGTTATATTAGAGTATAGTTGGTTTTAGTGATTAGTAGAATTAGATAATATTTGAGTGTTATTTTTGGTAGATAAATGTTGGTTAATGATTGATGATGATATTAGTTAGTGGTATTATGAGAGTATTACTAATGTTTGATTATTTGGTTGTAATGGTTTTAGATTTTTCCATAATTTACCTCCTTATCTCTTTTAATTTCTATCTAGCATCTTAAATCTTTTATATGTATTATTAGTTTTAAAATATCATTCTTATTAAATCACTTTCTTAAGGTAAATCATCAAATCTAAAATGGAATCCTTTTTAACAAATAGGACATTACATTATGCCTTATAATCAGTACTCAGTATTCAAACACAAACCACAGTAAATATGTCCACAAGGTAAGACAGTTGGAAGAGCATTAGTTAAGTTGTAATCTTCTAAGCAGATTAAGCATTTTGGTAACGCTTACATTTTTATTATTATTTAGACTACAAAAGCTATAAAGGTAATTTATAACAGTTACCATCAAAAATACACTCAATAATATCAACTATTACATTATTACTTTATTTACTTAAATACTACAATATTAAGCTATTATATCAAGTAGCTATCCTATATTTCACATGCCGCCAATCTCAAATCGGGACTGCTTATTAAATTTAAAAAATGCATGAAAGAGCTTTACAACTTAATAAGATTTTTGATATTATTTTTAAGAAAAAAGACTCTGTCGCTAAATATTTAAACTACTAGAAGTAATGCAGAAAAATAAGGATAGAAATCTAAATAGCCTATCAAAAAAAGTAGATAATTTAGAACATCGACTCAAACCACAGCTCTGTGCAAATCATTATAATGGAAGAAGAAAAGAACGAGCAAATGCCATAAAATGATGTCGAGAATATGCAGCTCAAAACTGCTAAAAGAGTAGGAGTTACCTATTTCAATAAATTTTTAGAAGAAGAATACTACAACCAAAGACTCAGTCCATCAGAAATCCAAGAAAATGAAATCATTCAAGCATTTCTCAAATGTTTGAATTAAAAATATGGTAAAAATATTTAGAGTGTGAAAATCTTTCAGGCAGGAATAATTATTATGTAATTAAAAAATAAAGAAACACTCTCTCAATTCGTAAATAGTTAAAAATGGAAGTGTAGAAATTTTTCAATGCCAAAAAAGTAAAGAAACATAGAGGAATTCTACAACATTAAGAGCTACCCGATTCATTGAACACTTTACATGTATTCAAGTTTTAGCCAGGTAGAAACCCATCTATAGCAGTACGGAAAAATAGTATATACAGAGATCGGAACCGTAAAAGGTACAACGTGAGCCAATGGGAAAATGAAAACTTATTTAGGATTGAAGGAGATCAAAGACACAGAAAATACACCAGATAATTTAGATGAAAGGTAAATCCCTTACTTGAGTCATTCTGGAAATCCCATACACGTATCGTTGTATTGCTAACCTTCAATTTTAAAATTTATGAACTGTAACCAAAAAGGGCTCAGCTCAAATTGATACTTTAGAAAAAAAGCTATAAAGGAAGCAATTTGAATACTAAGGAAGTAAAAATCAGGTTGATGCATTCAGAAATCAGGAATAAAACTCCTACTATAAAGAGAAATAGATAGTGAAGGAAAAGAAAGATGAGAAAACTGAAGAAAATTAACCTTAAAATAAAATGCTACTTTGAATTTTTAGAAGAAGCAACAAGTTTAAGCCATATTAAAGTGACTTTAAAAGCGATATACTTTAATAGATATTTAACTACAAAATTAAATAAATAAAACTGAGACGAAACTATCATCGTCATAAAAAACAGAAAATAAAATAGGAAATATGGCAAAAAAACTGAAACAACTAGAAAGCAGTGACAGGAAGGAAGTATACATAAACACAATGCTGTCTCAAAAAAGATAGAAAAAATATAATGGCAATGAAGACAGTTTCAAGTAAAAAAATTAAAGACATAAGTAAAGGAAAAATAATAAACATTAGAATGATTTGGTTTTCACGCTATTAAAGAAGAGGAACTAAAATTGCAGGGTAGGAGGAGTAAGAAAAATAGGAAGTACAAGGAAGTACAAGGAAGTACAAGGAAGTACAAGGAAGTACAAGGAAATACTAAAATAATAAAATAGAAAGAATTAAGCATAGGTATAGCAAATGTCAGAGGAATAAAATAAAACAAGGAAAAATTAAGCAAGTTCATATGTGAAAAGAATATAGAAATTATGGCGATTAAAGAAATATTTGTGGATAAAACTGCTGAAATATCTTATATATACGGATTCAGAGCAATTATAAAATTGAGCACAAAAAACTGCAAAGGAGTAGCATTTTATATAAAAGATGGAGATACCAGCAGAACCAAAGTATTGGATATAGCGAATCTCAATCAAGCAGAATTATTTTAGAGAAGAAGTTTAATATTTTTAATACTTGATGATTGGATAGCATTGATAAACGTATATAGCACTATAACATCCAACTCTGATTAACTAATACCCTTTTATGAAAATCAATAATAATACATAATAGCAGCAAACAGCAGAGGATTATAAATGTTAATATTAGGGGTTTTAATGCGCATATTCCCCAATTTTTATCGTATGAACAGAATAATACAGTCTAGTACTTACTTAACTTGATGAAAGATTATTTTTTAGAGTATAAAGATCCAACCTTATCACAACAAAGGGGAAAGAAAAATTAAATATAGATTAAGTCTTAACAGATCAATATATAGCGCCTAAAATTATCAGCACAAAATTCTATAAAAAGAGACCAATAGAAGATTATTAGCCAGTCAAAATAAAGTTAAAAATTTCGGAAGAATTTAGAAAAAAGCAATAAATTAAAGGGATAAACTTTCAAAAATTAAAGCAATTAAAGGTTCTAGAGAGATTCAAAGAATGATTGAAGAAAAGAGATATTTGAAACTTTAGATAGCGAAGCATATTATAAAAATAATCAGAATACGTCCAAGAAGTGACCAAAGCGATATGTGGATTTGTAACAAATCAAATGATAAAATACTATATACAGCAGAAATAATAAAACTAAGAAAAAATTTCAATAGAAGGTAAAATAAGTAAATATTTAATTAGATAAGGATGCTTATAATTTGATAATTATATTAAAATGAGATAAGAAGTAAGGAGAAAATTTAGAATGCATCAAAAAAAGATAGAAAAAATCAATTAAATATTTTCTTAGATTAAGTTAATTAAGGAAACTTAAACAACACTTGAAAAGAAATATAAAAACGATTAAAGTAGAGAAAATATGCACCATGGATATTAATAAACGAAAAGGATATGAAGAATTTTAAGGAAAGTAGAGAGGAAAGTTTATCTGCTATTTAAAAGCATTAAATCTCTTATTATCTCAAATAGAATATTACTAATAAAGAAAAATAGAGATAAGGATTTAAAGGCTGAGCTCTAAGAATATTTCCATTCCTTGTCTCCTCTTATCTGTTTTTTTTTTATTTTAAATTACTAAAAGCTCTCAAATATCTTCCTTACTACTATATCTCAATTAAGAAAATACAATAATTAAATATCTCTTCTAACTTATCCTCTTGATATATGGAGTATACATTATAAAATTAAGCATGAATTCTAGGTTAGAAAGTACTTGGTAATAAATTTGATAGGTTAGTCTAATTGGATATTTGTAATGTTGAGGTTATTAAATACTTAGCTTCTAAAATCTGTAAGATATAGTTAAAGCATTTAAGGATTTATTATAATTCTAAGCATATGGTACTATTTTTAAATAATCTTGCTCTTCTCTTTATCAGTTTCTATGTACATGTTTGCAAACTAAGTTTGTATAAGTAAATAACAAATTAGAGGGAAATTTCTTGCATTAATGGTATAATTTTAAAAGTAACTATTAATTATATCTTAACTAATAAATAGCCTATTATAGTTAATTAAGCTACTTTTATTTCCTTCAGTTTAAATAGTAGTTATCTATGTGAATAATATTAAACTTATTTTTACTAGATTCAAATAAAATCTCAATCTGCTAAGTCTTAATTATGTCAACAACTGTTTCATCAAGAGCTCAAAGGCCTAACAAGTTAGAATGCCAATCAATTGTAAGAGATGTTTGAAAGATATTTATAAGCTTTAATAAAAGTTAAAATGTAGAAACCATAGCATCATTACACTAAAGCCTAATAATTGCAAAGCGTTCCTTCATAAAATAACCAGAGAATATTAAAAACTATTTAGTATAAGTAAAGATAATTATCAGTCTCTAACTTTATATTGTATTTAGGATAAGGGATATGTGAAGTATCTCAATAAGATTATCATTAAAATCATTAAAGTGATAGATAAAAAGAGATAATTCCTATTATGTAAGTGCAGAACTATTAAATTAATTTTAAATAAAAGAGTTTTTGGACAGGAAACTCTTTCCGATTGCACGATCTGACGCTCTCTTTTTATGGAATAACGGGGACATCCTGTTGTGCTCCAGGCACAGCTACTAGGGAGCTCCATCGTTATGAGCAGTCAGGCTTCAAACCCCTACCAAGAGCAGATACAGAAATTTTCTAGCAATGTAACTGGATGGGAGAAACTGCCAGGTAGGGAATTTGACTGGAGCGGCACATCTGTTAAAAGATAACATAGGTGTCCTACGGCCAGCTCAGAGCGGACAGAAACCGCTCACAGATCAAAAGGGGAAAAGCTGGCTTCATTCAACCTCTCAGTGTCAGGATGAACTGGGAAATAATGGCCTATCGATCCTTTATCTTTTATGAGTTTTAAGCCAGAGGTGTCAGAAAAATTACCACAGGGATAACTGGCTTGTGGCAGCCAAGCGTTCATAGCGACGTTGCCTTTTGATTATTCGATGTCGGTTCTTCCTATCATTGTGAAGCTGAATTCACCAAGTGTTCTATTGCTCATCTGTCGAAAAGAAATGTGACCTGGGTTTAGTCCGTAGTGAACCAGTTTAATTTTATTGTATTAATTACTGCATTGCCATAGTAATAAAACTCAATACGAGAGGAACCGTTGGTCCAGATCTCTGGTATCGCCATTGGTTGAACAGCCTTTTGGTTACGCTACCATCTTCATATATTATGATTGAACGTCTCTAAGTCAGAATCTAATCTGGGAGCGACGCCTTCTATTTACTTATGAAAACAATATTTTTTATATCCCCAAGCTCTCCTCATTTCTGTTAGCAGAATAGACGAGTAATCCACATGCAAGCAGAAAGGACAGATCCTTTGTAGACCAATAAATATTGACCTGGGGTTGTATACATAAGAGTAAGCTTTCCTTATGATCTGCTAAGACTTTTTCATAGTCACCCCATCTATCTCTTCTTTATCTCTCTACGCGGCTTTTACTCGCCTTATTTGCTTTACTTACTTTTAGTAAGATACTTTAGTTATTTTAGTTACTCTAGCACCTTTAGTTCATATACTTGTATCAGCTGGTTCTGCTGGGGAATAAATGAGTTATAAGAAAATGATAGGTAAAAATTGTGAATTTGATTGTTTGATCTAGAAATGTATATAATATGCATAAAAGTGATAGACTAAAATTAAAAGGTATGATTGAATAAACTAGAGACAGGTAGGATTGTATATTGAAAATAAGATATTAAACTAAGGATAATATTTGAATATTTGATTAGTATTAACAACTTAAATTATTGCTTTTTATATTTAAATAAAAAAATATTTATATACAATAATTTATTAAATAAAATATAGCTTTACAATTATACATTTATTCTACATTTTCTTATTATTAATACTTTTAATGTATATAGTAAACATCCATATACTTGCTAAAATAGTTAAATACAAATTTATATTCATTTTTATTATTTTACAACTGGCAAATTTAATTATCATCATTTTGCAAATATTAACCTTGCTTTTATAAAAATGGCTGTATTTAATTAAAAAGGAAATTTAAATCAATATTTTTAAAATAAATCCTTTATAATAATATTTTTCACTTCGTTCCTACCTTAATATTTATTCCTTTGTTGCTCTATCTACTCCAGGCTTCATATTTTAAGGATTGATTGAACAAATTAGAATTTCTTTACTTCTTCTTATATATGTTCCTGAACGATATTGAATAAATGGAGATCATCATATTTCATTACTTATCTTTCAGTTTTTTCTCTTTCCTTCATTTTTTCCAATGAAGTCCTATCTTATTGCAAATTCTACATTCTTAATCTTTTTATGGTTCAAATTTGTTTATATTTTGATTGTTGACTGTTTAATTTCTATTAATATAGCATCTCTTGGAATAGTCTAACTTATTATGCTTTTCTATTCGATTTTTTCGATTTTTTTTTCTTAATTTTCTAAATGGATAATTTAATTTTCGTATAGGCAAAATTATCGTCTTACTGTTCTTCAATTATCATTAAATCTGTCTATCTATAGAAATATTCTTGTCTTCACTTATCTGTCCATTATGTGGATTTCATTATCGTCCTCGTGCTGTATGAGATCCTTTTTTATTGTGTTTATTTTTCATGGTCCTAGCAAGAGCATATATTTATTTTTCTAGATCCTAAATTTAGTCGATAAGGGCTAAAATGTTTTAGCCATTTCTCTAAGGATTTGGGTGTTGTTTAAGTTTGGTGTAAAAATGTTTAATTTAGGTAATGAATTAAGGAATTGAGTGTAGATTTGTGTATGTTAATTTTGGATGGTTATGTGTTTGTAGGTTTGTGTGTACTATTGTTAGTTTTTTGATATGAGATGAGTAATTTTGGTAATTGAATGTAGTTTTGAATTTGAGATAGTTATGTTAAAATAGTATTGTTTAAGGTATTTATAAAGTATTAAAGGTATAATCTTAAATGCAATATATTGATTATTAATTAATAAATAAAGATTTAACTAAATTTAATAGAAAAACGTACTATAGGAAACTTATAGCTATTAAATTACTATTTTGCAAATTTAAAAAACTGTCAATCAGCAAAAATGATGAAAATATTAAAATTATAATTTCATCAATTTGAAAGACTATTTATTTAATAAATTACAAAATGATCAGATTAATAGTCTGCTAATCTTAAAAAATATGATGCAAACATAAAAAATGCAGTAATAAAAGTTTAGTAAGATAAAAGTAAAATAATTTAAGGTATTATAAGGTAATTAAGAACTTAAAATTATTTAGACAAATTTAGAATATTTGTTTCTAAATACATTCAATATCACCATTATTTTTCACTAGAAAATTACATAGAAATAGGTAAAAATGGAATAAAAATTATAAAATTAAAATAAAAAATATAAAGAAAAAATTAATTAATATGATTATTTTAATAACTAATAATGCTTATAGATTCCCTATATTTTAGTTACCAATTCAATTTTACACTATAAAAACAATAAAATAACACTAATCAATTTCATTAACAACAAAAAGGAGTTATATATCTAATTAATTAAGCAATTCATTTAATGCAGCTATATCATTCTCTTCATTTTTAAAATAAGCAACTTAATACAAATTATTTAAATCAAACTAAATCCAATTATTTATATCTAGTTCGGAACTAACTAACTAAATCAAATCTATTTCAAGGCAAAAGTCATCATAGTTTTCAAATCTATTTGTTTTGCATATTCTTATTAACTACCTTTATAAATTAAATAGTAGAGCTAAATATTTATATGCAGACTCAGATTACAGATATGAACGATAAGGATGCAACAACGAACCAATAAATAATAACAAACTAGCTAATAGTTTATCATTATTTAAGCTTTAAGGCTTATAATCTAACAATACTTATTGTATATCTATTTCATTCATTTTTCAAACGAACTTTAATAAATCTCAGATTATATCACAGTACTGTTATTACCCTTATAACAATAAAGAATTACATATCTAATCAAATTTGACTATTATATCTTGAATGTTAATCTTATACTTTCTCTTCAATTTTAGAACTGAGATTACATAATCTTCTCCTTTTTATTTTACTCTAATACTATTATTACAAGCCAATAGATTATAGACTCTTAATAATTAATAACCTAAACTCATAAATAAATACTTAAGTATGGCTCTAAATAGTTTTTAATACCTTCTTTTGATTATATAAGCTACTTTTCTTATTTAAAAATCCTTTTATACTGCTAATAGCTTTTCTCTCATTTCTTTATTACTAAATACCTCTTAAAATATGAAATATTCAACCTTACGAATTTTTATTTCTTAGTAACTTTTAAATGCTTTTACCGAAGACAAAGTTTTAAGAATAGGATAAAAAATTTCTATATGTATTATTAATTTCATTTTAAATAGGAAGGAACAATCCACCAACTGAGTTTATTTAATCTCTGGCACCAAAAAGTACCTCTTGGGCGAAGAAAATAATAAGAATCTTGATAGGAGCCAAGAGAAGACAAGATTGAAGAGGTATCAAGTAGCATTAATGACGAAAGATTCCAGATACTAAGGTTTCTTAAGGAGCATTCAGATAATGGCCCTATAGAAGACAAGATTCACAAATGAATGCTAGCACTATGGAAGACTTCAGAAATAATTTTTTTTATTTTAAAAATCTTTATTAAAGAGCTGATTGACATTGAGGTGTTACTTCAAATATTATCTATTTATTATTTATTTTAAAGATATTTATTTCTTCTAAATTTAAATAAAAACTAAAATTAGACTATAAATTAGTAAATAGTAATTTGAAGCTTCTTAATAGAAGTAGTTAACATAGTAAAGCTTATTTAATAAAGGTTTTAAATTTGTAAACTAGAATTAGAAATAATGTAAGCATTTCACTGTGTGATACTCTTATTTATTTGGTTTCTTTTATTTTTTAATTAAATTAGTATAAGGAAATTAGCTTAGGTTAAATATGAATTATAAGTAATAAAGTACTTTTGTAAATATAAAAGAAGAGATTAGTTAAATAAAAAGTTTAAATGAATTAGTAATAAGAAAGTGGATAATTAAATAATAATTTCTAAAATAAACAATTTAATACTTTAAACTATACATTTTACTTACTATAGTTACCATTTTAACTAATTTTCTTAAAATAATCAAATATTATATCACTAATTTATTATTAAATGCAAAGGAATAACTATTCTTAATACCACCTATTTTCAATACATTAGAATCTAATATTTTACTTATTATTCAATCTAATTATAAAAGAAATCTAACCTTTTTTATTAAACAATCTAGATTTAAAACTCAAATAAGCTATAATCAATAAAAGCAAAGCAAAGTTACTATAATAAGAATATAAATTCTTGCATATTACTTATGATAAAATAAACTAAAAGCAAAAAAAATAAAAAAAATAAAAGATGTAAAACTTTATTATGCTTAACTATTTTAAATTATATCAGTCTAATCGAAAGAAAAAAATAAATGTTTTAAATTATTTTTTAATATTAAAGTGCCTATATCCAAGATTCTAATAAATAATTTAAATATTCAATTGTGTTTAATTTAAGTAATAAAATTATTTTCATAAGATGAATTATTTTAATTAAGCAATTATTAAAATAATTTATAAAATAAAAATTGAAAAATAAAGAAACATAATTTGTTAAAATTATTTGTTAAGAAAAATTTAAGACAAAGAAGCATATCCCTAGACAGAATATATTTTCTTCTTTTTAAATATAAAAACTGCCAAACTTGAGCTTTTTAAAAGTTGAAAATAAAATTATCTTCGACTAATCTAAAAGTAATTCTTTAATATTTTAGACTAAACTTTGAATGGACATTCGTTTGTAGTTAACTCGATATTAATAGCAAAAGATCAGAAATGATCAATATCCGGAAGTGGAAACAAAACGAAAAAGATCTGAGATTTCCAGACTGGAAGATGTTCGAGAACTTTGAATGGACTTACGAATTACATTAGATCAATAGTAATAACAAAGATCAGAAATGATCAATTTCAGCAACTGACGATGAAACGAAAAAGATCTTGAATTTCCAGACTGGAAGATATTTGATAACTTTGAATGGACATACGAATTACATTATATTGTTAGTAATAACAAATGATCAGAAATTATCAATATCGGGAAGTGGAAACAAAACGAAAAAGATCTGGGATTTCCAAACTAGAAGATGTTCGAGTACTTTGAATGGACATTCGTTTGCAGTTAACTCGATATTAATAGCAAAAGATCAGAAATGGTCAATTTCAGCATCTGACGATGAAACGATAAAAATCTGAGATTTCCAGACTGGAAACTGTACGAGAACTTTAATTGACCATTCAGACTATGTATAATCTGTAGAGCTATCAAATTATAATAACTTTATAGTAACTGGATCTTTTGATAAATCATTTAAGATAGAGAATTTTTAGACAGAATAATGCATAAGAACAATACCAAAAAATCATTATGTAAAGTGTTAATAATTGAGGATAATAAGTTCATAACATCAGGAAATCAAGGTAAACTTATTAAGAAATGGAATTTCTCATAGAGTGAATGGTTATGTACTTTATAAGGTCATACAGATAAAATAAATATTGTGGCTTTGAGTAGAAATAATAAGTGGTTATAATCTAAAGCTAATGACAAGACAGTTAGAAAGTGGAAGATTGCTAACTGAGCAAGCAAATATATTTAAGACTTTAAAATTTTTACAATTTAAGAAGTAAATTGATAAAATTAAGTAAATTCATGTAAGTATTTATAAAAGAATTTATAAATATAAAAATCTTTTAAGCTTTTTTAGTTAATAATATTTTATGATTTATATCTGCTTTTTTTAACCAATTTAAATACTAATTACCCAGATTAATAATCATCTAACATTCTTTACTTAAAAATTCTTATGCTAATTATGCTCAACTAATTCATTAGTCCGTTAAAAAATATTCAATTTTAAACTTTTTTTTTCCTCTTGTAGTAATCTAGGTTAGGTCTTTTGCTGGATCATTCCATTCTAGTTTGAATTAATTCATTATTTTTAATAGCTATTATTCTGCTGGGTTTAGTTCATTTGGTAGAATTTATGTATATGTGCATTAAATCTCATATTATAGTATTTTATGAACTTAAATTATTTGTTATGTATTTGAATTATTTTTAGGCTTTCTTAGAAAGAGATTAGTTATTCCTACTCGAGTGTTGTAGGCACATATACATTGATAAATTTAAATCTATCATCAAGATTCATACAATTATTCTGCCGCCTTCGAGTATTTCATTTTATTTTAGTCCATTTGCATCGTACTTTTTAATTTTGTATAAAAATAGTTCTTTAATATATAAAATCATTCCTTTACTAAGTCTAGCTCCTGGCTTTTTAACTACGCGATATCCGAATATTTAGGGCATATCTTTAATTGAATCTATAAGCATTTCTTGAGTCGCCATAATATCTACATTTTTTCAAACATAAATTTACTTAAATCTTCTTTGTTCAACTTGATTCCTCTTACATTATCAGTTCTTATACTTTATTAATTTCAAATATTCAAATTTTCTTGATCTTCATTATTTGATTCTTTCTATTTAGTATCAAATATCAAATTAGTATCACTTGCTTAGTCTATTTCAAAACCAAATTACTCTAATGTTTATGTATGTTTAAGTTTAATGTATGCTATCTTTTCTGAGAACAATTTTTTGGATTATTATTAAAATTAGTTTCATCTATTAGTTATGGAAGTGAGTTAGTTACTTATAGAAACTTATTTTTTTCAAAAAGTTCTAGTAATTCCATTTTTTCTCTCATAGTGTTAAACTTTGGCTTTTTCATAGATCTTAGGTTGCTTTAATAATTTTATCTCAGTATTCATTCAGTTGGATGATCTTTTATTATTCTTTCAATTATTGCCTATCTAGTTTATCATTTAAATAATTAGTTAAGCAAATTTTTGCTTGCTACTCGTCTTTATAATTTCTTAATCATTTCTTTAGATTTTCTATTTTTATTTATGTATCTTTTATTTTAATGTGCTATTTCTTGTTACATATTTTAACGCTTTTTTGATAATTCAGCACAATTGATTATTAATTTTATTGCTTTTTTATCTTCTACAACATTTAGTGCTGTGTCCAATTTTAGACAGTTTAAACATCATCATATATTGCCGAATGGCATAATTTTACACGTAATTTTTTTTCATCAAGTCAAATAGGAATATTTTCTGGATAAGTGATTTCTGATAATTCTAGGACGTAATAGTTCTACATAAAGTCATGTTGCTCCCTTTATTGAATGTAAAACTATTTTTTCTATTTTTGAAGGCTTTTAACTGTTTTTCTGTTGGAACTAAATTTTTTAAATACTTAAAAGTAGTGAATTAAGTAGCTATTATTATTGTAGTATTCATTAATATTTCTCTTATTGATAAAAATATCAAAAGATTAATGTTGCCATTGTTTATCTTAGAGAATTTATTAAGACATTCTTAATCAGAGAAAACAGTTAGAATAAGTCCATTTAGTATTATTTGTACTTAATCTATATTTATCCAAAATCTCTCTATATGTGTATGAAGAATTCCATTAATGAGGCATATTATTTTATTTTTGGTTTGCTTGAGTTGTAATTTTTAAATGTCTTCCTATATGAATGAATTAATTAATTTACGTGATTTCACCTTTATTTGGTTAATCACAAATCAAAAGTTTAATGCTAAAAAAGAAACTTCATTTTTGCTTGGATCTTGTTTATCATAAGTTCTGAGGATTTTTAATTTCTTTTTTCTGAGAGTTTCCGATAGGTTGATTCCCATTCATTTCTTATTAAATTAGTTAATTGTATGCTATATGTTTGGAGCTTCTTTGTTTAGCTGGATTATTTTTTTCCTGTAGAGTTTGCCTTCCTGATTGCAATAGATCCTGAAAATATTTCCCATTAGTTTTCTACTATTTTCTTTTTTTCATTAGAATTGGAAGCAGCTTCTAACTTCGTGCTCTGGTCACTTGCAGTATTAACATCTCATTATTTTTCAATAGGGAATATAATTTTTTATAGGCTGTTGCTCTACATCCGTTGTATAATTCATCGACATCGTTTACAGAAATAAGCTTTCAGTTAACTCTGCGAATTGGTTAAATTTTGTTTCTAATTATTCTACTCTGATATTTCCTAGCTATTTATTTTCAATTTTTGTTCTTATTAATTAATCATAAGACGTTCAATTTTTCTTTCAAGTTCTTGTACAGTTCTTAAAAGTTTAAAATTTTTTAATTGCATAATTTGGATTTCTTAAAGTATTTTTTATTAATCGTAACTTAACTAAGATGAATCCTTTTGAGAAGAGACTTTACAAATAATTTTCATTTTTTAAATATAAAATTGAGATAGATTATTCTTATTTTTTAGATGAAGTTTTCTACTTTATTTACTTTAAAAATTATTCATTTAATAAAATTTTATTTTTGCTAATTTTATTAATTCATCCCATTTCCTTACTTTTTTTCATCATTAAAAATCCCTCCTAAAGGCTTTATCTGGATGTTGTTTAAATCATACTGGCTTATCATATTAATCTCATAAAGTTATTATGTTTAAGTTTTATCGAGAGTTAAGATGTTATAATGGCTTGGTTTTATTATTGGTCACACAATGGACATTTTTAATTATATAGATTTTAGTTTAAATGATTAAAGGAATTAATGTATTAAAGGGTTTAAGATGTTGACTTGATGATAGTAGTTTTGAACTAATTATTATTTAGATGAAGGTATAGCTTAATGATAATTTGATTATAGTTTTGATTTGATTAGATAAATAATAGAGTAATCTAAGTAGTACTTGTATAATTTGAATATAAGGATGTATTTAACGACAATTTTTGACTGTGTTGAATATGTTTTGGTATGTTATAAGCTGTATGTTTGTTCTGAATAATGATAATATTTTAATAATAGATTTTTAAAGATGCTTAGATAAAATGTGATTCTTTATTTATTTCAGACGCTTTAAATATTTTAATAAGTAGTAATATATTTAACTAATTATAGATCTTTTAACTACTTCTTTACATATTAAATTATATTTATTTTAAATATTATTAATAATATAGATATTATTATTATGTTTATCAGTTATGACTTCTAATACTTCTATAACTCAATTTTTCTAAATCAATCCTCATTATTGAAACGCTTTCTTATTCTATAGCAAAAACATATCCATAGTTATTTCTTATTTTCATCTCCGTTAAAGCTCCAAAATCTTTAAAAATTTAGCTTTATTACCACTATTCTTTGCTTCTTTTATATATTCTTCTTGAATATTTATTCGTAAATCCATTTTTCATACCTCCAAATATGATAAAAGGCTCTAAACAAACTATAGGCCTAGCAACAGCTTCAGGAAGATTCAAATTTTACTTACTTCATCTATCATTCTATATGCTATATTTTCATATATCTTGTAAAGTTTATACTTTCTAATTTCCACCTCCAAAAGAATAAATATTTTATTCATCTTTATCTACTACTAAAGTTTAACCTCCTATTTTGAATGAAAATTAAGAGCAGTTTTATCATTTACTCTAGTTTCCTATCTTTAACTTTTCTACTGATTATAAAACTTGATTATTACTAGTAAATCCTCCAACCACATAAATATATTTTTAAGCAGCTGCTATTCCAAAGCCACATCTTCCCTCATTTAGATCACTAAGTTTTATTCTATTACCTTCAAAATCAAACTATCAAGTTTCTTTTATTCCTTTCTTTTAATTTTTGTTATATCCTCCAATTAAATATAACTTATTTTAATATTCTATACTTTTACTACCAACATGAATTATAATTTAAACTTAGACTTATCGTAATTACTCTGTTTAAATATTAAATAAACTTAATTTTTAAATTCATTAATCAAAAAAGTGAATATAGTTAGATTATATAAAGTGCTAGGTTAGTTTATGTTAATTAGTCTAAATAATATTTGGTTACTTAGTATTGTGTTATAGTTTGTATCTTATTAGATTGTAAGTTAATTTAGACTTTAGTATTGTAGGTGGTTATGAGTTATATTAGAGTATAGTTGGTTTTAGTGATTAGTAGAATTAGATAATATTTGAGTGTTATTTTTGGTAGATAAATGTTGGTTAATGATTGATGATGATATTAGTTAGTGGTATTATGAGAGTATTACTAATGTTTGATTATTTGGTTGTAATGGTTTTAGATTTTTCCATAATTTACCTCCTTATCTCTTTTAATTTCTATCTAGCATCTTAAATCTTTTATATGTATTATTAGTTTTAAAATATCATTCTTATTAAATCACTTTCTTAAGGTAAATCATCAAATCTAAAATGGAATCCTTTTTAACAAATAGGACATTACATTATGCCTTATAATCAGTACTCAGTATTCAAACACAAACCACAGTAAATATGTCCACAAGGTAAGACAGTTGGAAGAGCATTAGTTAAGTTGTAATCTTCTAAGCAGATTAAGCATTTTGGTAACGCTTACATTTTTATTATTATTTAGACTACAAAAGCTATAAAGGCAATTTATAACAGTTACCATCAAAAATTAGTATATAAATATCAACTATTACATTATTACTTTATTTACTTAAATACTACAATATTAAGCTATTATATCAAGTAGCTATCTCACATTCTGCATGATGCCAATCTCAGATCGAGATTGGTTATTAAATTTAATAAAGGTGTGAAAGAGCTTTGCAACTTGATCAGATCTTTGATATTATTTATAAGAAAAATATATGTGTCGCAAAATATTTAAGCTACTAGGAGAAATACACTAAATTAAGGGACAGAAATGTTAAAAATAAGCAACCTATCAAAAAAAGTAGTAAATTTAGAACATCATATCAGATCTCAGCTCTGTGCAAACCCTTATAATGGAAGAAGAAAAGAATGAGCAAATTCCATAAAATGAGGAGGAGAATACACAGCTCAAAACTGCTAAAAGAGTAGGAGTTACCTGTTTCAATAAATGTTTATAAGAAAATTACTACAACCAAAGACTCAGTCCAGAAGAAATGCAAGAAAATGAAATCGTTCAAGCATTTCTCAAGATATCTGAAATAAGAATATGGTAAAAATATTGAGAGTATGAAAATCTTTCAGACACTAATAATTTTTATAGAATTCAAAAATAAGGAAACACTCACACAATTCGGAAATAATTAAACATAGGCACAAAAAATGCCAGAGGAATCAAATAAAACAAGAATTAAACAATTTTATGTGTGAAAAAAGATAGAAATTATGACAATTTAAGAAATATTTGCGGATCAAATTGATGAAGATCTTTATATATACGGATTCAAAGCAATAATAAAATTGAGCACAAAACACTGCAAAGGAGTAGCATTTTATATAAAAGATGGAATTACCATCAGACCAAGGTATTTAATATAACGGATCTCAATCAAGCAGAATTATTTTAGAGAGGAAGATTTATATGTTTAACACTTGATGATGGGTAGCATTGATAAACGTATATAGCACTACAACATCGAACTCTGATTAACAAATACCCTTTTATGAAAATCTATAATAATTCATAATAACAGCAGAGGATTATAAATTTTAGGGAATTTTAATGCGCATATTCCTCAATTTTTATCGTATGAGCAGAATAATACAGGCTAATACTTATTTAACTTGATGAAAGATTATCTTTTAGAATGTAAAGATCTAAATCAAGATCCAACCTTCATCATAACATAAGGGAACGGATAATTCAAAATAGAATACTTCTTAACGAATCAATATATCACGCTTAGCATTATCAGCACAATATTTTATCAATAGAGACCAATAGGAGATCATTACCAGACAAAATAAAGATAAAAATTTCGGAAGAATTTAGAAAAAAGCAATAAATTAAAGGGATAAACTTTCAAAAATTAAAGCAATTAAAGGTTCTAGAGAGATTCAAAGAATGATTGAAGAAAAGAGATATTTGAAACTTTAGATAGCGAAGCATATTATAAAAATAATCAGAATACGTCCAAGAAGTGACCAAAGCGATATGTGGATTTGTAACAAATCAAATGATAAAATACTATATACAGCAGAAATAATAAAACTAAGAAAAAATTTCAATAGAAGGTAAAATAAGTAAATATTTAATTAGATAAGGATGCTTATAATTTGATAATTATATTAAAATGAGATAAGAAGTAAGGAGAAAATTTAGAATGCATCAAAAAAAGATAGAAAAAATCAATTAAATATTTTCTTAGATTAAGTTAATTAAGGAAACTTAAACAACACTTGAAAAGAAATATAAAAACGATTAAAGTAGAGAAAATATGCACCATGGATATTAATAAACGAAAAGGATATGAAGAATTTTAAGGAAAGTAGAGAGGAAAGTTTATCTGCTATTTAAAAGCATTAAATCTCTTATTATCTCAAATAGAATATTACTAATAAAGAAAAATAGAGATAAGGATTTAAAGGCTGAGCTCTAAGAATATTTCCATTCCTTGTCTCCTCTTATCTGTTTTTTTTTTATTTTAAATTACTAAAAGCTCTCAAATATCTTCCTTACTACTATATCTCAATTAAGAAAATACAATAATTAAATATCTCTTCTAACTTATCCTCTTGATATATGGAGTATACATTATAAAATTAAGCATGAATTCTAGGTTAGAAAGTACTTGGTAATAAATTTGATAGGTTAGTCTAATTGGATATTTGTAATGTTGAGGTTATTAAATACTTAGCTTCTAAAATCTGTAAGATATAGTTAAAGCATTTAAGGATTTATTATAATTCTAAGCATATGGTACTATTTTTAAATAATCTTGCTCTTCTCTTTATCAGTTTCTATGTACATGTTTGCAAACTAAGTTTGTATAAGTAAATAACAAATTAGAGGGAAATTTCTTGCATTAATGGTATAATTTTAAAAGTAACTATTAATTATATCTTAACTAATAAATAGCCTATTATAGTTAATTAAGCTACTTTTATTTCCTTCAGTTTAAATAGTAGTTATCTATGTGAATAATATTAAACTTATTTTTACTAGATTCAAATAAAATCTCAATCTGCTAAGTCTTAATTATGTCAACAACTGTTTCATCAAGAGCTCAAAGGCCTAACAAGTTAGAATGCCAATCAATTGTAAGAGATGTTTGAAAGATATTTATAAGCTTTAATAAAAGTTAAAATGTAGAAACCATAGCATCATTACACTAAAGCCTAATAATTGCAAAGCGTTCCTTCATAAAATAACCAGAGAATATTAAAAACTATTTAGTATAAGTAAAGATAATTATCAGTCTCTAACTTTATATTGTATTTAGGATAAGGGATATGTGAAGTATCTCAATAAGATTATCATTAAAATCATTAAAGTGATAGATAAAAAGAGATAATTCCTATTATGTAAGTGCAGAACTATTAAATTAATTTTAAATAAAAGAGTTTTTGGACAGGAAACTCTTTCCGATTGCACGATCTGACGCTCTCTTTTTATGGAATAACGGGGACATCCTGTTGTGCTCCAGGCACAGCTACTAGGGAGCTCCATCGTTATGAGCAGTCAGGCTTCAAACCCCTACCAAGAGCAGATACAGAAATTTTCTAGCAATGTAACTGGATGGGAGAAACTGCCAGGTAGGGAATTTGACTGGAGCGGCACATCTGTTAAAAGATAACATAGGTGTCCTACGGCCAGCTCAGAGCGGACAGAAACCGCTCACAGATCAAAAGGGGAAAAGCTGGCTTCATTCAACCTCTCAGTGTCAGGATGAACTGGGAAATAATGGCCTATCGATCCTTTATCTTTTATGAGTTTTAAGCCAGAGGTGTCAGAAAAATTACCACAGGGATAACTGGCTTGTGGCAGCCAAGCGTTCATAGCGACGTTGCCTTTTGATTATTCGATGTCGGTTCTTCCTATCATTGTGAAGCTGAATTCACCAAGTGTTCTATTGCTCATCTGTCGAAAAGAAATGTGACCTGGGTTTAGTCCGTAGTGAACCAGTTTAATTTTATTGTATTAATTACTGCATTGCCATAGTAATAAAACTCAATACGAGAGGAACCGTTGGTCCAGATCTCTGGTATCGCCATTGGTTGAACAGCCTTTTGGTTACGCTACCATCTTCATATATTATGATTGAACGTCTCTAAGTCAGAATCTAATCTGGGAGCGACGCCTTCTATTTACTTATGAAAACAATATTTTTTATATCCCCAAGCTCTCCTCATTTCTGTTAGCAGAATAGACGAGTAATCCACATGCAAGCAGAAAGGACAGATCCTTTGTAGACCAATAAATATTGACCTGGGGTTGTATACATAAGAGTAAGCTTTCCTTATGATCTGCTAAGACTTTTTCATAGTCACCCCATCTATCTCTTCTTTATCTCTCTACGCGGCTTTTACTCGCCTTATTTGCTTTACTTACTTTTAGTAAGATACTTTAGTTATTTTAGTTACTCTAGCACCTTTAGTTCATATACTTGTATCAGCTGGTTCTGCTGGGGAATAAATGAGTTATAAGAAAATGATAGGTAAAAATTGTGAATTTGATTGTTTGATCTAGAAATGTATATAATATGCATAAAAGTGATAGACTAAAATTAAAAGGTATGATTGAATAAACTAGAGACAGGTAGGATTGTATATTGAAAATAAGATATTAAACTAAGGATAATATTTGAATATTTGATTAGTATTAACAACTTAAATTATTGCTTTTTATATTTAAATAAAAAAATATTTATATACAATAATTTATTAAATAAAATATAGCTTTACAATTATAAATTTATTCTACATTTTCTTATTATTAATACTTTTAATGTATATAGTAAACATCCATATACTTGCTAAAATAGTTAAATACAAATTTATATTCATTTTTATTATTTTACAACTGGCAAATTTAATTATCATCATTTTGCAAATATTCAACCTTGCTTTTATAAAAATGGCTGTATTTAATGAAAAGGAAATTTAAATCAATATTTTTAAAATAAATCCTTTATAATAATCATATTTCTCACTTCGTTCCTACCTTAATATTTGTTCCTTTGTTGCTCCATCTACTCCACTCTTCATATTTTAAGGATTGATTGAAAAAATTAGAATTTCTTTACTTCTTCTTATATATGTTTCCGAACGATATTGAATAAATGGAGATCATCATATTTCATTACTTATCTTTCAGTTTTTTTTCTCTTTCCTTCAGTCTTCTCAATAGAGTCCTATCTTATTGCAAATTCTACATTCTTAATCTTTTTATGGTTCAAATTTGTTTAGATTTTGATTGTTGACTGTTTAATTTATATTAATATAGCATCACTTGGAATAGTCTAACTTATTATGCTTTTCTATTCGATTCTTTAGATTTGTTTTCTTAATTTTCTAAATGGATAATTTAATTTTCGCATAGGCAAAATTCTCGGCTTACTATTCTTCAATTATCATTAATACTGTAGAAAATTTGTCTATCTATAGTAATATTCTTGTCTTCACTTATCATTCCATTATGTGGATTTCATTATCGTCCTCGTGCTGTATGAGATCCTTTTTTATTGTGTTTATTTTTCATGGTCCTAGCAAGAGCATATATTTATTTTTCTAGATCCTAAATTTTGTCGATAAGGGCTAAAATGTTTTAGCGATTTCTCTAAGGATTTGGGTGTTGTTTAAGTTTGGTGTAAAAATGTTTAATTTAGGTAATGAATTAAGGAATTGAGTGTAGATTTGTGTATGTTAATTTTGGATGGTTATGTGTTTGTAGGTTTGTGTGTACTATTGTTAGTTTTTGAATATGAGATGAGTAATTTTGGTAATTGAATGTAGTTTTGAATTTGAGATAGTTATGTTAAAATAGTATTGTTTAAGGTATTTATAAAGTATTAAAGGTATAATCTTAAATGCAATATATTGATTATTAATTAATAAATAAAGATTTAACTAAATTTAATAGAAAAACGTACTATAGGAAACTTATAGCTATTAAATTACTATTTTGCAAATTTAAAAAACTGTCAATCAGCAAAAATGATGAAAATATTAAAATTATAATTTCATCAATTTGAAAGACTATTTATTTAATAAATTACAAAATGATCAGATTAATAGTCTGCTAATCTTAAAAAATATGATGGAAACATAAAAAATGCAGTAATAAAAGTTTAGTAAGATAAAAGTAAAATAATTTAAGGTATTATAAGGTAATTAAGAACTTAAAATTATTTAGACAAATTTAGAATATTTGTTTCTAAATACATTCAATATCACCATTATTTTTCACTAGAAAATTACATAGAAATAGGTAAAAATGGAATAAAAATTATAAAATTAAAATAAAAAATATAAAGAAAAAATTAATTAATATGATTATTTTAATAACTAATAATGCTTATAGATTCCCTATATTTTAGTTACCAATTCAATTTTACACTATAAAAACAATAAAATAACACTAATCAATTTCATTAACAACAAAAAGGAGTTATATATCTAATTAATTAAGCAATTCATTTAATGCAGCTATATCATTCTCTTCATTTTTAAAATCAGCAACTTAATACAAATTATTTAAATCAAACTAAATCCAATTATTTATATCTAGTTCGGAACTAACTAACTAAATCAAATCTATTTCAAGGCAAAAGTCATCATAGTTTTCAAATCTATTTGTTTTGCATATTCTTATTAACTACCTTTATAAATTAAATAGTAGAGCTAAATATTTATATGCAGACTCAGATTACAGATATGAACGATAAGGATGCAACAACGAACCAATAAATAATAACAAACTAGCTAATAGTTTATCATTATTTAAGCTTTAAGGCTTATAATCTAACAATACTTATTGTATATCTATTTCATTAATTTTTCAAACGAACTTTAATAAATCTCAGATTATATCACAGTACTGTTATTACCCTTATAACAATAAAGAATTACGTCTCTAATCAAATTTGTCTATTATATCTTGAATGCTAATCTTATACTTTCTCTTCAATTTTAGAACTGAGATTATATAATCTTCTCCTTTTTATTTTACTCTAATACTATTATTACAAGCCAATAGATTATAGGCTCTTAATAATTAATAACCTTAACTCATAAATAAATACTTAAAGATTGATTTTAGTTATACTTAAGTATGGCTCTAAATAGTTTTTAATACCTTCTTTTGATTATAGAAGCTGCTTTTCTTATTTAAAATTCCTTTTATACTGCTAATAGCTTTTCTCTTATTTCTTTATTACTAAATAGCTCTTAAAATATTAAATATTCAACCTTACGAATTTTTATTTCTTAGTAACTTTTAAATGCTTTTACCAAAAACAAAGTTTTAAGAATAGATTCAAAAATTTCTATATGTATTATTTATTTCATTTTAAATAGGAAGGAACAATCCACCAACTGAGTTGATTTAAATTCTGGTACCAGGAAGTACCCCATGGGCGAAGAACAGAGCAAGAATCTTGATAGGAGCCAAGAGAAGACAAGACTGAAGAGGTATCAAGTAGTGTTAATGATGAAAGATTCCAGATACTAAGGTTTCTTATGGAGCATTCAGATAATGGCCCTATAGAAGACAAGACTCACAAATGAATGCTAGCACTATGGAAGACTTCAGAAAATAATTTATTTTATTTTAAAACCTTTTTTAAAGAGCTGAACATAATTAAGGTGCTACTTCAAATCTTATCTATTTATTATTTATTTTAAAGATATTTATTTCTTCTAAATTTAAATAAAAACTAAAATTAGACTATAAATTTGTAAATAGTAATTTGAAGCTTCTTAATAGAAGTAGTTAACATAGTAAAGCTTATTTAATAAAGGTTTTAAATTTGTAAACTAGAATTAGAAATAATGTAAGCATTTCACTGTGTGATACTCTTATTTATTTGGTTTCTTTTATTTTTTAATTAAATTAGTATAAGGAAATTAGCTTAGGTTAAATATGAATTATAAGTAATAAAGTACTTTTGTAAATATAAAAGAAGAGATTAGTTAAATAAAAAGTTTAAATGAATTAGTAATAAGAAAGTGGATAATTAAATAATAATTTCTAAAATAAACAATTTAATACTTTAAACTATACATTTTACTTACTATAGTTACCATTTTAACTAATTTTCTTAAAATAATCAAATATTATATCACTAATTTATTATTAAATGCAAAGGAAAAACTATTCTTAATACCACCTATTTTCAATACATTAGAATCTAATATTTTACTTATTATTCAATCTAATTATAAAAGAAATCTACCCTTTTTTATTAAACAATCTAGATTTAAAACTCAAATAAGCTATTATCAATAAAAGTAAAGCAAAGTTACTATAATAAGAATATAAATTCTTGCATATTACTTTTGATAAAATAAACTAAAAGCAAAAAAAATAATTAAAGATATAAAACTTATTTATGCTTAACTATTTTAAATTATATCAGTCTAATTGAAAGGAAAATATAATTTTATTAAATTATAAAAAATATTAAAGTACCTATCTCCAAGATTCTAATAAATAATTAAATATTCAATTATGTTTAATTTAAGTAATTAAAATTATTTTCATAAGATGAATTATTTTATTATTAAATTATTAAAATAATTTATAAAATAAAAATTGAAAAATAAAAAACCATATTTTGTTTAAATTATTTGTTAAGAAAAATTTTAAGATAAAGAAGCATATCCCTAGGCAGAATATATTTTCTTCTTTTTAAATATGAAAACTGCCAAACTTGAGCTTTTTAAAAGTTGAAATTAAAATTATCTACGAATAATCTAAAAGTAATTCTTTAATATTTTAGACTAAACTTTTACCGGACTATTGCTTGCAGTTAACTTGGTAGCAATGGCAAAAGATTAGAAATGATCTATATCGGGAAGTGGAAACAAAACGATAAAGATCTGGGATTTCCAGACTGGAAGATGTTCGAGAACTTTGAATGGACATTCGTTTGCAGTTAACTTGGTAGTAATAGCAAAAGATCAGAAATGATCAATTTCAGCATCTGACGACGAAACGAAAAAAATCTGGGATTTCCAGATTGAAGACTGTACGAGAACTTTAATTGACCATTCAGATTATGTATAATCTATAGTGCTATCAAATGATAATAACTTTATAGTAACTGGATCTAGTGATAAATCATTTAAGATAGAGAATTTCTATACAGGATAATTTATAAGAACAATACCAAAAAATCGTTATATGAAGTGTTAATAATTAAGGATAATAAGTTCATAACATCGTGAAATCAAGGTAAACTTATTAAGAAACGGAATTTCTCATAGAGTGAATGGTTATGTACTTTATAAGATCATACAGATAAAGTAAATACTGTGGCTTTGAGTAGAGATAATAAGTGTTTAAAATCTGGAGCTAATGACAAGACAGTTAGAAAGTAGAAGATTGCTAACTAAGCAAGCAAATATATTTAAGACTTTAAAATTTTTACAATTTAAGAAGTAAATTGATAAAATTAAGTAAATTCATGTAAGTATTTATAAAATAATTTATAAATATAAAAATCTTTTAAACTTTTTTAGTTTATAATATTTTATGATCTATATCTGCTTTTTTCTACCAATTTAAATACTAATTACCCAGATTAATAATCATCTAACATTCTTTACTTAAAAATTCTTATGCTAATTATGCTCAACTAATTCATTAGTCCGTTAAAAAATATTCAATTTTAAACTTTTTTTTTCCTGTTGTAGTAATCTAGGTTAGGTCTTTTGCTGGATCATTCCATTCTAGTTTGAATTAATTCATTATTTTTAATAGCTATTATTCTGCTGGATTTAGTTCATTTGGTAGAATTTATGAATATGTGCATTAAATCTCATACTATAGTATTTTATAAACTTAAACTATTTGCTACATATTTTAGTTATTTTGGGCTTTCATAGAAAGAGATTAGTTATTCCTACTCGAGTGTTGTAGGTGCATATACATTGATAAATTTAAATCTATCATCAAGATTCATACAAATTATTCTGCCGTCTTCGAGTATTTCATTTTATTTTAGTCCATTTGCATCATGCTCTTTAGCTTTGTATAAAAATAGTTCTTTAATATATAAAATCATTCCTTTACTAAGTCTAGTTCCTGGCTTTTTAACTACGCGATATCCGATTATTTAGGGCATATCTTTAATTGAATCATTAAACATTTCTTGAGTCACCATAATATCTATATTTATTTCAAACATAAATTTACTTAACTCTTTTTTGTTCAACTTTATTCCTCTTACATTATCAGTTCTTATACTTTATTAATTTCAAATTTTCAAATTTTCAAATTTTCTTGATCTTCATTATTTGATTCTTTCTATTTAGTATCAAATATCAAATTAGTGTCACTTGCTTAGAATTTTTCAAAACCAAATTACTCTAATGTTTATGTATGTTTAAGTTTAATGTATGCTATCTTTTTTGAGAAAATTTTTTGGATTATTATTAAAAATAGTTTCATCTATTAGTTATGGAAGTGAGCTAGTTATTTATTGAAACTTATTTTTTTCAACAAGTTCTAGTAATTCCATTTTTTCTCTCATGGTGTTAAACTTTGGCTTTTCCATAGATCTTAGGTAGCTTTAATAATTTTATCTCAGTATTCATTCAGTTGGATGATCTTTTTTTATTCTTTCAATTATTGCCTATCTAATACATCATTTAAATAATTAGTTAAGCAAATTTTTACTTTAGGATTCAAATTTTTGCTTGCTACTCGTCTTAATTATTTCTTTAACATTTTTTAGGTTTTCAACTTTTATTTTAGTGTGCTATTTCTTGTTACATATTTTAACGCTTTTTTGATAATTTAGCACAATTTATTACTAATTTTATTGCTTTTTTATCTTCTACAACATTTAGTGCTGTGTCCAATTTTAGACAGTTTAAACATCATCATATATTGCCGAATGGCTTAACTTTACACATAATTTTTTTCATCTAGTCAAGTAGGAATATTTTCTGGATAAGTGATTTCTGATAATTCTAGGACGTAATAGTTCTACATAAAGTCATGTTGCTCCCTTTATTGACTGTAAAACTGTTTTTTCTATTTTTGAAGGCTTTTAACTGTTTTTCTGTTGGAACTAAATTTTTTAAATACTTAAAAGTAGTGAATTAAGTAGCTATTATTATTGTAGTATTCATTAATATTTCTCTTCTTGATAAAAATATCAAAAGATTAATGTTGCCATTGTTTATGTTAGAGAATTTTTAAGATATTCTTAATCAGAGAAAACAGTTAGAATAAGTCCAGTTGGTATTATTTGTACTTAATCTATAGTTATCCAAAATCTCTCTATATGTGTATGAAGAATTCCATTAATGAGGCATATTAATTTATTTTTGCTTTGCTTGAGTTGTAATTTTTAAATGTCTCCCTATGTGAATTAATTAATTAATTTACGTAATTTCACCTTTATTTGGTTAATCACAAATCAAAAGTTTAATGCTAAAAAAAGAAACTTCATTTTTGCTTGGATCTTGTTTATCATAAGCTCAAAGGATTTTTTATTTCTTTTTTCTGAGAGTTTCCGATATGTGATTCCCATTCATTTCTTATTAAATTCGTTAATTGCATGATATATGTTTGGAGCTTCTTTGTTTAGCTGGAGTATTTTTTTTCCTGTAGAGTTTACCTTCCTGATTGCAATAGATCCTGAAAATATTTCCCATTTGTTTTCTACTATTTTCTTTTTTTTCTTTAGAATTGGAAGCAGCTTCTAACTTTGTGCTCTGGTCACTTGCAGTATTAACATCTCATTATTTTCCAATAAAGAATATAATTTTTTGTAGGCTGTTGCTCTACATTCATTGTATAATTCATCAACATCTTTTATAGAAATAAGCTTTCAGTTAACTCTGCGAATTGGTTAAATTTTGTTTCTAATTATTCTATTCTGATATTTCCTAGCTATTTATTTTCAATTTTTTTTTCTTATGAATTAATCATAAGACGTTCAATTTTTCTTACGAGTTCTTGTCCAGTTCTTAAAAGTTTAAAATTTTTTAATTGCATAACTTGGAGTTCTTAAAGTGTTTTTTATTAGTCGTAACTTGACTAAGATGAATCCTTTTGAGAAGAGACTTTTACAAATAATTTTCAATTTCCTTATATAAAATTGAGATAGATTATTCTTATTTTTTAGATGAAGTTTTCTACTTTATTTACTTTAAAAGATATTCATTTAAGAAAATTTTATTTTCTGCTAATTTTATTAATTCATCCCATTTTTCCTTACTTTTTTTCATCATTAAAAATCCCTCATAAAAGCTTTATCTAGATGTTGTTTAAATCATACTGGCTTATCATATTAATCTCAAAAAGTTATTATGTCTGAGTTTTTATCGAAAGTATATGAGTTATAATGGCTTGATTTTATTATTGGCTATAGAAGATACATTTTTAAGTATATATAGTAGCTAGTTTAAATAATATAAAGGAAATAATGTATTTTAGATTTTAATATGTTGACTTGATGATAGTAGTGATGATTTAATTAGTATTTAGATATAGGTATAGCTTAATTATTATTTGATTATAGCTTTGATTTGATTAGATAAATAGTAACCTAAGTAATACTTGTATAATTTGAATATAAGGATGTATTTAAAGATAGTTTTTTGACTGTGTTGAATATGTTTTGTATGTTATAAGCTGTATATTTATATCCGAATAATGATAATATTTGAATAATAGATTTTTAAAGATGTTTAGATAAAGTTTAATTCTTTATTTATTTGAGACGCTTTAACCATTTTAATAAGTAGTAACATATTTACCTAATTAAAGATCTTTAAACTACTTCTTTACATATTAAATTATATTTATTATAAATACTATTAATAAAATAGATATTATTATTATGTTTATCAGTTGTGATTTTAAATACTTTTATAACTCAATTTTTCTAAATCAATTCTCATTATTGAAACTCTTGGCTTTTCTATAGCAAAAACATATCCAAAGTTATTTCTTATTTTCATCTCCGTTAAAGCTAAAACATCTTTAAAAATTTAACTTTATTACCACTATTCTTTGCTTCTTTTATATATTCTTCTTGAAAATTCTTTCGTAAATGCATTTTTCATACCTCCAAATATGACAAAAGGTTCTAAACAAACTATAGGCCTAAGAACTGCTTCAGGAAGATTCAAATTTTACTTACTCCATCCATCATTCTATATGTTATATTTTCATATATCTTTCAAAGTTTATACTTTCTAATTAAACCCTCCAAAAGAATAAATATTTTATTCATCTTTATCTACTACTAAAGTTTAGCCTGCTATTTAAAATGGAAACTAAGAACAGTTTTATCATTTACTTTAGTTTCTTATCTTTAACTTTTCTACTGATTATTACCGTTGATTATTATTAGTAATTCCTCCAACCACATAAATATATTTTTAAGCAGCTGCTATTCCAAAGCCACATCTTCCCTCATTTAGATCACTAAGTTTTATTCTATTACCTTCATAATCAAATTATCAAGTTTCTTTTATTCCTTTCTCTTAATTTATGTTATATCCTCCAATTAAATATAACTTATTCTAATATTCTATACTTCTACTAAGTTCTGGAATTATAATTTAAACTTAGACTTATCGTAATTACTCTGTTTAAATATTAAATAAACTTAATTTTTAAATTGTGAAATCAAAAAAGTGAATATAGTTAGATTATATAAAGTGTTAGGTTAGTTTATGTTAATTAGTCTAAATAATATTTGGTTACTTAGTATTGTGTTATAGTTTTTATCTTATTAGATTGTAAGTTAATTTAGACTTTAGTATTGTAGGTGGTTATGAGTTATATTAGAGTATAGTTGGTTTTAGTGATTAGTAGAATTAGATAATATTTGAGTGTTATTTTTGGTAGATAAATGTTGGTTAATGATTGATGATGATATTAGTTAGTGGTATTATGAGAGTATTACTAATGTTTGATTATTTGGTTGTAATGGTTTTAGATTTTTCCATAATTTACCTCCTTATCTCTTTTAATTTCTATCTAGCATCTTAAATCTTTTATATGTATTATTAGTTTTAAAATATCATTCTTATTAAATCACTTTCTTAAGGTAAATCATCAAATCTAAAATGGAATCCTTTTTAACAAATAGGACATTACATTATGCCTTATAATCAGTACTCAGTATTCAAACACAAACCACAGTAAATATGTCCACAAGGTAAGACAGTTGGAAGAGCATTAGTTAAGTTGTAATCTTCTAAGCAGATTAAGCATTTTGGTAACGCTTACATTTTTATTATTATTTAGACTACAAAAGCTATAAAGGTAATTTATAACAGTTACCATCAAAAATTAGTATATAAATATCTATTATTACATTATTACTTTATTTACTTAAATACTACAATATTAAGCTATTATATCAAGTAACAATCCTATATTCCACGTGCCAGATTTGGTTATTAAATTTAACAAAGGCATGAAAGAACTTTGCAACTTAATCAGATTTTGATATTATTTTTAAGAAAAAAGACTCTGTCGCAAAATTTTTAAATTATTAGAATCATATTTTTTTTAAACCGCCATAGTTGTTCGAAGGTGAACAACAAGGTTATCTTCATCAGAGGTTGGGGAAGTTAAGTACCCATAATCGACTTTATGTCTTCCTCTGCTTTGGTTTGGCCTCGAGACATAAGATTCTTAGACCTTCGGCACTGGCTTAATTTGGATTTAATTCTGGAACGAAAAAGAAATAATATTGCGAGCTTCATCAGAGGTGGGGAATTTAAGTACCCATAATTGACACATGTCGTCCTCTGCTTTGGTGATGCAATGAGACACAATCCTGCCATGTCCTTGGACCTCCAGCAAGTATTAAAGATTACGAGTATTCTGAAATTATATCAGTATTGAACATTTTTATCAGTACTGAATAATTATACCAGTATTGAACAAGGTTTGTCAGTATCTGATAATTTTATCGGTAAGAAACATTCTTGTCAGTATGAAACATTTTTTTTAAAGAGCTGCACACCAACGAGAGTGCTACGCGCTCTATAATCAAATTTATTTAATTATTTAGGAGGAATGCACAAGAAAAAGTGATAGAAATCTAAAATTTAAGCAAATAATCAAAAAAGGTAGGTAATTTAGAACATCAATTCAACCACAGCTCTGTGCAATTCATTATAATGGAAGAAGAAAATAAAATAGCATATTGCCATAAAATGAGGACGAGAATATGCACCTCAAAACTGCTAAAAGAGTAGGTGTTACCTGTTTCAATAAATTTTTAGAAAATTACTACAGCCAAAGACTCAGTCCAGCAGAAAGGCAAGAAAATGATATCGTCCAAGCATTTCTCAGATATCTGTAATAAGAATATGGTAAAAATATTGAGAGTGTGAAAATCTATCAGATAGGAATATTTATTATGTTTAAAAAATAAGAAAACATTCATACAATTCGTAAATAATTAAGTATAGAAATTTATAATTTTTTAATACTAACAGAGCAAAAAAATATAGAGGAATTCATGATTTATTGAGTATTTAACATGCATTCAAGTTTGAACCAGGTAGAAATCCATCTATAGCAGTAAGGAAAAATAGTATGTACAGAGATCGGAACCGTAAAAGGTTCAACGTGAGCCAATGGGAAAATGAGAATTTATTTAGAATTGAAGGAGATCAAAGATGCGGAAAATATAACAGACAAGTTAGACGAAGGAGGTATAAGCACTTACTTAAATCATCCATCAGATTGAAATGCATGAACTGCAACCAAAAAGGGTATAGTACAAATTAATACTTAAGAAAATAAGCTATAGAGGAAGCAATTAAAATGCTAAGGAAGTAAAAATCAGGTTGATGCATTCGGAAATCAGGAATCAAATACCTTATTATAAAGAGAAACAGATAGCGAAGGAAAAGAAATTGAAGAAAACTGAAGAAGATTAACTTTCAAATAAAATATCACTTTTTATTTCTAGTAAAGACAACAAGTTTAAGCCATACTAAAGTTTCTTTAAAAGTGATCGACTAAAATAGATATTTAACTTCAAAATAAAATAAATAAAACTGAGACGAAACGAAACATGTCACAAAAAAGCAGAAAGTAAAATAGGAAATATGGCAAAACAAATCTGAAACAGCTAGAAAGCAGTGACAGGAAGAAAATATGCAAAATCACAACGCTGTCTCAAAAAAATAGAAAAAATATATAAGATGATAGTATTGAGTAAAAAGTGAACAAAAAAGTACAGGAAAAATAATAAACATCAGAACGATTTAAATTTCACACTATTAAAGAAGATGAAGCTAAAAATCCAGGATAGGAGGATCAAGAAAAATAGGAAGTACAAGGAAAAACTAATATAATAAAATAGACAGAATTAAACATAGGCACAGTAAATGTCAGAGGAATAAAATAAAACAGAAGAATTAAACAAGTTTATGTGTGAAAAGAAGATAGAAATTATGGCAATTTAAGAATTATTTGTGGATAAAATGCTGAAATGCCTTATATATACGGATTCAGAGCTATAATAAAATTGAGCACAAAACATTACAAAGGAATATCATTTTATATAAAAGATGGAATTACCAGCAGAACCAAAGTATTAGATATAGCGAAATTCAATCAAGCAGAATTATTTTAGAGGAAGATTAATAAGTTTAAAACTTGATGATCGGCTGGCATTGAAAAACGTATATAGCACTACATTATCCGACTCTGATAAATTAATACCCTTTTATGAAAGTCTATAATAATACAAAATAGCAGTAAGCAGAAAAGAATTATAAATTTTAGATTTAAGGAATTTTAATGCGCATATTCCTTTTTTTTACCGTTTGAGCATAATAATCCATGCTAATACTTATTTAACTTGATGAAAGATTATCTTTTAGAATGTAAAGATCCAAATCAAGATTAAACCTTCATCCTAACATAAGGGAAAGGATAATTCAAAATAGAATACTTCTTAACGAAACAGTATATATTTCCTAACATTATCAGCACAAAATTCTATCAATAGAGACCAATAGGAGATCATTAGCCAGACAAAATAAAGATAAAAGTTGCGGAAGAATATCGAAAAAACCTATAAATTAAAAGGATAAACTTTCAAAAATTAAAGCAATAAAAGGTTAAAGAGAGATTCAAAGAATGATTCGAGAAAATAGATCTTAGCGAGTTCGAAAATTTCGATAGCGAAGCATACTATGAAATATGATCTATCTACATCCAAGAAGCGACCTAAGATGTGTGGCTTTATAACAAATTAAATGAGTAAATATAATATTCAGTAGAAACAATAAACTAAGAAAATACTTCTAATAGCAGTCAAAATAAGTAAAATATCTAATTAGATAAGGATGCTAATAAATTGATAATTTTATTAAAATGAGATAAGAAGCAAGAAGAAAATTTAGACTGCATCAAAAAAAGATAGGAAAAATAAATTAAATATTTTCTTAGATGAAATTAATTAAGGAAATTTAAACAGCACTTGAAAAGGAATATAAAAATAATAAAAGTAGAGAAAATATGCACCATGGATATTAATAAAAGGCACTCCTATCAATAATGTTTAATTTAAATATATAGCATTAAAAGAATATCTAGAGTAAAATCTTGCATCTATTAGCTTGATAGTACATTTATACTGGTAGAGGATATTTAGGTAATGTTTAGCGCTGAATATGAGGTACTAATTAGACTATATTTATTAGTTAAAGGTATAGTCTTATGAAGACTAAGTTGTATAGTCTCTAGGTTGACTTAGATTTAAGTAGTCTATACTTGCATTTAAAATTAGAGGTAAATAATTTAGTATGTTTTTAAGTTTGGAAGATATATTGAAATAAGTATTTGATAAAATCTAAGGAGTATTAAGGTATAGCTTAAGCATATAGCCAAATTAAAGTTAGAAAATATAGTAATAAAAGTTGATAAAGCTAAGTATAATATATACTATCTCAATTATATATTTTAAGGTATATAAATAAGCTAGTGATATCTATTAGGTAAATAATAAAGCTCAGATTTAGTATGAAGCAAATTAAACCTAATAAATTTCAGTAAGTAATAGAACGTTAAGTTTAGAAAAGAAAATATAGATTAACTTCAAGCTAAATAGGAGTAAGATATTATTAATGAAGTCAACTCTTAATTCACTTACTAACAAAATTTGAATCAGTTTAGTTGATTTTAGTCTAAAAGTGTGTTTTGACATGCTTAGTAAGAAAGTTTGACTAGAATCTGTAGGAAATAGAAGCTGGTAAATAACTTTGATGAGCAAAATAAAGTAATGTTATTATATAAAAAGCTTAGTTAACTTGAATAAATAGCAGAATATTTTAAGGTTATTCATGTTCTAAGAGATTTTATAGGGATTTGAAGATAAAGAGTATATCAATAGATAAATTATATCCCTAAACTTGAGGGAATAAAATAAATTTATTAAAAGAACTCTAAAAATGAACGAGAGTATAACTATCTAGCTTCTTTTCATGTAAGAAGTCAGATATCTAATGGTTAGCTTGTATTATTAAGAAGTCAAGGAAAGAAGTTTGATAAAGAGGAAATTCTTAAGAAATATTAAAAAAGATTAATGATAATTAGAATCATCCTGAGTTGAATAAAAAATGTAAGATCAAGAAATAATTTGTCTTCAGAATAAATTATCTAGACAATATAGAGATATAAGATTTGAAAGATAAATAAAGAACTTTATTTACTTAAGAAAGAAGAGTAGATGATTTTAGTTTGAATCAAGAACGTATATATATAGTATATTATAGAGATTATCTTAAGTTATACTTCTAATGCTTTTAGTCATTATAGAAAATTAAATTAATGCATAAATACGAGTACTAAGAAACGCTATACATTCTAATTAATTTGATATATGTTTATAAGAGTTTTATTATAATTTACTTAATAAGAAATTATTAAGATTTTATTTTTAAATTTACCACAAAATATCCATTATTTTCATATTTCTGTCTTCCTAACTAGCAATATTAGTAAAACTTTGTTCTACAAGACATTTGACGAATCCTTCTATTTAATAACATGTCTTAACAATACTTTACTATTCCATTATTTTCCATATTTATACTCTTTCTAGGTTTTCATTTGGAAATCTTGCTTGATGTCTAAATAATTAGTCTAGGGGTTATTTACAATGTCAATTGGTATGACTTTTGATAGATATTTTAGATGATTAGTAAGGCACTTTTTAGAAATTTTAGATTGACAATGTAACATCCTTGTTGATCTACTTCTAGGATACTTTTGTTTAACTGCAGGTTCTTAACTTTAATCTTGCTATTAATTCTCCTAATTGAATAGCTAAACCTAAATTTCCTCTATTAATCATTTGAATTTCTTATATAAAAACTTTATCTATTTTCTCTTAAAAATCCCTTATAGATATTTTGCTTAAGTTCATACTTGATAGAACTCCAAGATATTGGGTCTTTATTAATATTCATACTAAAAGCATCTTAATAGCAAATTATTAATTTAGTGAGCTTACTAGATCATTTATCTTCAAAAGGTTATAATTAAATCTAGGTAACTGTACAAGGTATTAACTTGTACAGAATCAGAAAAACTCATAATTGATTAAAAAGTAAGTTTAAGGGTATAAAGCTATACTTTTAACTTTAGAGTACAAAGATAAAAGATCTATCTCAGTTATTAATCATATAAATGATTATTCAATAAGCTTCTATATTAGTCATTTAAACTCATTTTTCAAATATTACAATGTATAGAGCTTCATATATATAGATTTAGGTAAAAACCATTCAAACAAAAACAGACTATTATTAACTCTTTAAAACTTATATAATCCATTCTTTTACAAGGACAATCAACTTTAGCTTTATTTCCACAAGGACATTCTATTTTACAATTTGCTTTATGGATCACAAAGGCACATTTTAGACTATTTATTCAATCGGATTTGAATAAGAGATAGTGGCTTTTCCTATTTAGATACTTACAATGTTTCCTATTAACTTGATTCATTTTCATCTTTTTTAAAATTTTGAGCATGATATTAATCCAAAGCTTCTTACACCTTACCTAAGAAGCTATATGTTGATTCTTGATGCTTGACAGATGTCTAAATAATCTAATAATACTTGTCACTATTAATTTAAGAAGCCAACTTGCTTTCTTGTTCTAATTTTATAGCCAATATTCTAACTTCTGACTAAGAAGAACAGCTTGATTTGGCTAAAATATCTCTCTACTATCTCTTATCCGTTTGATTTGGCTTTTAATTAGGATGGATATAAGTGTATATAATTTGATTTATAGATGTCCTTTAGAGCTGAGGTTAATAAAGGCGTAGCTAATCTTGCATATAATTAGATAATAATGAAATAAAGGCCTATGGCTAATTGATGGCATTTTCATATGTTTCTCCTTTAATACTTTGATGGTTATTAATTGGTAGCTAGCTATATATATAAGTGCTTCTTTTGAAGGTTGCTTGTGTTTTTCATTTGAGATAAATCTCTTAAAAATAGAGTTTCTTAGATAGCTATATTATTATACATAAGAGTATCTAATGGATATATAGTAATTAATACTCCAGATATTAATAAATCTCTATAGAAGGGATAATTCTTAATTATTAGTAAAGTAGAGATAAAATGCCATATATGATGTATTAAACTCAGTTAGATATATAAAAATGAGCTAAATCTAGTTAATAGCTAATTAATATATGCAATTAGACAGTTAACCTTACTCCTATCATTAACTCAAAAGTGTTTGATGTAAACTGAAAATAGGGAAGTTTATAAAGGTTATGTAGCAAGATATTAAACTGCAAATTGCTAGGATCTAAATAAGAAGCTAAAATACTATAATGTTGATTATGATCTCTATTAGCATCTTAAATACTTTTAACTATTTACTTAGTAAAATTGTATACCTAGCTAATCACTTAAAGACTAGAATCAATAAATTTCATAATGTCACTCAATCTAGAGTATTGGCCTAATATCATTAGTATGTCTTAATGATTGTTTAAACTCATCTTACTGAATTTTAGATGTTTTTTCAATAATTTTCAAAAGCTTAAGGCTTATAACTGGAAATTAAATTAAGATTTGTACAGAAGATTAAAGCTTTTTTATAGAATTATGTAAATAGGTCAGCTTCTTATTTTTCAACTAGGTATTATGCTTCAGTCAATATCTTAATTATTATCTTGGATTAAAACAAGCATAGAAACTAGTTCAAGAGTAAGATATCTTTATTTCTAAAACTGTTACAAATTACTTGTGCCAATCAAAAAAAGACTCACAAAAACATTCAGCTTTTATTTTTCTTGCTATGATAGACAAACTGATTTCAGATTATAGTTCCTTAATATCTTTCTACTAGTTTAATCTAAAGTGGAAAAAAGTAAATATTCTCTATATAAAGCGAAAGAAACCATCCATAAAAAAGTAAGAGATATTATTATAGTGCAGGTACTTAATTAACTTCAATTGATCAATTTCATTTAAAAAACTTGCTTAAATAAATAAATCTTTTAGAAAGGTTAAAGATGAATATTCCCCTTCTTTGAGCCTTAGCCAATAAGAATTAAAAGAGTATAATTAGATATTCGTTATTGTAAAATAGGTCCAACATTTAAGTTCTTCTACTTTAATTTTCTTCTTCCAATTATTCTTATAAAGCTAAAACTTCTACTCCTTATTTTTACTTTTATTCTTGTAAATCCTTAATTTAACACAAGCTATGGAGCTAATAGCTGGTTTAAGACAATGATGCAAATCATATGATTAAAAGGGAAGCTAATTAAATAAATAGAAGCAATTCTTACCTCGTATCTTCGTATTGAGTAACTAAAATTCATTCGATATATCTCCTTTAAACTATGAGTAGAAAATTAAGATTTAATTAAACATAAACTCTCTTAAATTGGAGTAACAAACTTTAACCCAATAAGTATAAGTACCTATAAAAAACATTAATACAAACTTAAAACCCTAAATTTAAAAACACATAACAGACTTTAAGTCTCTAGACTTATACATCAAATTCTTAAACCAAAACCTAATCTTAGAGCCTTCAAAATTTAACATCATCAAAGATAGTATGGACTTATCCGTTTCATATCTGCAAGTAGTTTACTCACTATTCAACTAACAGAGTTTTATGTAGACAAAAGATTTATTGTACCTTTCACTTCTAGAGGAAATATAGTTCTTGATTTATCTGACTCTTAGCGATTTCCTTATTCTGTCCGAACTAACCAAAGATCTGCTTTTTAAGGATAAGTTTCTGCTTTATTATGTGTCCTTTTAAACGCAAAATAAATCTAAGTTAGGCTTTTTAAGAAATTATTTATTTTTACCTTTTTTCTACTTTTTGTTATCTCCAACATCTTTATTTTATGTTTTTTAGCTTTCTACGCAGCCAGCATATAATTAATCTTCTTTTTATTACTTGATTAATTATCTAATTTTTTTAGAATTTTTTAGTATATAAATTTGACTACACAATCTCCATTGGATTGTGTATAGCTTTAATTATAACTTATTCATGGTTTATTTAATTAAGATTTCTAGTTTCTTATATTTTATTTTCTGTTTTTTTTTCTTAATTAAATAGAAGTGTAGAAGCTTTTAAGTTAAATTCTGTATTAAAGATTTATTACTTAATTTTAAAGTAAATGCTGCTTATTTACTTAATTAACTGCTAAACATTTAAACAAACATAAGAAAAAATGAATTTTATTATTTTTACTTTTTAGATTAATGTACTTCTCTCATTATTTATAGAAAGATTAAAAATTTGCTCTAATTATTGAGATAAAGAGAAGTTATTAAGGTCTTATAGTTAGGTTATCTATGATTCGAAGGGTTGCAGATCTTAAAGTTAGTGTCATCTCAGTTTGATGAGCTAATGGTTTGATAAGGAAAGAGTTGTAAATAAGTAATAAATTGTAAGATGAAATGAAGAAAAATTTGATTAGAAAGTTTTAATAAACTAAATGAAAAACGAAATAAATAGGATCGTAAAGATAAAAATAAGAATAAAATAATTTTTATAAAGAATTTAATCATTCACAATCAAAAAGTAAAGCTATATCTCTTGCAAACAACTAAATTAATTGTATAATGCATTAAAAGGATTATATTTTCGAATTAGAGATTTAAACAATTATTTAAAAAGATTGGAGTGATAAAAAATATAACATTTTTTGGAACTTATTTTGTTCAATGGGTTTTTGACAATAGCATTTTTTTCTTCTATAATACTAAACTTTGGTTTTTTCCATAAATCTAAGGTAATTAAGTCATTTAATCTCAGCGTTTATTCATTTGAAAGATCTTTTATTATTCTATCAGTTACTAACTATCTCAGGTGCAATTTAAATAATTATTTAAGAAATTTTATTCTTTAGAATTAAATATTTTGCTACCAATCTTTATATCTTCTTATCCTTTATTTAGCATTTATTTAGGTATCTTATTTATATTTATATATCTTTTATTTCAATATGCTATTTCTTGATATATATTTTACTATTTTTTTTATTTTTCAACCCAATTGATTATTAATTTTATTTGCTTTTTTATCTTCTTCATAGTATCGTATCTAATTTTTGATAGTTTACACATCATCATATTACCAAATTACTTAACTTTACACATATGTAAAACTCTTTTTTTAATTTTTGCGAAGACTTTTAGCTATTTTTCTGTTGGAATTAAGCTTTTGTTTATACCAAAGTGAATTAGGTAGTTATTATTACTGTCGTATTAATTTATATTTCTCTTCTTGTTAAAATATAAAAGTTTAATATTATTATTTTTTATGTTAGAGAATTTATTAATTTATTCTTAATCTAATAAAACAGTTAGAATAAGTCCAGTTGCTATTATTCGTACTTAATCTATATATTATCCAAATTCTCTCTAACAGTACTCAAGAGTTCCATTAATGCAAACGTTATTTTATTTTTACTATGCTTGAGTTGTAACGTTTAAAATGTCTCTCTATAATCGATAGATTATTCCTATTTCTTAGACGAAATTTTCTATTTTATTCTCTTTATTTTTTTCAAAAAATTGCTCATTAAAATATTTTATTTTCTGCTAATTTTATTAGTTTATCTTATTTTTTTGCTTTTCCTCACCATTAGACATCCTTTCTAAAAACTTTATTTGGATGTAACTGAGTATAGTTTAATGGTCTATCATATTAATATCGAAAAGTTATTATGTTTGAGTTTTTATCGAGAGCGTATGCGTTATAATGGTTTGATTTTATTATTGGCTATAGAAGATACATTTTAAATATATAGTAGTTAGTTTAAATGATTAAAGGAAATAATTAATTTTAGATTTGAAGATGTTGAATTGAAGATAGTAGTGATTACTTAATTAGTATTTAGATATAGGTATAGCTTAAGTATTATTTGATTATATTTTTGATTTGATTAGAAAATAATAGAGTAATCTAAGTAGTACTTGTATAATTTGAATATATGGATGTATTTAAAGATAGTTTTTTTGACTATGTTGAATATGTTTTAGTATGTTATAAGCTGTATGTTTGTATCTGAATAATGATAATATTTGAATAATAGATTTTTAAATATGTTTAAAATAAAATTTGATTCTTTATTTATTTTTGATGCTTTAAATATTTTAATAAGTAGTAATATATTTACCTAATTAAAGATCTTTAAAACTACTTCTTTACATATTAAATTATATTTATTATAAATACTATTAATAATATAGATATTATTATGTTTATCAGTTATGACTTCTAATACTTCTATAACTCAATTTTTCTAAATCAATCCTCATTATTGAAACTCTTTCCTATTCTATAGCAAAAACATATCCATAGTTATTTCTTATTTTCATCTCCGTTAAAGCCTTAATATCTTTAAAAATTTAACTTTATTATCATTATTCTTTGCTTCTTTTATATATTCTTCTTGAATATTCTTTCGTAGAATAATTTTTCAAACCTCCACATATGACAAAAGGCTCTAAACAAACTATAGGCCTTGCAACAGCTTCAGGAAGACTCAAATTTTACTTACTTCATCTATCATTCTATATGTTATACTTTCATATATCTTTTAAAGTTTATGCTTTATAATTTGACCCTCCAAAAGAATAAATATTTTATTCGTCTTTATCTACTACTAAAGTTTAACCTGCTATTTAGAATGGAAATTAAGAACAATTTTATCATTTACTTTAGTTTTCTATATTTAACTTTTCTACTGATTATAAAACTTGATTATTATTAACTCCTCCAGCCACATAAAGAAATTTTTAAGCAGCTGCTATTCCAAAGGCACCTCTTCCCTCATTTAGATCACTAAGTTTTATACTATTACCTTCATAATCGAACTACCAAGTTTCTTTTATTCCTTTCTTTTAATTTTCATTATATCCTCCAATGAAATATAACTTATTCTAATATTCTATACTTTTACTATTGTATTGAATTATAATTTAAACTTAGACTTATCGTAATTACTCTGTTTAAATATTAAATAAACTTAATTTTTAAATTAAGCAATTAAATAAGTGAATATAGTTAGATTATATAAAGTGTTAGGTTAGTTTATGTTAATTAGTCTAAATAATATTTGGTTACTTAGTATTGTGTTATAGTTTGTATCTTATTAGATTGTAAGTTAATTTAGACTTTAGTATTGTAGGTGGTTATGAGTTATATTAGAGTATAGTTGGTTTTAGTGATTAGTAGAATTAGATAATATTTGAGTGTTATTTTTGGTAGATAAATGTTGGTTAATGATTGATGATGATATTAGTTAGTGGTATTATGAGAGTATTACTAATGTTTGATTATTTGGTTGTAATGGTTTTAGATTTTTCCATAATTTACCTCCTTATCTCTTTTAATTTCTATCTAGCATCTTAAATCTTTTATATGTATTATTAGTTTTAAAATATCATTCTTATTAAATCACTTTCTTAAGGTAAATCATCAAATCTAAAATGGAATCCTTTTTAACAAATAGGACATTACATTATGCCTTATAATCAGTACTCAGTATTCAAACACAAACCACAGTAAATATGTCCACAAGGTAAGACAGTTGGAAGAGCATTAGTTAAGTTGTAATCTTCTAAGCAGATTAAGCATTTTGGTAACGCTTACATTTTTATTATTATTTAGACTACAAAAGCTATAAAAGGTAATTTATAACAGTTACCATCAAAAATTAGTATATAAATATCTATTATTACATTATTACTTTATTTACTTAAATACTACAATATTAAGCTATTATATCAAGTAGCAATATCACATTCTGCATGCCGCCAATCTCGGATCAAGATTACTTGGTAAATTTAACAAAGACATGAAAGAGTTTTACAATTTAATCAGATCTTTGATATTATTTTTAAGAAAAACGTCTATGTCACAAAATATTTAAACTACTAGAAGTAATGCAGAAAAAAAAGGACAGAAATCTTAAAACTAAGTAACCTATCAAAAAAAGTAGATAATTTAGAACATCAACTCAAACCACAGCTCTGTGCAAATCATTATAATGGAAGAAGAAAATAAAATAGCAAATTACCATAAAATGAGGAGGAGAATATGCAGTTCAAAACTGATAAAAGAGTAGGAGTTACCTGTTTCAATAAATTTTTATAAGAAAATTACTATAACCAAAGACTCAGTCCAGCAGAAATGCAAGAAAATGAAATCATTCAAGCATTTCTCAGATATTTAAATTAAGAATATGGTAAAAATTCTGAGAGTATGAAAATTCTTAAAAAGGAATAATTATTATATGAATCAAAAATAAAGAAGCACTCTCACAAATTGGAAATAATTAAACATAGAAGACTAGAAGTTTTTTAATACCTAAAGAACAAAGAAACATAGAGGAATTCAATACATTAAGAGCTATCTGATTCATTGAACAATTAACATGTATTCAAGTTTTAGCCAGGTAGAAACCCATCTATAGCAGTACGGAAAAATAGTCTATATAGAGATGTAAAAGGTATAACGTGAGTCAATGGGAAAATGAGAATTTATTTAGAATTAAAGGAGAGCAAAGACGCAGAAAGTATACTAGATAAGTTAGACGAAAGGTAAAATACTTACTTGAGTCAGTCTGGAAATCCCATACACATATCGTTGTATCGCCAACCATCAATTTTAAAATGTTTAAACTGCAACAAATAAGGATATAGCAAAAATTAATACTTAATAAAAAAGCTATAAAGAAAACAATTAGAAATGCTAAGGAAGTAAAAACCAAGTTGATGCATGTAGAACTTAGGAATAAAATGCCTTACTATAAAGAGAAACAGATAGCGAAAGAAAAGAAAGTGAAGAAAACTAAAAAGATTAACCTTCAAATAAAATACCACTTTTATTTCTAGAAAAAGCTACAAGTTTAAGCCAGATTAAAGTTTCTTTAAAAGCGATCGATTTTAATAGATACTTAACTACAAAATTAAATAAATAAAACTGAGGCGAAACTATCAATGTCACAAAAAACAGAAAGTAAAATATGAAATATACCAAAAAAACTTAAACATATATAAAACAGTGACAGGAAGGAAGTATGCATAAATACAACACTGTCTCAAAAAAATAGAAAAAAATATATAATGGAAAGGAAGACAATATCGAGTAAAAAAACGAAGACATAAATACAGGAAAAATAATAAACATTAGAACAATTTGGTTTTCACTCTATTAAAGAAGAGGAAGCTAAAAATTCAGGGTAGTAAAATAGGAAGTAAAAGGAAATAATAATAAATAAAATAGACAGAATTAAACATAGGCACAGCAAATGTCAGAGTAATATAAAAAAACAAGAATTAAACAAGTTTATGTGTGAAAAGAAGATAGAAATTATGGCGATTTAAGAAATATTTAAGCATCAAACTGATTAAATGCCTTATATATACGGATTCAGAGCGATAATAAAATTGAGCACAAAACACTACAAAAGAGTATCATTTTATATAAAAGATGGAATTACGAGCAGAACGAAAGTGTTGGATATAGCGGATCTCAATCAAGCAGATCTTTTTTAGTGGAAGATTAATAAGTTTAACACTTGATGATTAGCTAGAATTGATAAACGTATATAAAACTACAACATCCAACTATAATTAACTAATACCCTTTTATGAAAGTCTATAATAATACAAAATAGCAGCAAACAACAAAGGATTATAAATTTTAATATTAGAAGATTTTAATGTACATATTCCCCAATTTTTACCTTATGAGCAGAATAATGCAGGCTAATGCTTATTAAATTGAAGAAAGATTATATTTTAGAATGTAAAGATTCAAATCAATATCCAACCATCATCACAACATAAAAGAATGGAAAATTGAAAATAAGTTGATTCTTAATGAATCAATACATTACACCTAACATTATCAACACAAAATTCTATCAATAGAGACCAATAGGAGATCATTAGCCAGACAAATAAAGATAAAAATTTCGGAAGAATTTAGAAAAAGTCCATAAATTAAAAGGATAAAATTTCAACAATTAAAGCAATAAAAGGTTAAAGAGAGATTCAAAGAATGATTCGAAAAAATAGATCTTAGCGAATTCGAAATTTCGATAGCGAAGCATACTATGAAAAATGGTTAAATTAAATCCAAGAAGCGACCAAAGCGATATGTGGATTTGTAACAAATTAAATTAGAAAATACTAATATACAGCAGAAACAATAAAATTAAGAAAACATTTCTAATAGTAAGTGAAATAAGTAAAATATCTAATTAGATAAGGATGCTAATAAATTGATAATTATATTAAATGAGATAAGAAGTAAGGAGAAATTTATATTGCATCTAAAAAAAGATAGGAAAAATAAATTCAATGTTTATTAAGATGAAATTAATTAAGGAAGCTTAAACAACACTTGAAAAGGAATATAAAAAAATTAAAATAGATAAAATACGAACAATGGACATTAAAAAACGAAAATAATATGCCGAATTTTAAAGAAAGCTGAGAGGAGCTCTATAAAAGTGGCAGAAATAGATTACCAGACTCATACAGGAACACATAAAAAATTTAGGTTTAAAAAGAAGATTTAGTGTGCTGTATAAAAACGCTCTCCTAATGAAAAGCTGTAGGACCTGATGGAATATAAATAGGAACAATAAGAGCTGGATGAGATAAGCTTTCTAACCAAACCGCAACATTAACATAAAAAATAATACAATCTGGAGCTATACCAAACAAAATAACAAGAACTTTTATTATATTACTTCATAAAAAAGGTAAAGTGGAAGATTCTATGAATTATAGGTCGATTTCACTTTTAATTCATATAGTAAAAATCATTGATCTCTGATTATTGGATAAACAAACTCGTATTTGAACAGGTATGACGATGAATTATAATATGGCTTCAATCAAGATAAATCATGCTCATGGTAAATCTTCAATCTAAGAACTGCACAAGAATATAAGTAAAATAATTAAGAAAAAGCAGAATATTTATTGATATTAAAATTATTTTTTCTTAGTAATAAGAGAAGATATATTAAAGATACTAAATGAAATTGAAATGCCTAAGCAAATAATCAAGATCCTTACTGAGAAGAAAAAAAGATAAAAATAAATGATTTAATATCAGAACAGTTTTAAAAGAGGAAAGGAGTTAAATAAGGTAGCTCATATTCACTAAGGTTATTCAATATTATAATGAATAAATAATAAATAATAAATAAATAAATTTGATTATAGAGCGCGTAGCACTCTCGTTGGTGCGCAGCTCTTTAAAAAAAAATGTTTCATACTGACAAGAATGTTTGTTACTGATAAAATTATCAGATACTGATAATCCTTGTTCAATACTGGTATAATTATTCAGTAATGATAAAAATGTTCAATACTGATATAATTTTAGAATATTCATAATCTTTAATACTTTTTGGAGGTCCAGGGACATGGCAGGATTGTGTCTCATTGCATCACCAAAGCAGAGGACGACATATGTCAATTATGGGTACTTAAATTCCCCACCTCTGATGAAGCTCGCAATATTATTTCTTTTTCGTTCCAGAATTAAAAATAAACGAAGCCAAGCCAAGCCAAGCCAGTGTCGAAGGTCTAAGAATCTTATGTCTCGAGGTCAAACCAAAGCAGAGGAAGACATAAAGTCGATTATGGGTACTTAACTTCCCCAACCTCTGATGAAGATGACCTTGTTGTTCACCTTCGAACAACTATGGCGGTTTTTAAAAATATATAATAAATAAACTTCTCAACTAATTAAGATAAAATAAAGTAGGAATAACCACAAGCATGGAATAAGAATAATATACAGAGGAATGATATATGGGAGCATTAGCATATGCAGATAACATTGAAATGATGGTAAGTCCAGACTACAAGAGATGATTGAAATATTACAACAGTGATCTTAATATCATAATATGAAAATTGCAGATAAGACGTAGTGAATGCTATGAAATGGAAAGACAATACAAAGTTGATAAATAATATATATAAATAAAATGATAATAGAAAGAGTGAAGGAATATAAATATTAGGACACTGATTTCAAGAAATTATTTCTTTAAAAAAAATATACAGTCAAGATTACGTCAAAAAGTGTAAGAATGAATTTGGGTAAACCAGCTAATTTTCTTTATAAGGTTCAGTTCATTGATCAATTTTTTGATAGTAAACATAAGAGAATAAGTTATTTATTTCGTGTTTTAAACTTCTTTTTTTAGCTTCTATTCTTCCAATTATAGCATATAAAAATAATTAATTAAGTTATGTGTATTGTTAAATGCTTTCACAGGAGATACTTATTTCTTTGGAGCCATATGTTTATATGATTTCATAATAGTTTTATTAATTAAAGTTTGATGAATTAATGATAAACTTATTTTTAAATTATTATATACACTATGCTAGAACTTAGGCATTCTCTTTATTCTTTCAGAGAACTATATTTAAAAAATTGGATAGTTTAAATATTAATGATAAATCTAACTTTTAGTAAAGTGAGTAAATAATTTTTATAAATAAAGGAAAAAAACTTAAATAGTAAATATATAAGATAAATAATAGCATAATAACATAAAATAATTTAATAATGTGAAAATGCCTTTATTTGGCTTGCTATTTATTATCTTATAAAAAGTCTCAAGAATCATTGAAAGACTCATTGAAATTGTTCATTTCTTCTCCAGATTCATATACTTTATTACATATCTTAGGCTACTAATCTACCTTTCTTTACCGTTAGTATTTTATTCGAATCTCAGTCATTTCCAAACATTTGCTTTGTTCTTCTTTTTTGATTGTCTATTATTTGCAAGAGTAATTACTCTCCACCAATCATTTTTTCTTATATAAGTCACCTTCAGATGCACAGTAAATTTAAGTTAGGTTTTTTAAAAAATTATTTATTTTTGCTTTTTTGTATTTTGGTATCTCCAACAATTTATTTTGTGCTTTCTAACCTTCTCCAGAATCAGCACATAAATTGATCTCTTTTATTACCTGATTGATTATCTAATTTTCTATATTTGATTAATATTTAAGTTTAACTACTCAACCTCCATTGGATTTTATATAGCTTTAATCATAACTTATTCATGATTTATTTAATTAATATTTCTAATTTCTTATATTTTGTCTTCTTTTTTAATTTTTTAAGTAATTAGATGTTTAAAGGCTTTTCAACTAAATTCTGTATTAAAGATTTTACTATAATTTTAGAGTAACATAATTTTTAATTAAATGCTGTTTATTTGCTTAATTAATTACTAAAAATTAGTTCAAATACTTTTATTTTCAGATTAATCTACTCCTCTCATGATTTATGGAAATTATTAAAAAATGTGTTCTAACTATTAAGAAAAAGGTAAGTTATTTAAGGTATTATTGCTAGGTTATATATGATTTAAAAGGTTGTAGATCTTAAATTTAGTGATATCTCAATTTGATGAGCTGCTATTTTGATAAGGAAATAGTTGTAAATAAGTAATAAATTGTAAGATTAAATGAAGTAAAAGTTTGGTTAATAAGTTTTTAATAAACTTAATGAAAGGTGAGATATAAATAGAATAGTAAAGATAAAAAATAAAAGAATTAAATAATTTTATATAAAGAATTTAATCATTCATAATCAAAAAATAAAGTTATATCTTTTACAAACAACTTAACTAATTGTATAATACATTAAAAGAATTATATTTTCGAATTAAAGATTTAAACAATTATTTTAAAAGGTTGAGTGATAACAATTGTAACAAAAATAAAGATAAATTTGTAATTAAAAGGCATAAAAATTATACCTAGTTAAAAAATTGGAAGCAATTATTGACAAAAATGAATGGTAAATAAATAGAAGTTATACACAAAGTAAAGATAAAATTATAAAAATAAATTAAAATTCTATTTATTGTAATATTTTCTTATTTTTATTAATAACTTTTATTTTTAAGACATCAAATTTTATTAAAAAAGATTTACTTAATTTATGAAAATTATTAGTAATATTCACAATTCATAGAAATTATAGAAACATTTATAAAGTTTAAGCATATTTGCAATCTTTAGTTTCTACTATCTTGTTTTATTTATATTAACCCCTTATTAAGTTATTCTGATTATAATTTTCATTAAACTCAAATAAAAACTATTATTATTCAACATATATCTAAGCTCAATATCAATTATAAATTAATAATCTTATATAAAGTTATAAATAAACTAATATAGGTAATTAAGATATTAAATCAAACTAATTAAAAATTTATATTAAAGACATTAGACTAACTATAATATTATTATCAAGCTAAGTTTATATTGTTTTTATACTATAAGTTTATAATCACTATTTTTATAAACAGAAATTATTAATGTGACTTTACCTTTAATAGCTTTGTCACGAATTTATTATTTTTTTCATTTAAATTTTCTAATTATTCTTTTTGTCTTTAGTATATTATCAAATGAAACACCTAAGCTTCTCCATATTTGGATTCTTCTTATTAAAATATTATTTAATATTTTATTGCAAATACACAGTTAATTTAAAAATAAAATTCATATAAAAATAAAAAATTTAACATCGTCAGTCAAAACTTCGAATGTTAGCGAGAGCTCTAGAACAAGTTAGGCATATCTCTTTTGAGCTTGTCCACTTTAATTCGTGATGGCATCTAATGTGAGATTACTGCAATGCAGTTATTCACTGTTCCAGATTACCTACAAATTTTCAGACTATGACTTCATGCATATTTTAAATGATATAATAGTCTTAATATTAGTATATGGATATGTTTATTACCAAATTATGTTTATATCTATTTATCTAAATAATTTTAAAAGTGAGAAATTTAAAATTAAACATTTAAATTTAATTATTTGTTTTCATTTTTCTGAAGTAATACAATTTAATGTTATTAATCTTTTATTTTGATGATGATAGCAAATTAAAATTAAACTAAAATATATATTAAGCATTTAAATTAACTTATAGGAATTTAAAGAAGCAGATACTTAAGTTTATCTCTCATTAACTAGAAAAATCTGAGAAAGAAACAAGGTTTTATATTAAATCCAAGACAGGAAGAAGTTAGAAGAAGAAATAAATATACTAGAAATTCAAATTTTACATACAAGCAGAAGGGCGAATTATATTAATGATTAATTAATTAATAATTTAACTAAAACAATAAATAAAAAGTTAAATACTTTATGGATTTAAGTATAAAATAGCACAAAATTAAAGTTAACATATTAGAAATTAAAATACTTAGTAAATTATTTTTTATAATTGATATTAGAATAATAAATAATAAATAATAAATTAATTCTAATAAATAAAATGTAATTATTTAAATAATTTTACTAATATTTATAATTAATAGAATTTATATTAATTATGATTATATTTCATTATCAAAAAAGTAAGTTTATCTCTATATAAATAGAATATAAAATTTTAATTATTGTACCATCTGTATTTTTAAAAGCAATTTTTATTATTTTTTATGTATTTAATTACTTATAATGTTACTGAGTATTATTTTAATATCCTAAAATTGTATAAAAGAAAGAAAAAGGTAGAATGCTACAAGAAGAACTTTTGCAACTCTTACCAAAACAGGAATGAAAATCAGAAGCAGAAATACTTCAATTTACGCCCTCTTAAACCGACATCTTCTTATAAAGTTCAAATCCATAAATCATAAAGATAGGAAAGGTACGGAAATAAATCCCTGAATTTCAAATATGACAGAGAAACCAAAGCAATAAAAGAAAATGTAAAATCTAGACAGTGTATAAATTATACTTTGGATAAAGACAATAAACATTAGCTATCTAATACTGATGAAATTCAATCTTCAGAAAAAGGTCTAAATTGAAAGAATCAAAAAATCAATCAAAAACTGAAGCAAAAAAATATAAGAGTTAATCGAGACTGATGATTTAAGAAAGAGAAATAGATGTTTTTGAACTATCTAATGGGACTAGAGCAAATAAATTGCCTAACTTGACGAAAAAGTAAAGAATTAACACGATAACTTAAAGCTCTGAAACGCGCGACAAAAAGAACAAAAGGAATATTCGCAAAAAGTAGAAATATAAAAGGAAGCAATCCTTATCCATCAGTAAAAGGTGTTTTAAAGTTGTCAAGAAGAAATTTTAATACTGCGTAAGTTGCTCATATCTCTTTAGGATTTGTTAGAAATTTAAGTTTTATAAAGAAATTATTGAAAAGATTAATACCGTGAAAAAGAGTCAGAAAGAAAAATTAAGACCATTTTGAAAGATAAACTAAAAATAAATTAACATATTGTTCTGTAGCCAAACTGGAACGTCAAAAAAGTGAATAGATTAATTGAACACAGAGAGTAGATGTGAATCAAAAATCTGGAGAATCCCGAGTTTTCAATCTTACAAAAAATGTATGTCCTAAACATTTTTTGAAGCATAATAAAGTATAAACTGTTTTTTTCTGTATGAGATTGCAATTCCTTTGCAATAGAAAACTTTAATTTATCTTTGATTTAATTAAGATGATTAAAGTAAAACAATTTCTTCCAGACACAAATATTTTATTAAATTAAACATTAAATAAATAAAGCATAAATAATTTATTAATTTATAAAAATTAAAAAATAAAAAATAAATAAGCTTAAATTTTAAATTTTAAATTATTAATAAAAATAAATTTGAGTTTAAAGCTAATAAAAAAAGAAATTTAAAATTTTAATATTTAAGATTTATCCTAAGATATATTAAATGTGCTATTTACAAAATTTAAAAATTAAAAAAGTTAAAAGTAGTTTTTAAAGTTTAATTATCAAAAAAATAAATTTTTATTTAAAAAGCCAAGAAACTCATATCTAAATTAAATAATTATAATTAAAAAAAATGAACTAAAAATAATGAAAACTTAATATAAATAATTATGATATTTATTTATTTTCAATTACTAAAAATAATAAAATGATATATTTGTAGAAATATTTTTATATATTAAAAAACTATCTTGTACAGCTTTTAAAAATTAAAATATAATATAATTCTAGAACTTAAATTATTTAACAATTTTTTAATATTAAACTAATATTTTATTAGAATTAATATAGGTTATTTAAAAAAATTATTTTAGCATATTAAAAACTACAGATTTTATTAATATTTTTCTTTTATTTATTTATAGTAAAATTTTTAATAATTGAATATAAAATATAATCAAGAATAAAATTTATTAATATATAATATAAAATGAATGTCGGCCGCGTCAGTCAAACTAGTAGGTAATCTGGTGCAGTGTATACTGCATTGCGAGTAATCTCGCACTAGATACCACCATGGGGAAGGATGAACAAGCTCAGAAGAAACAAGTCTAACTTACCCGAGTGTTCTCTCTTGAAAATATGAAAGCTTGGCTGACGTGCCTGCTAATGACTAATTACTAATTCTTATTTGGACCTTATTCAAGAAGTCTGAAGTATTTGACTCAAGATTTAAGAATAATTTTTAATAAGAATTTTCCCCATTAGGTGAAACTGAAATGACTCTTTGGATGAATAGAATAAAATCAAGCTTTTGAGAACACTTTTTTTAATATTAAATATTAATACTGAAAGAGCTGTGCATCAACGAGGTGCTACGCGCTCTATAATAATCTTTATTTATTTATTTATTTTAATTATAAATATTTTTAAAATTATTAAAATGGAATAAACTTTTACTTTAGAGGTTATTTATTATTTGAAACAATAACAACAAATATCCTTTCTTAATACAAAAAATAAAAATTTTATTTTCTCTTCAATAAATATTACTTTCATATTAGTTTATTTTTCTAGCCTAAGTATTTAATTTTATAATTATAATTATTTTGTTCAAACTAATTAATTATAAATACAATTTAATTTATTCTTAAATATTTGTTACTCTAAATAAAATTTTATTTAATATACTAGTTTAATTTTAACTACTCTTTACTATGAAGAAATATTTCTTTTACTATTTAAAATAAAATAATTTATTAGTTCTAATAAGTAAATCTTCTATAATTATGATGTATTGTAGATAATCTAAAATTTTTCAATTTTCAAAGATAAAATTATTTTAATATTTGATTTGTTAAAATAATTTACTATGATATAACGAAAGTAATTAAAATGATAACTAGAGTTAAGATTTAATTAATGTAGCATTTATAGAACCTAATTACAAATTCTAATTAGCTAAAGAAGTTAAAAATGTATTTACTTTTAATTAATTAATAAATCTAATAAACTTCCAATTATTTAGTGCTTTAATAACTGAAAATATATTATATTGATGTTAGTATTATAACTTAGTAATTTTAAATAAGTGAATTTAATATATTAATAATTAGGTAAATAAGTATTTACATATTATGTATATTAAATTATAAACTAAATTAATTAAAATTATATTCTTAAACTTTAAATTACTTAAATGCTAATAATCTAAAGCTTTTATAAACTATAACGTATTAATATAATAATTAAAATGTAAATGAAGAAACTATGTTAATGCTGCTTATATCTATTTAATTTAACAAGTGCAGTAAAAGAAAATAACTTAGTTATAATAAATAATTAGCTAATAGTTAACACTTAAAGATTTTGATTGTTTAATATAGAAACAGAATAAATTAAAGAAGTTAAAATAAATGTATTAATTCCAAAATTTAGTAGAAGCGTTAATTTCCTTTTGAAATAGCACTTTAGAAATTAGTAGCAGATAAAAGAGAAGAAAATATATATTCATTTAGAGGAATAAATTAAACAAAAGTTATAAATGATATATGAAAGTATAATATATAGAATGATACATGAAACTAATATTATTTCAATCTTCTTGAAGTGTTTTACGTTAGTGTTATTAGAACCTCTTATTATGGTAGGAAAAATAAAAAATTGAATTAAAATAGAATATTCCAGAAAAATATATAAAAGAAAGAGTGAATAATAATATAAATAGTATTTAAACTTAATTCTTATAATTTATCAGGATTTAGAACTCGAGATAGATTTCCTTATTCTTTTATTCTAGATTTATCAAGCCTTTTAGTGTTGAGAATAGATGTAGGAAATTTGAACTATAAGAATATAAGAATATTATGGAGAGGGAAGACCAAATATTTAAGTGCTTTATGATTAAAAAGTATTAAAAAATAGCAATTTAGATATAATAAATAGATAAAAAATGCTAATTACATAATATTTTAACTGCAATCATTAAAGCGAACTTTTAGAAGCTGAATTACTTTCATCCATGCTAAACTCTACTTTAATCAATATATTTAGTTTTTAGCTGTTCAAATATTTATTATTAGTAATCGAGGAATACTTTTACTGCTTCTCTAAATAAATTCTAAGGCTTGAAGTAAATTTTTTATTGTATTTAAACTTTTTTTTAAATTTCTATCTTATCAGTTCGAGGTTGGTTTTTTAATTGATAATTTAAATTTTTCTTTAATTTTCTATGGATTTGTTGCTATGTTTTTACTATTAATACAAATTTGGAAGTTAAAGCTTCATCTTAAAAATAAACTTAACTTAACAAACCTTGATTTTCATTTTTTTATCTTACAAAAGTTACCTAAGATTCTATTTTTTCGCCTTCAGGATATATTTTTCTTTATTCATTTTCTCAATTAAGTAATAAAACTGAATAATGTTTTGCTCATGGAGTTTCTCAAGCTTCTTTAGTTTGTTATGAAATTCAATCCTTAACAGGAGTAGATTTATCTTTTTGAATTTTTGGTTCTTGCAAGTTAATTGAGACCTAAGATTGATCTATTAGAATTTAAGGTTTAAATTTCCGGATTTGTTTACAATTCTTTTTATGCATAACATGTATAAAGTACTTATATTTAAAAATAAAAAAATAATTTTAGCAGTAATATTTGTATATAAAAATAAATATAAAATATAGCAAAAATTAAATATATAAGAAATAAAAATTAAATAAACAATTATTAATAGCATATTGTTTGCAATATTATCATTTATTTATTAAAAAGCTTTTATTTTATATTTTTTAATTACAATTCTTTTTATAGTTTTATTTTAAATAAAATAAACAAAAATTTAGACTAAATTTAATTATAATGCTTTTTTCTAGATTATTTAATTTTTTTAATGTTAATGATACAATATTAGCATAAAGTTAATTATTAGAAAGAAATATAAATAAAGATAACTAAAAATAAATAGCAATATTTTCAATTATTAATTAGATTTTTAGAATAAGAATATTTAAAATTATTAAATTAAATATATTTTAGGCACTTTAATTATTGTTTTTATTATGTTTATTAATGGTCAATTTTTAATTTATTTTTATAGTATGACTGATCTATTTCCTTCTTTTATATTTTAGTATCTGAGAATTTTTTTTGTTTAATTTTATTTAGAAACGTATATAATTTTTTTCTTTCTTCAATGATCTTTTTGAATTTTTAAATGAAAATATTTTATCTCTAAACAAAACAGAATTATAATATAAATTAAGATATTAATTACAACTTAAACTCCTAGGAATAGCCTAAAAAGCAGACTAAGTAAGTTTAAAATAAGATTATAATATCTACTATTTTTAATAATAATAATATACTAAATTAAAGTTTTCCTATCTACGGAGGAATTTAAACCCCTTCAATATATACCTCCATAGTTCGTTCTTTGAAGTTTAAAATAAAAGTTCGGGAATCCTAAATTTTTTGGAGTTTTGACACTCCCTTGAAAAAGCCTCTTTCTAAATATTCTTCCATCCTTGTCTACATAAATTCTTGACAGTTCTCTCCAAAATTCTTCACTATTTGTTCTCTGTTTATCTAAATATATCTTGTATCTCTTGTATGCGTGGAATCTTAATTTATACAGGTAGCACAGCTTGACGATCCTTCTGGGAGGATTTATCTCTATGGATTTTATGTAATCTAGTTCAATTTTATTTTTAGATAAGGTTAAATTCTTTTTTCTCCCAAAAGCTTCACTTCGATTTCCTGTTTCATTAATCTTACTTCATTGCTTTAACTTTTCTATAATAATTTTTGGTTTTCTTTCTTTAATATTTAAACTTCTTCTTATAAGTTACGGATAGATTTTATAAGTTATTCTATTATTAGCTATTCATCATTTTTCTATTTCTACATTATTTTTTAGTTGCCACTTTTCATGTAGTTGCTTGATCATGGCTATGGGAGTAAAAAATCTCGCTTGCTTTAGTCAGTTTCTGTTGATTTAATTTCTTATTCAATTTAAGATTATCTTTATTTTTCAAATATGGGGGTTAAAGAGCCTAAGAAAATTATTATGTTATTAAAGAAGACATGGTAGAAGAAGAATTAGCAGTCTCTGGTTTTCTTTCCTTTTTCTATGGAGCTGGAAAAAAACCCTTCTTGAGACCTTATGGCATTTAATTTGAAAAATGGATTAGATAGGTAAATTGAAATGAATTATGAATGATATTTTGATATTAATATAATTATATTGGAGTAAAATATTTATGACTATAGTAATAAAAACTAGTATTTAAATTTTGGATATGGCTACATATTATAGTATTTACTATTATATTCTGTTTCAACTATGGTAATAAATAGCGTATTTATGATTTGATTGTTTTTAGTTACTAATAAAGACTAATTTAGATAATTTAAAGGAAAAATGTAAATATTATGCATTTGATTAATAATTTATAATATATTTACTAAGTTATCAGCTTATAGTTTTAAAAAGTTTATTTTAAGTTTTGTAAATTTTGCTTATTAGCTAGTATTTCTTCAATACTATCATTATAATGGATTTAATTAATTATTATATTTAATTGATTAGTTATAGAATTAAAGTCACTTTTCTTTACTCAAAAGTATTTTCTCAATAACTTATAAAGTAAGAGTTAATCAAATAGGCTAATATAGCTAAAATATTTTCTTAAGTTTAAAGAAATTATTCATGTTCTTACCTTTTAATTAGATATTAAATAGTAAGATAATTACAGTTTAATGGTGAAAACATATCTGTTTGCTATTCAAATTACCTTTATTTATTTAGTCCATGAAAATGTTAAATTTTTCAATCCATTATCTCCTTTTTGTTATCTTATGTTAGTATACAATATTTTCTTTATCTCATTAAATTTATTTTTGATACTTTTTTAATTCATTTCTTAAACGTTTCTTTTAAGTATTAGCAACATATCCACAACTTAATTTAACTTCTTATTTTTCCTATATCATTATCTACCTTAACCAGCTTCAAAGAATATGTAGCTCATTGTGAAGCTTTTCCAATATTTTTCCAATTTTCAGTTTTTAGTAATATAACCTTCTTACTTATGATCTATATCTGCTATTTTAACAATTAATAGATATCATCTAGTATTCTTTCCTAAACAATTCTTATGCTAATTATGCTATTAGTCCCTTAAAAAATAGTCTTAAACTTTCTTTTGTAGTAATCTAGGTTGGATCTTATGCTGAATTATTGCATTATAGTTTTAATTAATAGCTACTATCCTACTGGATTTAGTTTATTTGCTAGAAATTATGTATATGTGCATTAAATCTCATACTATACTTATAAACTTAAATTGCTTTTAATTACGCTTTCATAGAAACGGATTCATTATTCCTCAAGTAGGCGCATATACATTAAGTAAGATTCATACAAATTACAACCCTTCCAGTATTTCATTTTATTCCATTTACTTCATACTCTCTCCATATCAATTCTTCTTTAATATATAAAGCCACTCCTTTACTAAGTCTAGTTCCATTATTCCTTTATTTCAAGCATATCTTTAATTCAATCTATAAACACTTCTTGAGTCACCATAATATATCTTTTTCAAGCATTCATTTACATAACTCTTCTTTGTTAGACTTTATTCCTCTTATATTATCAGTTCTTATGTTTAATTAATTTAAATATTCAAATTTTCTTTATCTTCATTGTTTGATTCTTTAGTATCATCAATTTAGCTTAGTCTTTTTCAAAACCAAATTACTCTAATGTTTGTATTTATGTTCAGGTTTTATGTATGCTATCTTTTCTCATATTATTTCTTGTTTATTATTCAAAGTAATTGCATCAGTTATCAAAATAGCTAGTTACTTATTGAACCTTATTTTTTCAAAAGGTTCAATTCCATTTTTTCTCTCATGGTGTTAAACTTTGGCTTTTCCATATATCTAAGTAGCAGAAATCATTTTATCTCAGCATTTATTCAGTTAAATAATCTTTTATTATTCTATCAATTGCTGCCTATCTCGCGTATAATTATTTAAGCAATTTTATACTTTAGGATCCAAATTTTTGCATGCTTCTCTTCTTTATAATTTCTTTAGTTTTTCTATTTTTATTTATATATCTTTTATTTCAGTTTGTTATTTCTTGATACATATTTACCACTTTTTTTGATGTTCCAATATAACTGATTATTAGCTTGCTTTATTTTTTATCTTCTATATTACTTATTACTGTTTAACTTTACACGTAAATTTTTTCTTCCAGTCAAGTAGGAATATTTTCTGGATAAGTGGTTTCTGATAATTCTAGGTACATAATTGTTCTACCATCAAATCCTATTGTTTCTTTTTATTGTAAGCAAAATTGTTTTTAATATTTCCGAAGGCCTTTAACTATTTTTCTGTTTTAGCTAAGCAGTTATCTAAACCTAAAGAGTATTTTATTAGTTCATCATATTTTCCTTGCTTTTTTTCTCCATCCTCAAAACTTGATTTGGATGTTGCTGAGTAGTTCTTACTGGTTTATCATATTAATCTCGAAAATTTATTATATAAAAAAATGGTCCGAAAAAGTAATCGCCTATCTAGCCAAGCTCAAAGTGATTACTTAATCGATCTGGAATTTCTCTTAAGTAAGAACCAAAAGCTATAATATTCGTTTCAAGAGCTACAGAGAAATATAATAGTCCTATAGGAAAGCATCACTGAAATTCACATCAATAGCAAGGAGATCAAATAGCAACTTAACCTTATTCCATCGATTGAACAAATTAATTAGAGAATTTAAGCAATTGAAGCAAAATTAGAGTTTTTCCGATAATATAATCAACAAATTTGTGAAAAATGAAGTTCTTAGATCATGCAAAATCAAGGAAATAATCCGATGGACATAGAAGCAAAAGATCCATAGTAATTTATTATCAGGAAAAGAAAAAGGCTGATACTGTAAAAAAATGGGACACAAAATAAGAGACTGTTGGTAGTTATTTAAAAAAACAAGAATACAAAAGCCAAAAATAATTGTATAATTTAAACAAGTTGTGAAACACGCAAGATGGCAGAATATTCAGAAAAAATGATTATAAATCACTTAGAATGCTTCCTAAATTCAAGTGACTGTAAGTAGTTTCAACAGAAGTTTGTTAGAATTCGACACAGAAGAGATACTGAGAAAGAAAAGATTCAGATTTGTCAAGAGACATGATAACGAAGATCGGAACAAATTTAAAGTAGAAGGTGAATTTTATTAAACTTAACAAAAAATTAGATTTGTAACAAAACTAATAATGTTGAAGTCAAGATAATCTATTATATTATCTTATCTTATGATTGAATTTTAAACGAGAGTATAGGTGCTATAATGGCTTGACTTTATTATTGGTTATAAAAGGGACATTTTTAAGTATATAGATTTTGGTTTAAATGATTAAAGGAATAATGTATTTAAGGGTTTAAGATGCTTACTTGATGATAGTAGTGATGACTTAATTAGTATTTAGATATAGGTATAGCTTAATTATGATTTTATTATAGTTTTGATTTGATTAGATAAATAGTAATCTTAGTAGTACTTGCATAATTTGAATATAAGGATGTATTTAAAGATAGTTCTTTTGACTATGTTGAATATAAGTATGTTATAAGCTGTATGTTTGTATCTGAATAATGATAATATTTGAATAATAGATTTTTAAAGATGTTTAGATAAAATTTGATTCTTTATTTATTTCAGACGCTTTAAATATTTTAATAAGTATTAACATATTTACCTAATTATAGATCTTTAAACTACTTCTTTACATATTAAATTATATTTATTATAAATATTATTAATAATATAGATATTATTATTATGTTTATCAGTTATTACTTCTAATACTTCTATAACTCAATTTTTCTAAATCAATCCTCATTATTGAAACGCTTTCTTATTCTATAGCAAAAACATATCCATAGTTATTTCTTATTTTCATCTCCGTTAAAGCCACAACATTTTAAAAAATTTAGCTTTATTATCATTATTCTTTGCTTCTTTTATATATTCTTCTTGAAAATTCTTTCGTAAATCCATTTTTTAAACCTCCACATATGACAAAAGGCATTAAAGAAACTATAGGCCCAGCAACAGCTTCAGGAAGATTCAAATTTAACTTACTCCATCTATCATTCTAAATATTATATTTTCATATATCTTGTAAAGTTTATCCTTTCTAATTTATCCCTCCAAAAGAATAAATATTTTATTCATCTTGATCTATTACTAAAGTTAAATCTGCTATTTAGATTGGAAATTAAGAGCAGTTTTATCATTTACTCTAGTTTCCTATCTTTAACTTTTCTACTGATTATAGTGCTTGATAATTATTAGTTAATCCTCCAAACACATAAACATATTTTTAAGCTGCAGCTATTCCAAAGTCACCTCTTCCCTCATTTAGATCACTAAGTTTTATTCTATTACCTTCATAATCGAACTACCAAGTTTCTTTTATTCCTTTATTTTAATTTTAGTTAATTCCTCCAATTAAATATAACTTATTTTAATATTCTATACTTTTACTATAGTTTGGAATTATAATTTAAACTTAGACTTATCGTAATTACTCTGTTTAAATATTAAATAAACTTAATTTTTAAATCCATCAATTAAAAAAGTGAATATAGTTAGATTATATAAAGTGTTAGGTTAGTTTATGTTAGTTAGTCTAAATAATATTTGGTTACTTAGTATTGTGTTATAGTTTTTATCTTATTAGATTGTAAGTTAATTTAGACTTTAGTATTGTAGGTGGTTATGAGTTATATTAGAGTATAGTTGGTTTTAGTGATTAGTAGAATTAGATAATATTTGAGTGTTATTTTTGGTAGATAAATGTTGGTTAATGATTGATGATGATATTAGTTAGTGGTATTATGAGAGTATTACTAATGTTTGATTATTTGGTTGTAATGGTTTTAGATTTTTCCATAATTTACCTCCTTATCTCTTTTAATTTCTATCTAGCATCTTAAATCTTTTATATGTATTATTAGTTTTAAAATATCATTCTTATTAAATCACTTTCTTAAGGTAAATCATCAAATCTAAAATGGAATCCTTTTTAACAAATAGGACATTACATTATGCCTTATAATCAGTACTAAGTATTCAAACACAAACCACAGTAAATATGTCCACAAGGTAAGACAGTTGGAAGAGCATTAGTTAAGTTGTAATCTTCTAAGCAGATTAAGCATTTTGGTAACGCTTACATTTTTATTATTATTTAGACTACAAAAGCTATAAAGGTAATTTATAACAGTTACCATCAAAAATACACTCAATTATATCAACTATTACATTATTACTTTATTTACTTAAATACTACAATATTAAGCTATTATATCAAGTAGCAATCCTATATTCCACATGCCGCCAATCTCGGATCGAGATTAGTTATTAAATTTAATAAAGAAATGAAAGAGCTTTACAACTTAATAAGATTTTTGATATTATTTTTAAGAAAAAAGACTCTGTCGCAAAATATTATAACTACTAGAAGTAATGCAGAAAAAAAAGGACAGAAATCTTAAAACTAAGTAACCTATCAAAAACAGTAGATAATTTAGAACATCAACTCAAACCACAGCTCTGTGCAAATCATTATAATGGAAGAAGAAAATAAAATAGCAAATTACCATAAAATGAGGAGAAGAATATGCAGTTCAAAACGGCTAAATGCGTATGAGTTACCTGTTTCAATAAATTTTTAGAAGAAGAATACTACAGCCAAAGGCTCAATCCAGCAGAAATGCAAGAAAATGAAATAATTCAAGCATTTCTCAGATATTTAAATTAAGAATATGGTAAAAATTCTGAGAGTATGAAAATTCTTAAAAAGGAATAATTATTATGTGAATCAAAAATAAAGAAGCACTCTCACAAATTGGAAATAATTAAACATAGAAGACTAGAAGTTTTTTAATACCTAAAGAACAAAGAAACATAGAGGAATTCAATACATTAAGAGCTATCTGATTCATTGAACAATTAACATGTATTCAAGTTTTAGCCAGGTAGAAACCCATCTATAGCAGTACGGAAAAATAGTCTGTATAGAGATGTAAAAGGTATAACGTGAGTCAATGGGAAAATGAGAATTTATTTAGAATTAAAGGAGAGCAAAGACGCAGAAAGTATACTAGATAAGTTAGACGAAAGGTAAAATACTTACTTGAGTCAGTCTGGAAATCCCATACACATATCGTTGTATCGCCAACCATCAATTTTAAAATGTTTAAACTGCAACAAATAAGGATATAGCAAAAATTAATACTTAATAAAAAAGCTATAAAGAAAGCAATTAGAAATGCTAAGGAAGTAAAAACCAGGTTGATGCATGTAGAACTTAGGAATAAAATGCCTTACTATAAAGAGAAACAGATAGCGAAAGAAAAGAAAGTGAAGAAAACTGAAGAAGATTAACCTTCAAATAAAATACCACTTTTATTTCTAGAAAAAGCTACAAGTTTAAGCCATATTAAAGTTTCTTTAAAAGCGATCGATTTTAATAGATACTTAACTACAAAATTAAATAAATAAAACTGAGGCGAAACTATCAATGTCACAAAAAACAGAAAGTAAAATATGAAATATACCAAAAAAACTGAAACATATATAAAACAGTGACAGGAAGGAAGTATGCATAAATACAACACTGTCTCAAAAAAATAGAAAAAAATATATAATGGAAAGGAAGACAATATCGAGTAAAAAAACGAAGACATAAATACAGGAAAAATAATAAATATTAGAACAATTTGGTTTTCACTCTATTAAAGAAGAGGAAGCTAAAAATTCAGGGTAGTAAAATAGGAAGTAAAAGGAAATAATAATAAATAAAATATACAGAATTAAACATAGGCACAGCAAATGTCAGAGTAATATAAAAAAACAAGAATTAAACAAGTTTATGTGTGAAAAGAAGATAGAAATTATGGCGATTTAAGAAATATTTAAGCATCAAACTGATTAAATGCCTTATATATACGGATTCAGAGCAATAATAAAATTGAGCACAAAACACTACAAAAGAGTATCATTTTATATAAAAGATGAAATTACGAGCAGAACGAAAGTGTTGGATATAGCGGATCTCAATCAAGCAGATCTGTTTTAGTGGAAGATTAATAAGTTTAACACTTGATGATTAGCTAGAATTGATAAACGTATATAAAACTATAACATCCAACTATAATTAACTAATACCCTTTTATGAAAGTCTATAATAATACAAAATAGCAGCAAACAACAAAGGATTATAAATTTTAATATTAGAAGATTTTAATGTACATATTCCCCAATTTTTACCTTATGAGCAGAATAATGCAGGCTAATGCTTATTAAATTGAAGAAAGATTATATTTTAGAATGTAAAGATTCAAATCAATATCCAACCATCATCACAACATAAAAGAATGGAAAATTGAAAATAAGTTGATTCTTAATGAATCAATACATTACACCTAGCATTATCAGCACAAAATTCTATCAATAGAGACCAATAGGAGATCATTAGCCAGACAAATAAAGATAAAAATTTCGGAAGAATTTAGAAAAAGTCCATAAATTAAAAGGATAAAATTTCAACAATTAAAGCAATAAAAGGTTAAAGAGAGATTCAAAGAATGATTCGAAAAAATAGATCTTAGCGAATTCAAAATTTCGATAGCGAAGCATACTATGAAAAATGGTTAAATTAAATCCAAGAAGCGACCAAAGCGATATGTGGATTTGTAACAAATTAAATTAGAAAATACTAATATACAGCAGAAACAATAAAATTAAGAAAACATTTCTAATAGTAAGTGAAATAAGTAAAGTATCTAATTAGATAAGGATGCTAATAAATTGATAATTATATTAAATGAGATAAGAAGTAAGGAGAAATTTATATTGCATCTAAAAAAAGATAGGAAAAATAAATTCAATGTTTATTAAGATGAAATTAATTAAGGAAGCTTAAACAACACTTGAAAAGGAATATAAAAAAATTAAAATAGATAAAATACGAACAATGGACATTAAAAAACGAAAATAATATGCCGAATTTTAAAGAAAGCTGAGAGGAGCTCTATAAAAGTGGCAGCAATAGATTACCAGACTCATACAGGAACACATAAAAAATTTAGGTTTAAAAAGAAGATTTAGTGTGCTGTATAAAAACGCTCTCCTAATGAAAAGCTGTAGGACCTGATGGAATATAAATAGGAACAATAAGAGCTGGATGAGATAAGCTTTCTAACCTAACCGCAACATTAACATAAAAAATAATACAATCTGGAGCTATACCAAACAAAATAACAAGAACTTTTATTATATTACTTCATAAAAAAGGTAAAGTGGAAGATTCTATGAATTATAGGCCGATTTCACTTTTAATTCATATAGTAAAAATCATTGATCTCTGATTATTGGATAAACAAACTCGTATTTGAACAGGTATGACGATGAATTATAATATGGCTTCAATCAAGATAAATCATGCTCATGATAAATCTTCAATCTAAGAACTGCACAAGAATATAAGTAAAATAATTAAGAAAAAGCAGAATATTTATTGATATTAAAATTATTTTTTCTTAGTAATAAGAGAAGATATATTAAAGATACTAAATGAAATTGAAATGCCTAAGCAAATAATCAAGATCCTTACTGAGAAGAAAAAAAGATAAAAATAAATGATTTAATATCAGAACAGTTTTAAAAGAGGAAAGGAGTTAAATAAGGTAGCTCATGTTCACTAAGGTTATTCAATATTATAATGAATAAATAATAAATAATAAATAAATAAATTTGATTATAGAGCGTGTAGCACTCTCGTTGGTGCGCAGCTCTTTAAAAAAAATGTTTCATACTGACAAGAATGTTTGTTACTGATAATCCTTGTTCAATACTGGTATAATTATTCAGTAATGATAAAAATGTTCAATACTGATATAATTTTAGAATATTCATAATCTTTAATACTTTTTGGAGGTCCAAGGACATGGCAGGATTGTGTCTCATTGCATCACCAAAGCAGAGGACGACATGTGTCAATTATGGGTACTTAAATTCCCCACCTCTGATGAAGCTCGCAATATTATTTCTTTTTCGTTCCAGAATTAAAAATAAACGAAGCCAAGCCAAGCCAGTGTCGAAGGTCTAAGAATCTTATGTCTCGAGGTCAAACCAAAGGAGAGGAAGACATAAAGTCGATTATGGGTACTTAACTTCCCCAACCTCTGATGAAGATGACCTTGTTGTTCACCTTCGAACAACTATGGCGGTTTTAAAAAATATATAATAAATAAACTTCTCAACTAATTAAGATAAAATAAAGTAGGAATAACCACAAGCATGGAATAAGAATAATATACAGAGGAATGATATATGGGAGCATTAGCACATGCAGATGACATTGAAATGATGGTAAGTCCAGACTACAAGAGATGATTGAAATATTACAACAGTGATCTTAATATCATAATATGAAAATTGCAGATAAGACGTAGTGAATGCTATGAAATGGAAAGACAATACAAAGTTGATAAATAATATATATAAATAAAATGATAATAGAAAGAGTGAAGGAATATAAATATTAGGACACTGATTTCAAGAAATTATTTCTTTAAAAAAAATATACAGTCAAGATTACGTCAAAAAGTGTAAGAATGAATTTGGGTAAACCAGCTAATTTTCTTTATAAGGTTCAGTTCATTGATCAATTTTTTGATAGTAAACATAAGAGAATAAGTTATTTATTTCGTGTTTTAAACTTCTTTTTTTAGCTTCTATTCTTCCAATTATAGCATATAAAAATAATTAATTAAGTTATGTGTATTGTTAAATGCTTTCACAGGAGATACTTATTTCTTTGGAGCCATATGTTTATATGATTTCATAATAGTTTTATTAATTAAAGTTTGATGAATTAATGATAAACTTATTTTTAAATTATTATATACACTATGCTAGAACTTAGGCATTCTCTTTATTCTTTCAGAGAACTATATTTAAAAAATTGGATAGTTTAAATATTAATGATAAATCTAACTTTTAGTAAAGTGAGTAAATAGTTTTTATAAATAAAGGAAAAAGACTTAAATAGTAAATATATAAGATAAATAATAGCATAATAACATAAAATAATTTAATAATGTGAAAATGCCTTTATTTGGCTTGCTATTTATTATCTTATAAAAAGTCTCAAGAATCATTGAAAGACTCATTGAAATTGTTCATTTCTTCTCCAGAACCATATACTTTATTACATATCTTAGGCTACTAATCTACCCTTTCTTTACCGTTAGTATTTTATTCGAATCTCAATCATTTCCAAACATTTGCTTTGTTCTTCTTTTTTGATTGTCTATTATTTGCAAGAGTAATTACTCTCCACCAATCATTTTTTCTTATATAAGTCACCTTCAGATGCACAGTAAATTTAAGTTAGGTTTTTTAAAAAATTATTTATTTTTGCTTTTTTGTATTTTGGTATCTCCAACAATTTATTTTGTGTTTTCTAGCCTTCTCCAGAATCAGCACATAAATTGATCTCTTTTTATTACCTGATTGATTATCTAATTTTCTATATTTGATTAATATTTAAGTTTAACTACTCAACCTCCATTGGATTTTATATAGCTTTAATCATAACTTATTCATGATTTATTTAATTAATATTTCTAATTTCTTATATTTTGTCTTCTTTTTAATTTTTTAAGTAATTAGATGTTTAAAAGCTTTTCAACTAAATTCTGTATTAAAGATTTTACTATAATTTTAGAGTAACATAATTTTTAATTAAATGCTGTTTATTTGCTTAATTAATTACTAAAAATTAGTTCAAATACTTTTATTTTCAGATTAATCTACTCCTCTCATGATTTATGGAAATTATTAAAAAATGTGCTCTAATTATTGAGATAAAGGTAAGTAATTTAAGGTATGATTGTTAGGTTATCTATGATTTAAAAGGCTGTAGATCTTAAATTTAGTGTTATCTCAGTTTGATGAGCTGCTATTTTGATAAGGAAATAGTTGTAAATAAGTAATAAATTGTAAGATTAAATGAAGTAAAAGTTTGGTTAATAAGTTTTTAATAAACTAAATGAAAGGTGAGATATAAATAGAATAGTAAAGATAAAAAATAAAAGAATTAAATAATTTATATAAAGAATTTAATCATTCATAATCAAAAAATAAAGTTATATCTTTTACAAACAACTTAACTAATTGTATAATACATTAAAATAATTATATTTTCGAATTAAAGATTTAAACAATTATTTTAAAAGGTTGGAGTGATAACAATTGTAAAGGGAACATAGATAAATTTTTAATTAAAAAGCATAAAAATTATACCTAGTTAAAAAATTGGAAGCAATTATTGACAAAAATGAATGGTAAATAAATAGAAGTTATACACAAAGTAAAGATAAAATTATAAAAATAAATTAAAATTTTATTTATTGTAATATTGTCTTATTTTTATTAATAACTTTTATTTTTAAGACATCAAATTTTATTAAAAAAGATTTATTAATTTATGAAATTTATTAGTAATATTCACAATTAATGGAAATTATAGAAACATTTATAAAGTTTAAGCATATTTGCAATCTTTAGTTTCTACTATCTTGTTTTATTTATATTAACCCCTTATTAAGTTATTCTGATTATAATTTTCATTAAACTCAAATAAAAAATATTATTATTCAACATATATCTAAGCTCAATATCAATTATAAATTAATAATCTTATATAAAGTTATAAATAAACTAATATAGGTAATTAAGATATTAAATCAAACTAATTAAAAAATTTATATTAAAGACATTAGACTAACTATAATATTATTATCAAGCTAAGTTTATATTGTTTTTATACTATAAGTTTATAACCAATATTTTTATAAACAGAAATTATTAATGTGACTTTACCTTTAATAGCTTTGTCATGAATTAACTATTTATTTTCATTTAAATTTTCTAATTATTCTTTTTGTCTTAGTATATTATCAAATGAAACACCTAAGCTTCTCCATATTTGGAATCTTATTATTAAAATATTATTTAATATTTTGTTGCAAATACACAGTCTTTCTAAAAATAAAATTCATATAAAAATAAAAAATTTAAACATCGTCAGTCAAAACTTCAACTGTTAGCGAGAGCTTTCTAACATGTTAGGCATATCTCTTTTGAGCTTGTCCACTCTTATTCGTGATGGCATCTAATGTGAGATTACTCGCAATGCAGTTATTCACTTTTCCAGATTACCTACAAATTTTAAAATTATGACTTCATGCATATTTAAAATGATATAATAGTCTTAATATTAGTATATGGATATGTTTATTACCAAATTATGTTTATATCTATTTATCTAAATAATTTTAAAAGTGAGAAATTTAAATTATACATTTAAATTTAATTATTTGTTTACATTTTTCTGAAGTAACACAATTTAATGTTATGAATCTTTTATTTTGATGATGATAGCAAATTAAAATTAAACTAAAATATATATTAAGTATTTAAATTAACTTATAGGAATTTAAACAAACAGATACTTAAGTTTATCTCTCATGAACTAGAAAAATCTGAGAAAGAAACAAGGTTTTATATTAAATGCAAGACAGGAAGAAGTTAGAAGAAGAAATAAATATACTAGCAATTCAAATTTTACATACAAGCAGAAGGGCGAATTATATTAATGATTAATTAATTAATAATTTAACTAAAACTAAATAAAAAGTTAAATACTTTATGGATTTAAGTATAAAATAGCACAAAATTAAAGTTAACATATTAGAAATTAAAATACTTAGTAAATTATTTTTATAATTGATATTAGAATAATAAATAATAAATTAATTCTAATAAATAAAATGTAATTATTTAAATAATTTTACTAATATTTATAATTAATAGAATTTATATTAATTATGATTATATTTCATTATCAAAAAAGTAAGTTTATCTCTATATAAATAGAATATAAAATATTTAATTATTGTACCATCTGTATTTTTAAAAGCAATTTTTATAGTTTTTTATATATTTAATTACTTATAATGTTAATGAGTATTATTTTAATATTCTAAAATTGTATAAAAGAAAGAAAAAGGTAGAATGCTAAGAGAAGAACTTTTGCAACTCTTACCAAAACAGGAATGAAAATCAGAAGCAGAAATACTTCAATTTACGCCCTATTAAACCGACATCTTCTTATAAAGTTCAAATCCATAAATCATAAAGATAGGAAAGGTACGGAAATAAATCCCTGAATTTCAAATATGACAGAGAAACCAAAGCAATAAAAGAAAATGTAAAATCTAGACAGTGTATAAATTATACTTTGGATAAAGACAATAAACATTAGCTATCTAATACTGATGAAATTCAATCTTCAGAAAAAGGTCTAAATTGAAAGAATCAAAAAATCAATCAAAAACTGAAGCAAAAAAAAAATTAAAATTAATAGAGACTGATGATTTAAGAAAGAGAATAGATGTTTTTGAACTATCTAATGGGACTAGAGCAAATAAATTGCCTAACTTGACGAAAAAGTAAAGAATTAGCACGATAACTTAAAGCTCTGAAACCGCGACAAAAAGAGCATAAGGAATATTCGCAAAAAGTAGAAATATAAAAAGAAACAATCCTTATCCATCAGTAAAAGGTGTTTTAAAGTTGTCAAGAAGAAATTTTAATACTGCGTAAATTGCTCATATCTCTTTAGGATTTGTTAGAAATTTAAGTTTTATAAAGAAATTATTGAAAAGATTAGTACCGTGAAAAAGAGTCAGAAAGAAAAATTAAGACCATTTTGAAAGATAAACTAAAAATAAATTAACATATTGTTCTGTAACCAAACTGGAACGTCAAAAAAGTGAATAGATTAATTGAACACAGAGAGTAGATGTGAATCAAAAATCTGGAGAATCCCGAGTTTTCGATCTTACAAAAAATGTATGTCCTAAACATTTTTTGAAGCATAATAAAGTATAAACTGTTTTTTTCTGTATGAGATTGCAATTCCTTTGCAATAGAAAACTTTAATTTATCTTTGATTTAATTAAGATGATTAAAGTAAAACAATTTCTTTCAGACACAAATATTTTATTAAATTAAACAGTAAATAAATAAAGCATAAATAATTTATTAATTTATAAAAATAAAAAATAAAAAATAGTTAAACTTAAATTTTAAATTATTAATAAAAATAAATTTGAGTTTAAAGCTAATAAAAAAAGAAATTTAAAATTTTAATATTTAAGATTTATCCTAAGATATATTAAATGTGCTATTTACAAAATTTAAAAATTAAAAAAGTTAAAAATAGTTTTTAAAGTTTAATTATCAAAAAAATAAATTTTTATTTAAAAAGCCAAGCAACTCATATCTAAATTAAATAATTATAATTAAAAAAAATTAACTAAAAATAATGAAAACTTAATATAAATAATTATGATATTTATTGATTTTCAATTACTAAAAATAATAAAATGCTATATTTGTAGAAATATTTTTATATATTAAAAAACTATCTTGTACAGCTTTTAAAAATTAAAATATAATATACTTTTAGAACTTAAATAATTTAACAATTTTTTAATATTAAACTAATATTTTATTAGAATTAATATAGGTTATTTAAAAAAATTATTTTAGCATATTAAAAACTACAGATTTTATTAATATTTTTCTTTTATTTATTTACAGTAAAATTTTTAATAATTGAATATAAAATATAATCAAGAATAAAATTTATTAATATATAATATAAAATGAATGTCGGCCGCGTCAGTCAAACTAGTAGGTAATCTGGTACAGTGTATACTGCATTGCGAGTAATCTCGCACTAGATGCCACCATGGGGAAGGATGAACAAGCTCAGAAGAAACAAGCCTAACTTACCCGAGTGTTCTCTCTTGAAAATATGAAAGCTTGGCTGACGTGCCTGCTAATGACTAATTACTAATTCTTATTTGGATCTTATTCAAGAAGTCTGAAGTATTTGACTCAAGATTTAAGAATAATTTTTAATAAGAATTTTCCCCATTAGGTGAAACTGAAATGACTCTTTGGATAAATAGAAAGGTGCTACGCGCTCTATAATAATCTTTATTTATTTATTTATTTATTTTAATTATAAATATTTTTAAAATTATTAAAATGGAATAAACTTTTACTTTAGAGGTTATTTATTATTTGAAACAATAACAACAAATATCCTTTCTTAATACAAAAAATAAAAATTTTATTTTCTCTAAAATAAATATTACTTTCATATTAGTTTATTTTTATAGACTAAGTATTTAATTTTTTAATTATAATTATTTTGTTCAAACTAATTAATTATAAATACAATTTAATTTATTATTAAATATTTGTTACTCTAAATAAAATTTTATTTCATATACTAGTTTACTTTTAACTACTCTTTACTATGAAGAAATATTTCTTTTACTTATTTAAAATAAAATAATTTATTAGTTTTAATAAGCAAATCTTCTATAATTATGATGTATTGCAGATAATTTAAAATTTTTCAATTTTCAAAGATAAAATTATTTTAATATTTGATTTGTTAAAATAATTTACTATGATATAACGAAAGAAATTAAAATGATAACTAGAGTTAAGATTTAATTACTGTAACATTTATAGAAACTAATTACAAATTTAAATTAGTTAAAGAAGTTAAAAATGTATTTACTTTTAATTAATTTAAAAATCTAATAAACTTCTAATTAATCTTGTGTTTTAATAACTGAAAATATATTATATTGACGTTAGTATTATAACTTAGTAATTTTAAATAAGTGAATTGAATATATTAATAATTAGCTAAATAAGTATTTAAATATTATGTATGTTAAATGATAAACTAAATTAATTTAAAACTATATTCTTAAACTTTAAATTACTTAAATGCTAATAATCTAAAGCTTTTATAAACTATAACTTATTAATATAATAATTGAAATGTGAGTAAAGATACTATGCTAATGTTGCTTATATCCATTTAACATAGCAAGTGCAGTAAAAGAAAATAACTTAGTTATAATAAATAATTAGCTAATTGATAACACTTAAAAGCTTTGATTATTTAATATAGAAACAGAATAAATTAAAGAAGTTAAAATAAATGTATTAATTCCAAAATTTAGTAGAGGTGCTAATTTCCTTTTGAAATAGCAATTTAGAAATTAGTAGCAAATAAAAGAGAAGAAAATGTATATTTATTTAGAGGAGTAAATAAAAAAAATTATAAATGATATATGAAAGTATAATATATAGAATGATACATGAAACTAATATTATTTAAATCTTCTTGAAGTTCTTTATTTTACGTTAGTGTTATTAGAACCTCTTATTATGGTAGGAAGAATAAAAAATTGAATTAAAATAGAATATTCCAGAAAAATATATAAAAAAAAGAATGAATAATGATAATAAATAGTATTTAAACATAACTCTTATAATTTATCAGGATTTAGAAATCGAGATAGATTTGCTTATTCTTTTATTCTAGATTTATCAAGCCTTTTAGTGTTGAGAATAGATGTAGGAAATTTGAACTACAAGAAAATAAGAATATTATGGAGAGGGAAGACCAAATATTTAAGTGTTTTATGATTAAAAAGTATCTAAAAATAGCAATTTAGATATAATAAATAGATAAAAAATGCTAATTGCATATTAATATTTTGACTGAATCATTATAGGCGAACTTTTAGAAACTGAATTACTTTAATCCATGCTAAAATCTTTTTTAATCAATAAATTTAGTTTTAAGTTGTTCAAATATTTATTATTAGTAATCGAGGAATACTTTTACTGCTTCTCTAAATAAATTCTAAGGCTTGAAGTAAATTTTTTATTTTATTTAAACTTTTTTTTTTCAATTTCCACATTATCTGTTTGGGGTTAGTTTTTTAATTGATAATTTAAATTCTTCTTTAATTTTCTATGGATTTTTTGCTATGATTTTACTATTAATACAAATTTGGAAGTTAAAGCTTCATCTTAAAATTAAACTTAACTTAACAAGCGTTGATTTTTCTTTTTTTATCTTACAAAAGTTACCTAAGATTTTATTTTTTCGCCTTCTGGCTCTATTTTTTTTATTCATTTTCTCAATTAAGTAATAAAACTGAATAATGTTTTGCTCATGGAGTTTCTCAAGCTTTTTTAGTTTGTTATGAAATTCAGTATTTCTTGGTTCTTGCAAGTTAACTGAGACTTAAGATTGACCTATTAGAATTTATAGTTTAAATTGCCAAATTTTTTAACCATATTTTTATGCATAACATGTATAAAATACTTATATTTAAAAATTAAAAAAATAATCTCAGCAGTAAAATTTGTATATAAAAAGTAAATACTAAAATATAGCAAAACTATAATATATAAGAAAATAAAAATAAAATTAAAATTATTAATGACATATTGATTACGATATGTACATTTATTAATAAAAAGCTTTTATTATATATATTTTAATTACTATTCTTTTTATAGTTTTATTTTAAATAAAATAAGCAAAAATTTAGACTAAATTTAATTATAATGTTTTTTTTTCTAGATTATTTAATATTTTTAATGTTAATGATACAATATTAGCATAAAGTTAATTATTAGAAAGAAATATAAAAATAAATAAAGGTAATTAAAAATAAATAGCAATATTTTCAATTATTAATTAGATTTTAGAATAAGAATATTTAAAATTATTAAATTAAATATATTTTAGGCACTTTAGTTATTATTTTTATTATAAAATAAAATGGCTCCTATGAAATAATCGACCAAAAATTAACAGGAAATCAAACAATAAAACTCTCTAACCGAAATATACTCCCTAGAAGCGGAAAGAAAAAAATGCAACAATCACTTCTAGACTTGATTTAACGATTAGATTCTCTAACTTTTACTGTGCAATAATTATAAAACTAAAATTAATGGTTAAAAACGGAAATAAGCACTAAAGCCTTGATGTGCAAGGTAATTAAAAACTGGAAAAAACGGAGCAAAAAATAGTATGAATTAATAAATCGTACAATTCTAATCTTAATAATGATCCTATGGTAATAGAAGGACAAAATTTAAATTATTTTTCGGATCGGAAAAAAATTGACAATTTTTTAAAATTCCAAAAATGCTAAAAATGCTTAAAAATAGGACATAACTCGAAATATTGTAAAACAAGATGTTTTTATTGCTAAAAGGTTGGACACATCTTTAGAAGATGCTGGTATTTTCAGAAGAAGCAAGAATCTAACACTTGGAAGATATGAAATAATATAACAAAATTATACTGTTCTCCAGAAGGAAGAATTTACATGAAAAATTATATGGTGGAGATTAATTACTATTGGATATAGTAAATGCTCAAAAAAGAAGGACGAGGAAAATGTTGGGACCTAATTGAGATTGAAGAAAAATTATTAAGATCAAGAAAGGTTAAATCTGTACAACACGATATGCAATAGAAGAAGAAAGCTCTGAAGAAGACCTGAACGATTCATTTACATCTTAAAACTCATAAACTAATTTGTGGCAAACCAAATAAAGGTGAAATCACTTTAATAAATTATGTTATGTTTATGAATGGTCAATTTTTTTTTTTTTATAGCATGATTGATTTATTTCCTTCTTTTATATTTTAGTATCTTAGGATTTTTTTTGTTTGATTTTATTTAGAAATGGATATGATTTTTTCTTTTTTTAATGATCTTTTTGAATTTTTAAATGAAAATAGTTTATCTTTAGAAAAACAGAATTAGAATATAAATTAAGATATTAATTACAACTTAAACTCCTAAAAATAGCAATAAAAACAGACTAAGTAAGTTTAAAATAAGATTATAATATCTACTATTTTTAATAATAATAATATACTAAATTAAAGTGTTCGTATCTCCGGGAAATTTAAACCCCTTCGATACATACCTCCAGAGTTCGTTCCTTGAGGTTTAAAATAAAAATTCGGACTCCCAGTTTTTTTGGAGTTCTGGCACTCCCTTGAAAAAGTCTCCTTCTAAATATTCTTCCATTCTTATCTACATAAATTCTTGACAGTTTTCCAAATTTCTTCACTGTTTCTTCTCTGTTTACCCAAATATATCTTGCATCTTTTGTATGTGTGTAATCTTGATTTACACAGGTAGCACAGCTTGACGATCCTTCTGGGAGGAGTTATCTCTATGGGTTTTATATATTCTAGTTCCATTTTACTTTCAGCTAAGATTTAAGGTTAAATTCTTTTTTCTCCCAAAAGTTTCACTTCGATTTCCTGTTTCATTAATCTTACTTCATTGCTTTAACTTTTCTATAATAATTTTTGGTTTTCTTTCTTTAATATTTAAACTTCTTCTTATAAGTTACGGATAGATTTTATAAGTTATTCTATTATTAGCTATTCATCATTTTTCTATTTCTACATTATTTTTTAGTTGCCACTTTTCATGTAGTTGCTTGATCATGGCTATGGGAGTAAAAAATCTCGCTTGCTTTAGTCAGTTTCTGTTGATTTAATTTCTTATTCAATTTAAGATTATCTTTATTTTTCAAATATGGGGGTTAAAGAGCCTAAGAAAATTATTATGTTATTAAAGAAGACATGGTAGAAGAAGAATTAGCAGTCTCTGGTTTTCTTTCCTTTTTCTATGGAGCTGGAAAAAAACCCTTCTTGAGACCTTATGGCATTTAATTTGAAAAATGGATTAGATAGGTAAATTGAAATGAATTATGAATGATATTTTGATATTAATATAATTATATTGGAGTAAAATATTTATGACTATAGTAATAAAAACTAGTATTTAAATTTTGGATATGGCTACATATTATAGTATTTACTATTATATTCTGTTTCAACTATGGTAATAAATAGCGTATTTATGATTTGATTGTTTTTAGTTACTAATAAAGACTAATTTAGATAATTTAAAGGAAAAATGTAAATATTATGCATTTGATTAATAATTTATAATATATTTACTAAGTTATCAGCTTATAGTTTTAAAAAGTTTATTTTAAGTTTTGTAAATTTTGCTTATTAGCTAGTATTTCTTCAATACTATCATTATAATGGATTTAATTAATTATTATATTTAATTGATTAGTTATAGAATTAAAGTCACTTTCCTTTACTCAAAAGTATTTTCTCAATAACTTATAAAGTAAGAGTTAATCAAATAGGCTAATATAGCTAAAATATTTTCTTAAGTTTAAAGAAATTATTCATGTTCTTACCTTTTAATTAGATATTAAATAGTAAGATAATTACAGTTTAATGGTGAAAACATATCTGTTTGCTATTCAAATTACCTTTATTTATTTAGTCCATGAAAATGTTAAATTTTTCAATCCATTATCTCCTTTTTGTTATCTTATGTTAGTATACAATATTTTCTTTATCTCATTAAATTTATTTTTGATACTTTTTTAATTCATTTCTTAAACGTTTCTTTTAAGTATTAGCAACATATCCACAACTTAATTTAACTTCTTATTTTTCCTATATCATTATCTACCTTAACCAGCTTCAAAGAATATGTAGCTCATTGTGAAGCTTTTCCAATATTTTTCCAATTTTCAGTTTTTAGTAATATAACCTTCTTACTTATGATCTATATCTGCTATTTTAACAATTAATAGATATCATCTAGTATTCTTTCCTAAACAATTCTTATGCTAATTATGCTATTAGTCCCTTAAAAAATAGTCTTAAACTTTCTTTTGTAGTAATCTAGGTTGGATCTTATGCTGAATTATTGCATTATAGTTTTAATTAATAGCTACTATCCTACTGGATTTAGTTTATTTGCTAGAAATTATGTATATGTGCATTAAATCTCATACTATACTTATAAACTTAAATTGCTTTTAATTACGCTTTCATAGAAACGGATTCATTATTCCTCAAGTAGGCGCATATACATTAAGTAAGATTCATACAAATTACAACCCTTCCAGTATTTCATTTTATTCCATTTACTTCATACTCTCTCCATATCAATTCTTCTTTAATATATAAAGCCACTCCTTTACTAAGTCTAGTTCCATTATTCCTTTATTTCAAGCATATCTTTAATTCAATCTATAAACACTTCTTGAGTCACCATAATATATCTTTTTCAAGCATTCATTTACATAACTCTTCTTTGTTCGACTTTATTCCTCTTATATTATCAGTTCTTATGTTTAATTAATTTCAAATATTCAAATTTTCTTTATCTTCATTGTTTGATTCTTTAGTATCATCAATTTAGCTTAGTCTTTTTCAAAACCAAATTACTCTAATGTTTGTATTTATGTTCAGGTTTTATGTATGCTATCTTTTCTCATATTATTTCTTGTTTATTATTCAAAGTAATTGCATCAGTTATCAAAATAGCTAGTTACTTATTGAACCTTATTTTTTCAAAAGGTTCAATTTCATTTTTTCTCTCATGGTGTTAAACTTTGGCTTTTCCATATATCTAAGTAGCAGAAATCGTTTTATCTCAGCATTTATTCAGTTAAATAATCTTTTATTATTCTATCAATTGTTACCTATCTCGCGTATAATTATTTAAGCAATTTTATACTTTAGGATCCAAATTATTGCATGCTACTCTTCTTTATAATTTCTTTAGTTTTTCTATTTTAATTTATATATCTTTTATTTCAGTGTGCTATTTCTTGTTATATATTCTACCACTTTTTTTGATATTCCAATATAACGGATTATTAGCTTGCTTTATTTTTTATCTTCTATATTACTTAGTATTGTGTCTAATTTTTTGACAGCTTATATATCATCATATTGCCAATTAATTCAACTTTAACCGTAAATTTTTTCTTATAGTCAAGTAGGAATATTTTCTGGATAAGTGGTTCGAATATTTCTAGGTACATAGTTGTTCTACCATTAAGTCCTATTGTTCCTTTTGTTGTAAGCAAAACTGTTTTTTTTATATTTCCGACTGTCTTTAACTATTTTTCTGTTTGAGTTAAGCAGTTATCTAACCTAAAGAGTATTTTATTAGTTCATCATACTTTCCTTACTTTTTTCTCCATCCTCAAAACTTGATTTGGATGTTGCTGAGTAGTTCTTACTGGTTTATCATATTAATCTCGAAAATTTATATATAAAAAAATGGTCCCGAAAAAATAATAATCACCTATCTAGCAAAGCTCAAAATGATAACTTAATCGATCTGGAATTTCTCTTAAGTGAGAACCAAAAGCTATAATATTCGTTTCAAGAGCTACTGAGAAATATAATAGTCCTATAGGAAAGCATCACTGGAATTCACATCAATAGCAATGAGATCAATTAGCAACTTAACCTTATTTCTTCGACTGAACAAATTAATTAGAGAATTTAAGCGTCTGAAGCAAAATTAGAGTTTTTCCGATAATATAATCAACAAATTTGTGAAAAATGGATTTCTTAGATCATGCAAAATCAAGGAATCAATCCGATGGACGTAGAAGCAAAAGATCCATAGTAATTTATTATCAGAAAAAGAAAAATGCTGAAACTGTAAAAAAATGGGACACAAGATAAGAGACTGTTGGTAGTTATTAAAAAAACAAGAATACAAAATCCAAAAATAATGATATAATTTAAAAAAGTTGTGATGCACGCAAGAAGGCAGAATATTTAGAAAAAATAATTGTAAATCACTTAGAATGCTACCTAAATTCAAGCGGTTGTTAGTAATTTCAACAGAAGTTGGTTAGGATTCGACACAGAAAAGATACCGAGAAAGAAAATATTCAGATTTGTCAAGAGACATGATAACGAAGATCGAAATAAATTTAAAGTAGAAGGTGAATTTTATTATACTTAACAAAAAATTAGATTTGTAACAAAACTAATAATGTTGAAGTCAAGATAATCTATTATATTATCTTATCTTATGATTGAATTTTAAACGAGAGTATAGGTGCTATAATGGCTTGACTTTATTATTGGTTATAAAAGGGACATTTTTAAGTATATAGATTTTGGTTTAAATGATTAAAGGAATAATGTATTATAGGGTATAGATTTTGACTTGATGATAGTAGTGATGATTTAATTATTGTTTAGATATAGGTATAGCTTAATGAAAATTAGATTATAGTTTTAATTTAATTAGATATATAATAGAATAATCTAAGTAGTACTTGTATAATTTTAATATAAGGATGTATTTAAAGATAGTTCTTTTGACTATGTTGAATATGCTTTGGTATGTTATAAGCTGTATGTTTGTGTCTGAATAATGATAATATTTGAATAATTGATTTTTAAATATGTTTAGATAAAACTTGATTCTTTATTTATTTCAGACACTTTAAATATTTTAATAATTAGTAACATATTTAACTAATTATAGATCTTTAAACTACTTCTTTACATATTAAATTATATTAAATAATATTATAAAATAGATATTTATATTATGTTTATCAGTTATGACTTCTAATACTTCTATAACTCATTTTTTCTAAATCAATTCTCATTATTGAAACTCTTGGCTCTTCTACAGCAAAAACATATCCATAGTTATTTCTTATTTTCATCTCCGTTAAAGCTAAAACATTTTTAAAAATTTAACTTTATTGTCATTATTCTTTGCTTCTTTTATATATTCTTCTTGAAAATTCTTGAGTAGAATAATTTTTACCACCTCCAAGTATGATGAAAGGCTCTAAACAAACTATAGGCCTAGCAACAGCTTCAGGAAGACTCAAATTTTACTTACTCCATCTATCATTCTATATGTTATATTTTCATATATCTTTTAAAGTTTATACTTTCTAATTAAACCCTCCAAAAGAATAAATATTTTATTCATCTTTATCTACTACTAAAATTTAATTTGCTATTCTAAATGAAAATTTAGAGCAGTTTTATCACTTACTTTAGTTTCCTATCTTTAACTTTTCTACTGATTATAAACCTTGATTATTATCAGTAATTCCTCCAACCACATAAACATATTTTTAAGCAACTGCTATTCCAAAGCCACTTCTTCCCTCATTTAGATCACTAAGTTTTATTCTATTACCTTCAAAATCAAATTATCAAGTTTCTTTTATTCCTTTCTTTTAATTTTAGTTATATCCTCCAATTAAATATAACTTATTTTAATATTCTATACTTTTACTAAGTTCTGGAATTATAATTTAAACTTAGACTTATCGTAATTACTCTGTTTAAATATTAAATAAACTTAATCTTTAAATTCCATAATTAAAAAAGTGAATATAGTTAGATTATATAAAGTGCTAGGTTAGTTTATGTTAATTAGTCTAAATAATATTTGGTTACTTAGTATTGTGTTATAGTTTTTATCTTATTAGATTGTAAGTTAATTTAGACTTTAGTATTGTAGGTGGTTATGAGTTATATTAGAGTATAGTTGGTTTTAGTGATTAGTAGAATTAGATAATATTTGAGTGTTATTTTTGGTAGATAAATGTTGGTTAATGATTGATGATGATATTAGTTAGTGGTATTATGAGAGTATTACTAATGTTTGATTATTTGGTTGTAATGGTTTTAGATTTTTCCATAATTTACCTCCTTATCTCTTTTAATTTCTATCTAGCATCTTAAATCTTTTATATGTATTATTAGTTTTAAAATATCATTCTTATTAAATCACTTTCTTAAGGTAAATCATCAAATCTAAAATGGAATCCTTTTTAACAAATAGGACATTACATTATGCCTTATAATCAGTACTCAGTATTCAAACACAAACCACAGTAAATATGTCCACAAGGTAAGACAGTTGGAAGAGCATTAGTTAAGTTGTAATCTTCTAAGCAGATTAAGCATTTTGGTAACGCTTACATTTTTATTATTATTTAGACTACAAAAGCTATAAAAGCTAATTTATAACAGTTACCATCAAAAATTAGTATATAAATATCTATTATTACATTATTACTTTATTTATAGTATTTTTTTAATAGTACAATATTAGGATATTATATAAAGTAGCAATCCTATATTCCACATGCCGCCAATCGAGACTTTTAGGTAAATTAAATAAAGGCATGAAAGAGTTTTACAACTTAATCAGATCTTTGATATTATTTTTAAGAAAAAAGTCTTTGTCGCAAAATCTTTAAACTACTAGGAGGAATGCACTAAAATAAGAGACAGAAATGTTAAAACTAAGTAACCTATTAAAAAATGTAGGTAATTTAGAACATCTACTTAGAAGGCAGCTCTGTCTAAATCATTATAATGGAAGAAAAAAAGAATGAGCAAATACCATAAAATGAGGACGAGAATACGTAGTTCAAAATTGCTAAAAAAGTAGGAGTTACTTATTTCAATAATTTTTATAAGAAAATTACTACAGCCAAAGACTCAGTCCAGCAGAAATGCAAGAAAATGAAATCGCTCAAGCATTTCTCAGATATCTGAATTAAGAATATGGTATAAATATTGAGAGTATGGAAATCTTTCAGTCACTAATAATTATTATAGAATCCAAAAATAAGGAAACACTCACACAATTCGGAAATAATTAAACATAGAAGATTAGAAATTTTTTAATGCCAACAGAGCAAAGAAACATAGAGGAATTCTACAAATTTAAGAACTACCTAATTCATTGAACATTTAACATGTATTTAAGTTTTAGCCAGGTAGAAACCAATTTGGAGCAATACGGAAAAATAGTCTATATAGATATGTAAAAGGTACAACGTGAGCCAATGGGAAAATAAAAAATTATTTTGAATTGAAGTAGATCAAAGATGCAGAAAATATACCAGATAAGTTAGATGAAGGAGGTATAAGCACTTACTTGAGTCAATCTGGAAATCCCACAAGTATCGTTTTATCGCCAACCATCAATTTGAAAATGTACGAACTGTAACCAAAAAGGGCTCAGCTCAAATTAATGTTTAAGAAAAAAAGCTATAAAGGAAGCAATTAAAAATGCTAAGGAAGTAAAAATCAGGTTGATGCATTCGGAAATCAGGAATAAAATGTCTTATTATAAAGAGAAACAGATAGCGAAGGAAAAGAAAGGGAAGAAAACTGAAGAGAATAAACTTCAAATAAAATGCTACTTTTAATTTTTAGCAAAAGCAAAAAGTTTAAGCAATACTAAGGTTACTTTTAAAGCAATCGATTTTAATCGATACTTAACTACAAAATTAAATAAATAAAACTGAGGCGAAACTATCAATGTCACAAAAAACAGAAAGTAAAATAGGAAATATGAAAAAAGACTGAAACAACTAGAAAACAGTGACAGAAAGGAAATATGCATAAACACATCGCTGTCTCAAAAAAAAGATAGAAAAAATATAATGGCAAGGAAGATAGTATCAAGTAAAAAAACGAAGACATAAGTACAGGAAAAATAATAAATATTAGAACAATTTGGTTTTCATGCTATTAAAGAAGAGGAAGCTAAAAATGCAGGGTAGGAGGATCATGAAAAATAGGAAATGCAAGGAAATATTAATATAATAAAATAGACAGAATTAAACATAGGTACAGCAAATGTCAGATGAATAAAATAAAACAAGAATTAAACAATTTTATGTGTAAAAATAAGATAGAAATTATGGTGATTTAAGAAATATTTAAGATCAAACTGATGAAATACCTTTTATATACGGATTTAGAGTAATAATAAAATTGAGCACAAAATATTGCAAAGAAGTCGCATTTTATATAAAAGATGGAATCACCCGCAAAACCAAAGTGTTAGATATAGCGGATCTCAATCAAGCAGAATTATTTTAGAGGAAGATTAATAGGTTTAACACTTGATGATCAACTATCATTGACAAAAGTATATAGCATTACAACATCCGACTCTGATTAACTAATACCCTTTTATGAAAATCAATAATAAAACATGATAACAGCAACGGATTATAAATTTTAATATTAGGGAATTTTAAAGCGCATATTCGCCAATTTTTACCGAATGAACAGAATAATGCAGGTTAATACTTATTTAACTTGATGAAAGATTATCTTTTAGAATATAAAGATCCAACCTTCATCACAAAATATGGAAAAGGAAAATTAAAAATAGATTGCTTCTTAATGGATTAATATATCAAGCCTAACATTATCAGCACAAAATTCAAACAATAGAGACAAATAAGAGATCATTAGCCAGATAAAATAAAGTTAAAAATTGTGTAAGAATATCGAAAAAGCCCATAATTAAAAGGATAAACTTTAAAAAATTAAAACAATAAAATGTTCAAGAGAGATTCAAAGAATGATTGAAGAAAATAGATTTTAGCGAATTTGAAACTTTAGATAGCGAAGCATACTATGAAAAATAATCAGAATACATCCAAGAAGCGACCAAAGCAATATGTTGCTTTGCAACAAATTAAATGATAAAATACTAATATACAGCAGAAATAATAAAACTAGAAAAAATTTCCAAAAGAAGGTGAAATAAGTAAATATCTAATTAGATAAGGATGCTAATAAATTGATAATTATATTAAAATGAGATAAGAAGCAAGGAGAAAATTTAGATTGCATCAAAAAAAGATAGAAAAAATAAATTAAATATTTTATTAGATGAAATTAATTAAAGAAACTTAAACAACACTTGAAAAGAATATAAAGTCGATTAAAGTAGAGAAAATATGCACCATGGATATTAATAAACGAAAAAGATATGAAGAATTTTAAGGAAAGTAGATTTGAAAGTTTATCTGCTATTTAAAAGCATTAAATATCTTATTATCTCAAATAGAATGTTACTAATAAAGAAAGATAGAGATAAGGATTTAAAGGCTGAGCTCTAAGACTATTTCCATTCCTTGTCTTCTCTTATCTGTTTTTTTTAATTTTAAATTACTAAAAACTCTCAAATATCTTTCTTACTCCTATATCTCGATTAAGAAAATACAATAATTAAATATCTCTTCTAACTTATCCTCTTGATATATGTAGTATACATTATAAAATGAAGCATGAATTCTAGGTTAGAAAGTACTTGGTAATAAATTTGATAGGTTAGTCTAATTGGATATTTGTAATGTTGAGGTTATTAAATACTTAGCTTCTAAAATCTGTAAGATATAGTTAAAGCATTTAAGGATTTATTATAATTCTAAGCATATGGTACTATTTTTAAATAATCTTGCTCTTCTCTTTATCAGTTTCTATGTACATGTTTGCAAACTAAGTTTGTATAAGTAAATAACAAATTAGAGGGAAATTTCTTGCATTAATGGTATAATTTTAAAAGTAACTATTAATTATATCTTAACTAATAAATAGCCTATTATAGTTAATTAAGCTACTTTTATTTCCTTCAGTTTAAATAGTAGTTATCTATGTGAATAATATTAAACTTATTTTTACTAGATTCAAATAAAATCTCAATCTGCTAAGTCTTAATTATGTCAACAACTGTTTCATCAAGAGCTCAAAGGCCTAACAAGTTAGAATGCCAATCAATTGTAAGAGATGTTTGAAAGATATTTATAAGCTTTAATAAAAGTTAAAATGTAGAAACCATAGCATCATTACACTAAAGCCTAATAATTGCAAAGCGTTCCTTCATAAAATAACCAGAGAATATTAAAAACTATTTAGTATAAGTAAAGATAATTATCAGTCTCTAACTTTATATTGTATTTAGGATAAGGGATATGTGAAGTATCTCAATAAAATTATCATTAAAATCATTAAAGTGATAGATAAAAAGAGATAATTCCTATTACGTAAGTGAAGAACTATTAAATTAATTTCAACTAAAAGAGTTTATGGACCGGAAACTCTTTCCGATTGCCCGATCTGACGCTCTCTTTTTATGGAATAACGGGGATATCCTGTTGTGCTCCAGGCACAGCTGCTAGGGAGCTCCATCGCTATGAGCAGTCAGGCTTCAAGCCCCTACCAAGAGCGGATACAGAAACTTTCTAGCAATGTAAATGGATGGGAGAAACCGCCAGGTAGAGAGTTTGACTGGGACGGTATATCTGCTAAAAGATAACACAGGTATCCTACGGCCAGCTCAGAGCGGACAGAAACCGCTCACAGACCAAAAGGAGAAAAGCTGGCTTCATTCAACCTCTCAATTTCAGGATGAACTGGGAAAGCATGGCCTATCGATCCTTTGCCTTTTATGAGTTTTAAGCCAGAGGTGTCAGAATAATTACAACAGGGATAACTGGCTTGTGGCAGCCAAGCGTTCATAACGACGTTGCCTTTTGATTCTTCGATGTCGGTTCTTCCTATCATTGTGAAGCAGAATTCACCAAGTGTCGTATTGTTCGTCCGTCAAAAGGGAACGTGAGGTGAGTTTAGACCGTAGTGAGCCAGTTTAATTTTACTGTATTGATTACTGCATCGCCATAATAATCCAACTCAGTACGAGAGGAACCATTGGTCCAGATCACTGGTATCGCCATTGGTTGAGCAGCCTTTTGGTTACGCTACCATCTGTATAGATTATGACTGAACGTCTCAAAAGTCAGAATAAAATCTGGGAGCGATGCCTTATATCTACTTATGAAGCCAATACTTTTTATATCCCCAAACTCTCCTCATTTCTGTTAACATGATAAGAAAAACTAATCACATGCAAGCAGATAGGATAAATTCTTTGTAGACCAATAAATATTAACATGGGGTTGTACGAATGAGAGTAAGCTTGCCTTATGGTCTGCTAAGACTTTTCCATGGTTACCTGATCTATCTCTCTACAGGGCTTTTACTCGCCTTTATCTGCTTTACTTACTTTTAGTAAGATACTTTAGTTATTTTAATTACTCTAGCACCTTTAGTTAATATACTTGTATCAGCTGGTTCTGCTGGGGAATAAATACGTTTTAAGAAAATGATAGGTAAAAATTAGGAATTGGATTGTTTGATCTAGAAATGTATATAATATGCATAAAAGTGATAGACTAAAATTAAAAGGTATGATTGAATAAACTAGAGACAGGTAGGATTGTATATTGAAAATAAGATATTAAACTAAGGATAATATTTGAATATTTGATTAGTATTAACAACTTAAATTATTGCTTTTTATATTTAAATAAAAAAATATTTATATACAATAATTTATTAAATAAAATATAGCTTTACAATTATAAATTTATTCTACATTTTCTTATTATTAATACTTTTAATGTATATAGTAAACATCCATATACTTGCTAAAATAGCTTAAATACAAATTTATATTCATTTTTATTATTTTACAACTGGCAAATTTAATTATCATCATTTTGCAAATATTCAACCTTGCTTTTATAAAAATGGCTGTATTTAATGAAAATGAAATTTAAATCAATATTTGTTAAATAAATCCTTTATAATAATCATATTTTCACTTCGTTCCTAGTTTAATATTTGTTCCTTTGTTGCTCTATGTACTCCAGGCTTCATATTTCAAGGATTGATTGAACAAATTAGAATTTCTTTACTTCTTCTTATATATGTTCCCGAACGATATTGAATAAATGGAGATCATCATATTTCAATACTCATCTTTCAGTTTTTTTTTTCTTTCTTTCAGTCTTCCCAATAGAGTCCTATCTTATTGCAAATTCTACATTCTTAATCTTTTTATGGTTCAAATTTGTTTAGATTTTGATTGTTGACTGTTTAATTTCTATTAATATAGCATCGCTTGGAATAGTCTAATTTATTATGCTTTTCTATTAGATTCTTTAGATTTTTTTTCTTAATTTTATAAATGGATAATTTAATTTTAGTATAGGCAAAATTCTCGGCTTACTATTCTTCAATTATCATTAAATCTGCAGAAAATCTGTTATCTATAGAAAAATTCCTGTTTTCGCTTATCTATCCACTATGTGGATTTCATTATCGTCCTCGTGCTGTATAAGATCCTTTTTTATTGTGTTTATTTTCATGGTCCCAGCAAGAGCATATATTTTTCCAGATCCTAAATTTAGTCTATAAGGACTAAAATGTTTTAGCCATTTCTCTAAGTATTTGGGTGTTGTTTAAGTTTGGTGTAAAAATGTTTAATTTAGGTAATGAATTAAGGAATTGAGTGTAGATTTGTGTATGTTAATTTTGGATGGTTATGTGTTTGTAGGTTTGTGTGTACTATTGTTAGTTTTTGAATATGAGATGAGTAATTTTGGTAATTGAATGTAGTTTTGAATTTGAGATAGTTATGTTAAAATAGTATTGTTTAAGGTATTTATAAAGTATTAAAGGTATAATCTTAAATGCAATATATTGATTATTAATTAATAAATAAAGATTTAACTAAATTTAATAGAAAAACGTACTATAGGAAACTTATAGCTATTAAATTACTATTTTGCAAATTTAAAAAACTGTCAATCAGCAAAAATGATGAAAATATTAAAATTATAATTTCATCAATTTGAAAGACTATTTATTTAATAAATTACAAAATGATCAGATTAATAGTCTGCTAATCTTAAAAAATATGATGGAAACATAAAAAATGCAGTAATAAAAGTTTAGTAAGATAAAAGTAAAATAATTTAAGGTATTATAAGGTAATTAAGAACTTAAAATTATTTAGACAAATTTAGAATATTTGTTTCTAAATACATTCAATATCACCATTATTTTTCACTAGAAAATTACATAGAAATAGGTAAAAATGGAATAAAAATTATAAAATTAAAATAAAAAATATAAAGAAAAAATTAATTAATATGATTATTTTAATAACTAATAATGCTTATAGATTCCCTATATTTTAGTTACCAATTCAATTTTACACTATAAAAACAATAAAATAACACTAATCAATTTCATTAACAACAAAAAGGAGTTATATATCTAATTAATTAAGCAATTCATTTAATGCAGCTATATCATTCTCTTCATTTTTAAAATAAGCAACTTAATACAAATTATTTAAATCAAACTAAATCCAATTATTTATATCTAGTTCGGAACTAACTAACTAAATCAAATCTATTTCAAGGCAAAAGTCATCATAGTTTTCAAATCTATTTGTTTTGCATATTCTTATTAACTACCTTTATAAATTAAATAGTAGAGCTAAATATTTATATGCAGACTCAGATTACAGATATGAACGATAAGGATGCAACAACGAACCAATAAATAATAACAAACTAGCTAATAATTTATCATTATTTAAGCTTTAAGGCTTATAATCTAACAATACTTATTGTATATCTATTTCATTAATTTTTCAAATAACTTTAATAAATCTCAGATTATATCACAGTACTGTTATTACCCTTATAACAATAAAGAATTACATCTCTAATCAAATTTATATATTATATCTTGAATGCTAATCTTATACTTTCTCTTCAATTTTAGAACTGAGATTACATAATTTTCTCCTTTTTATTTTTACTCTAATACTATTATTACAAGCTAATAGATTATAGGCTCTTAATAATTAATAACCTTAACTCATAAATAAATACTTAAAGATTGATTTTAGTTATACTTAAGTATGGCTCTAAATAGTTTTTAATACCTTCTTTTGATTATAGAAGCTGCTTTTCTTATTTAAAATTCCTTTTGTACTGCTAATAGCTTTTCTCTTATTTCTTTATTACTAAATAGCTCTTAAAATATGAAATATTCAACCTTACGAATTTTTATTTCTTAGTAACTTTTAAATGCTTTTACCAAAAACAAAGTTTTAAGAATAGGTTCAAAAATTTCTATATGTATTATTTATTTCATTTTAAATAGGAAGGAACAATCCGCCAACTGAGTTTATTTAAACTCTGGTACCAGGAAGTACCCATGGGCGAAGAACAGAGCAAGAATCTTGATAGGAGCCAAGAGAAGACAAGACTGAAGAGGTATCAAGTAGCATTAATGAAGAAAGATTCCAGATACTAAGGTCTCTTATGGAGCATTCAGATAATGACCCTATAGAAGATAAGATTCGCAAATGAATGCTAGCACTATGGAAGACTTTAGAAAATAATCTATTTTATTTTAAAACCTTTTTTAAAGAGCTGAACATAATTGAGGTGCTGCTTCAAATCTTATCTATTTATTATTTATTTTAAAGATATTTATTTCTTCTCAATTTAAATAAAAACTAAAATTAGACTATAAATTTGTAAATAGTAATTTGAAGCTTCTTAATAGAAGTAGTTAACATAGTAAAGCTTATAAATAATAAATAAATAAATTGGATTATAGAACGAGTAGCACTCTCGTTGGTAAGCAGCTCTTTAAATTAATTTTATTTAACAAGCTGACCAGTCTAGAAATCCCAAATATTTATAGTTTCATCATAAGATCCCGATATAATATATCTAGAGTCATAGGAGATTACTATCGATCTAACTATATCAGTATGTCCTGTTATAGTTCTTATGAGAGAACCAGTCTATGAATTTCAGATCTTTATGGTTGAATCTCCAGATCCTGATACTATATAGCTAGAATCAGGGGAGATTACAACCGAGTAAATAGTAGAAGTATGCCCCATTAAAGTTCTTTGGAGAGCACCTGTCTGGAAATTCCAGATCTTTATCGAATATTCAGGATATGATGAACCTGATACAATTCAATTCAGGTCACTTGATATGGATACCGACCAAACAGAAGAAATGTGACCAGTGAGGACTCTGTCTAAAAAATATTAAAGAAATACCTTTACTTTGGTCATAACTGATCTTGTTTATTAACTTTTAGTAGCATAAGTTAGGCAGAATTTCATACTTAAAATGAAGTAGAGTTATTTTCCCTAAAATGTGGTTTCGCGCTCTTAAGAGTTTTCTTAAAAAAATACTTTTAGTAAATTTTTTTCTTTTTTCTCCATTTTAATTTTTATAACTTACTTTAATAAATATTTAAATAAAATAACTCAATAAATTTTACTTACTCAATTTCAATAAAATTAAACAATTAAATTATTTATTAAGCATACTTATAATTATCTTCTAAAACATTAATTTTTCTATTTTTGTCTTAAAACAAGACAAGATATTAAACTAATAGTACATGCTTTTACAATTTTAATTATTATATATCTTTTTACTTTTAAATGAAAGGATAAATTATTATATCAAAAGTTTTATAATGAAGAATTATAATAACTTTAATATCCATCCATTAATTACAACTTATTCGTGCTTTAAATAAAAGACTCTTAATAAAAAAACCTTATTTCGTTGTAGACCCTTTTAAATGATAAATAAAATATTACAATTCTTTTAAAAACTATTGCTATTAATTATTGCTTTTCTCTAACATTTAATCAAAAAAATTATTTATTTAAGCTTTTTAATAATTAAAAAAATGAAATAAAATAAGTTTCCTATTAACTAGCTTAAAAAGATATTAAAAAAAATAATTATTTAAAATAAAGCATTTTTAGAATTTAAAAGATAGATCCTTTTAATTGCTCACTTTCTTACTACTATTTCATTCAAACTTTTTATTTATAAAGGTCTCTCTTATAATAATAATCTAATATAATTTATTTTAATGCTGATTCTAAGCAAAATAGGTTATATAAATGTAATAAATAGATTTAGATAACTTTCTCTTTTTATAGCAAACTAATATTATATTTATTATTTATGTTATTTTTGGAATTATCATTTCAAATTAATAATACCTAAATTATTCTAGATTATTTAAAGATAAAAACTTAATTTTATTATTCTATACTTATCAAAAAAACATAGTTACCACTATTAATATTCTCTTTCTTAAAATAAGTTGTTTGCTATTAAGAAAATTCTAAGTTTTTAAGAAAGAAAGCATATTTTTACTATCTTCTATTACTATTTTCTAAATTAATAGAAGAGTAAATTTAAAATAATATTTTTCTTTGTAATAAGCATGAGATAATATAAGTATTAGATTAGTTAATATAAGCTATTTAAAACTAATCTAATAGATTATTATTTACTCTTGATAAATTTTATTAGTATACTATTATTCTATATCTTATTGTTCCTAATCAACAATTCTCTATGTTTTGCTTCATAGCCCATCATAATTTGTAAATTCTGCAATACTGGAGTATAAGACGAAAATCCCATCATAAGTGAATGAGAATAATATATGGAAGAAAGAGAAAGATGTAAATTTTAATTGTACAACATTTACCTCAATAACAGATTAGAACTAATAGATCTACCAAACTTTGAACTAATACACATATATGAGGCAGCTACAAATTTGATTACTGAATACGTAATCAATAAGAAAAACTGAAGTAATAAATAGACTTTATAGTAAAAGATTACATTAAAGAAATATTAAAAAAAAGGAAGAAAAGATACATTGAAAGAATTTTATCATATTAAAAAGTAATCGGCAAATATTTTTTTGGGATCTAATGAACATACATTATTATATAATGAATTAACTAAAAAAAGAAATAGAAACTAAGCAAGGGAAAGCAAGAGAAATTTTAGAGAAAGTTGAATATAATCTAAGATAAGTGAAAAAAAGATTAACGGATAGTGAAAATGAATTAAGAACTAAAATTTAGAGTAAAATGTTTTTTTAATTAATTCATTATATTAGCTTAATTAAAAGCCAAGCATAAGCTAAAATTATATCTTATTTTAACCACTTATCTTTATTTAAATTGTATTAGATTGCATTATCTCATTTATATTACTCAGATACTCACATTAATTACCATTATAAAATCAATCAACTAAAATTAAGTTTCTAATTATTTAAATCAATTTATTTAAAACTAAAATTAAGTCTCTAACAACTAAAAACGAGCTACCTTATATAATAGCTATGGATTAAACCTTTAAAAATTACTGATTTATACTAAATTTACTATCTCTCTTAATATTAAGCCTTTAGCTTTAACTCACTTTACATCTCTTTAACTAAGACTAACAATTTATTCTATTAATAAGCTATTTTACTATATAATTAAGGATCTCATTTTTAATCATTCTAGGTGTTGCTGTTTAACGATAAAATTAAAGCTAGTTAAACATTATTCAAGAAAAGGATAACAAGACTAATATGATTAAAAGCTAATGATAATCTATAATCTAATAAAATAAGAACTTCATTAAATCAACCAAAATAAATTACACCTAGAAAATTTATAACTAAGTAAGTTATATTTAAGTTAAAGCTGGAATTTTATATTGCAATTTTGATGAAAATTACCTTCAAAAGCTGAAAAATTGTAAAAATAGCTATTGCATAAAACAATTTTAGGAAAGATAAATAAAATAAAACAAAAGATAAAATGAGAGAAACAACAATAATAAAAAGAAAAATTTAAGAAAAAAACTAAGATGCTATAAAATTAAAAGAAGGCCTAAATATATAGATAAAGTTATTTTGTGTAATTTTTCTGCTAGATATCAGCGCTAAAAGAAAAAGAAATATAATGAATACTGAATATAAACATAACTATGAAAAGAAAATTAGAAAAAAAGTTGAATAGCCATAAATTCAAGCAATACTTGTTTCTAATGAGTAGAACTTACATTCGATATATCACTGTAGAAATTCGAACAAAACTTAAAAGAGCAAGAATTAGATCTCTAATTGCGATTTATAAAGATGTTATGATAATTTTGAGTGCGTGCTTTGGCTTATTTAAGCCTTTAGAGTTTTTTCAAAGCTAAATTTTAATTAATTTTTTTGCCTTTATTTATTCTAACAAAATTAATTGCATATTTTTTTATTTCTTAGTGTTTCTCAATTAAATTTATACATTTTCATAGCTCTTCTATTTCTTAACTTTATAATTTTTGCATTAAAAAATTCCATCAGCTGAGAAATATAATATCTAAGAATAAATCTTAGGATATTAATTTGAAGATCAATGAAGACTAATTTATATAAGCAGGTTATTATCTTTTAGTACCTATAGGTATTAGCTTATTTTCTTAAATTTCCTTAATAATTAATATTCCTCTGATTTATTATAAATTTTACTTTCTTTATTAAAAGTTTCTTCAATTGATGAACTAATTAGTCTTATTATCTTACTAATTAAGATTCTAATTAGCTTTATGCTTCTAATTTTTTCTAAATTTATAAAAACTTACTCTTTTATTATTTATGCATCTTGCAATATAGATTGTTTTTCATATTATTACACTTTTTATACAGTTCCGTCTTTTATAAATTTTACTTCTCATCTAATCTCCAATGAGATATTTCTATAGGAATGTTTAGCTGTATAGGTAAATATTCAGGCTAATTTTTTTTTATAATTGTAGTCTTGGACTATCTATTTTCTGTTCACTTAAAAAGCTTAAATTACTTTATTAATTTTTAATAATTTAAGACTTCACTGTAATAAAAGGTTATTAATTAACTCTTTTCTTGGCTCTATTTTAATAAAAAGACACTTATATTTTATTAATTTTTAAATTAAATTTATAAAAAAAAGAAGAAAAGCTAATCCTTAATTTATTGAAGCAAGTAAATCATTATCAACTTAATAAAACTTACTAAGCGATTGTATTAGCTGTAGAGACTAAATTTTATTATAGATTAGTTATAGAATCAGCTAAACCTTCTATTTTGTGATAATATTCATAAGTAAGTAGTGAACAGTTAACTTACAAGATTGAGGAAGAGATTTAATTCTTAATAGAATAATATAAACATTAGAAGTTACAAATGAAGACTAAGATGAGAACACTTTAATATCACTAATATGTATAATTATAACCTAATTTAAATAAAACTTAAAGGTGTAAATTTCAAGTTCCACTGAAAATTCTTAAATGGTATCATGCTGAGATGTCGATCCTTAAAAATACATAGATTTATTTTAAAGAAAAATTTTTAAACAGAAAAGAATATTCCAAATAAGATGTTTAAAAGCATTGAATTTAATTAAAGAGATTAGCTGAAAGTTGTATCGAAGTAAATTCTCAATTGGCTGGAACATCAAGAACTCCAAAAAGCAAAAATAACTAAAAGAGAATAGAAGAGGAAAAAGGAAGAACTTAGGAACACGTTATAGATATGAAATAATGATTTAAGCCTTCAAATAAACTTGATTTATCTAATACCTTTAACATTCATTGAATTATTTAGAATAAGAACATTAGTTTGCTTGGTTATCTTTTAATAATACTTAAATCCCAATCTTTTTGCTATAAAGCATTAGAGCAAAATCATAATATCATCTTATTTAAAAATAAGGAATGGATTAAAATAATAATAATAAGATTCAATTTTAGATAAAGGGAATTAGTATAATTTTAAGAAAAAGAAAAATAATAATAGTAGAAGACTTCTTAGATAAAAGTATTTCTATTAATAAATATATTAATTGAATATCTTCAATTTAATATAAATCTTTATTAAATAAAAGAAAGCTTCCTATTTCATTTAAATTAAAGAAATAAAAGACTTAACTGGGAACAATAAATGTTTTAATATCTTCTAAACTTCACTAAAATCTTAACTCCATCTAAATTGATGAAAAACTATCCCAAAATAAGGATTTGAGACTTAGCAAGTAAATAAGAATAACAATTATAATTTGCAAATAAGAAATCTTAAGTCATAAATCAAAAAGAAATTAATAGACATCAATAAATAAAATCTTAAGACTTTAAGGTTTACTGAAGCTATTGGAAATTATTTTTATTTGAAAGTAAAAAAGGATTAATTGAGCAGAATAAGAGCAAAACACTTTAAAATACCTGCTAAAAGTAAAATCTAAGAAGTATAAAATAAACAAATAGGAAATATTATAATCAGTTTGAATTCTGAATTTGAGAATTCAGAAAAATCTTCGTAAAACAAAAGAAATGTCTCATTAAATAATTACAAAAGTGGCAAAAATAACGAAGCAAGATAATTTTAGACCATAGAATGAGCTACAGCCTTTAGTTCAATTAATGGGAAGTGAAAAAATATAATTTAGAGGATGTTCTTTAATGTATAGAATAAGAAAAAATTTAGGAAATAAGACTCAAATAAAAGCATCTAAAAATCAAAATCAACCTAGAAAGGCAATTTTTATTTCTTCTAATAAAATTTTGTTAGCATATACTAATAGAAAGGAACTGAGGAATTTTTAACAATGATTTCACAAAATTATTAAAGATATCTTAAGATAAATTAGGAGATTATAAAACTAACCTTTGAATTTTGCAGAGAGATAGAGAATTAAAAATAAATGACATAATACAAGTCTTTAAGTTAACTATTTTTAAGTTATTATTCTTAGCATTCTTTAAAATATAAACTATATTAATAATAGATAAAGAAGCACTAACTAATATATAGATATTAATGCTTTAATTATAAGGAAATGTCTATAGCTAAAATAATAAAGTATTATAAACTAAATAAAGGAAATTATAATAATAGCATTAGTAAGCTTATATAAGTAATTTAACTAAGGCTAGATAACTAATATTAAGAAGCTTAGTATTTTAAAAGTAACTAATAAACTAATTATTCCTTTCTTAAGTTAATCTTAATCAATAGGTATCTTATACTATTACTATATATTTATTAGCTTTCTATTTATTTTTATTATTAAGCAATATTTCCACTTAAATAATTAAATGAACTACATTAGCTGAAAATTATCTTAAAATATTAGAAAAATACAAAATATTTGAAAAGAAAACAAGCTAAATACTGAGCTTGATACATAGCTAGAATAAATGAATAAAAGAAATATAGATCTAATCACTAATATAGCAAACTATGGTAAATTTATTTACCTCAAGTATTTAAATAGCGTCTTTATTTTGGATATAAGATTGAATAATAGAATCTACAAGTTAAAACTTAATTATTTATAGTTCACATAACTAATAATTAAAATACAATTAAGTTAGACTTATAAGCTTAGAATAGCAAAAAGAAACTTAGAACATTAAAACTAGAGAAGGTTATTATTTATAAAGAGTTAAAGTTTTCCTTTAATTTAAGATTATTTTTGATATTAAATATAGTAGCTTAACTAAATCACTTTAATTATCTTTTAACTTTAACTTTAACTCTTTAAATGCTTTAGATGTAATCTAGCTTAATAACTTTTTTAATTTTAGTTAATCTTAAAATTTTAAAGAAAAATAAAATGGAAAATATTCAGCCACAACTAAAAAACACTTATCTATACCAAAAAAAGACTAGCAAATATTTAGAAAATAAAGAAGAGATGAAAGATGAATCTTTCTATTTAAAATAATTAAATTGATAGGAGATTCTTATTCTATAGCACATTTGATTTTTTCGCTCGGAAAAAAACTAGAAGGGTTTTATCTGTGTAAAATGATCTATAGCTAAAATAGAAAGAAGAAATCAAGAGATGTCTTTATCGTATCTACTTCTGATTAATCAAGAATGAAATTACCTTTTAATCCTAAAAAGAATATTCTTAAAAGCACGACATTTACAGTATTCAGTGCGTGAAAAGAAATGGATTCTGAACTATCTTTAAATCAAAAATAAGTATGGAAAAAAGATGATAAGGTCCAAATATTCTAATCCGAGCAGAACTATTTCAGTGACTTTAAGTATCTATAAATAGACATTAGAAAATAAGATTTTCTTTTTAACAAGTTCGATTTCAAGTGTTCTTAATTCCTCACTAGTGATTCAGCTTAAATAGATTATTTTAACATAAAAATTTTAATTTTTGTTGTATCTCCCTAATGATTATTGTTCTAAGTTGTTCTATTTTACTAGCTTTTATTTATTTTTTATTTTTTATGCTGTTGCTCAGCTTGTACTGGTAGAAATAGGATTTTAGATAAGTTTTTTAAGTATTCCAAATATTTCTTTTAAAAATAGAATATTTTATTTGTTTATTAAATAAGAATCTTTTTAATTAAAATTAAATTTATTAATAATCTTCAAATTATTAAATGATATAAGCAATATAGTTAACTATGTTTAATTTAGCATTATTTTACTTGTTATTATTTTGCTTTATTTATAGTTCTTTGAACAATCTCTTTATTAATTATTATTATAGCTACTTCTTACATTAGCTTCTTTTCATCACTATTTTAATAATCATACTACCATTTTGCTTTTAAGATTTTAAATTAAAAGAGTCAATAAACTAGCAAGAATATTTATAATTAAGGCTTTTAATGTGAAGAATGTTAAGATAAAGGCTATCTAAATACACGTAAAGCCAAAAAATTGTTGTTTAATCTATAACTTGTTCCGATATATTTGCCTTTCTTTGCTTCTTTTTATTTTTTTATTTCTTTAATTGGAATTAATTCTATTTCATTGAAACTGGTTATAAATTACAGAAAGCTCTTCATGTTTAACTAAAAATTTCAAATTATATTCTTAATTTGATTTCAAACTTCTAATTATTATCTAATGATTTAGGTCAGAAAAATGTAAAACTTTAATTTGTTTTTATATGATCTAAAAAATGTTTCCCTAGTTTAAGGTTTATATCTTATATTTCTTATTAACAATTTTAATAACTGGACAGATGGCTTTAATCTTTTTTAGCTTAGTTGTACTTTAATTTGGACATAGATACCAAAAAAGCCTCATCACTAACACTATTACATTTATATCTTTGATAAGCCAATTTTTTAATTCATACTCAAAGTCTCTAATATTTACACTAAAAAGATAGTAAAATTAAAAACTTTTCGAAAATATATAAATTAGAATATTTAAATCCTATACAGAACTTTCCTTTAGAAATTCTTTATATGAGCTAAATACAAAGAAAAATTTACCAAAAGCAGAGCTTTTACAATATAAAAGTTTGACAAACTTAATAATTAACAAAAGATAAAAATAATAAGAAACTATTTACTAAATTAAAAAATTGAAAAACTAAATCTTAATAGAAGTTTAGATACTTTAGTAACTAAGAAAGTTTAAAAGCATGATAATAAAAAAATCACCTATAATAATAATAATTAATTATAGTGATCCCACCTATCAATAAGGTTCGTCACTTTTTAAAGTTTAATAGTTTTGTTGAAATTTCCATTTCCAGTCTTCTTCTTGAAGCACATATCTATCTGTGCTTTGTTCTCCATTTTTTATTTTCGTAATCTTGTTTCAATCAATCTTCATTCCAAGCATTTGTTCATTTCTTCTTTGTCCTGGTATAATCACGTCTTCTAGAATTTCATGCCCTGCGTACATCTTTCTTCTATAAATTCTTCCTTCCGCAGTGCAATATAGTTTACTTATGGTTCTTCATAGCTTTAAATTTTCTGCTTTCTGTTTTTATTGGAATTAGAAGCAGTTTCTAACTTTGTGTCCTGGTCTCTTGCAGTATCAGCATCGCAGTATTTTCCTATAGGGAATATCTTTTATTGCAGGCTGTTTCTCCACATCCATAAGATCATTCCCCTGTATATTTTGCTAAAATATGCTTTCAGTTAGTTCTGCGAATTAGTCGAATTTTTTCTCTAGCTCTTCTATTTTGTTGTTTCCTGTCTATTTATTTTCATTTTTCATTTATTCTTATTAATTGTACATCAGGTGCTCTATTTTTCTTTCTAGTTCTTGAACTGTTCTTAGGATGTTGAAATTTTCTTATTACAGCAATTGGAGTGCTTAAAATATATTTTATTGCTCGTAAGATGAATCCTTTTGAGAAGAGGTTTTTTACAAGAAGTTTTTCATTTTTTCTATAATAAAGAGAATAAAAATTCTAAAAATCATACAAAAATGAATTTAAAAAAAATTAAGTTAGTAAATATAAACTTATAAGAGTAAAATTTCAAACCTATTTTATAGACTTAATTATTATAATTTTAGAAAAAAATCTGTCTCGTTCTCATATCCATTCCTTTTCTTAATAAAACCTTTAAAATTAATTTATCTTTTATATATAAAGAATGAAAAAAAGATAGAGGTTTTAATTATGATAGATAAGAGAAAATAATTTAAAATAAAGGCCGTTTTGAAAAAAGAATTTTTGGAAGAAAAAAAAGTATGACTTGAGAAAAATATAAAAAACCATAGAAATCTAAAAGTGCCATAACATAAAGAAAACGAATTATTTATTATTTATTTTTTATTTCATTTAATTTTTATATGACCTATATTCAAAAAGATAGATTAAATAAAACTTTTTTTGAATTACTAATAAAAAAGTAGCTTAAACAATTTTTTAATTTTAGCTGATGCGTATTAATTCGAAAATTCCTTAATTAAAGATTATAAAATCCAACAAATCTACTTGAAATAATATTTAAATCTAAGTCAAACATAAAAAAAGGAAATCTAAAAAAAATTAACGTTTCTTAAAAAAATTGTATACAATGTAAAATAATTGTACATGAAAAATTAAAAAATCCAAAAAGAAGAAAATAAGAAAAAATAAAGGATAAAAAAAAACTAATAAAAAAATAGTAATAAATAAATATCAAAAATGAATAAAATTCTATATAACAAAATTCCTTATTAAAAAAATAAATAAAAATATTTAAAAAAAAAGGAAATGAAAACAAATTGATTTACAAAAAATAGATGAAAGTATAAAAGAGATAAGCAAAACTAACAAAAGAAGTAAAAAAAATACAAAAAACACGAAACATTAGCAAAAATAAAAAAAGCAATAAAAAATTATTTTTAAAATCATATTAAAACGTACATTATATATACATTTAAAAATATTGAGAATAAAACAAATAAAAATTATTTAAGATGAGTTATAAAAAATAAGCCCGGCTAGCTCAGTCAGACTCTTAATTTGGTGGGTTCGAGCTCCACGTTGGGCGTTTTTATTTTTATTAGTTAATAAAAAGATAATATCAGGACTTGAACTCGGGACTTTCAAGCTATAGTAGAATATTCTAACCACTGGACATTTGAATCTTTTTAGTGCAAAATTATTTCATATGAGTATCTATAAGGATGTTATTTTTTAAAACAGCAGACTTAGTCATTTTAGTAGTTGCTATAAACTTGAAATCATAAACTCGAAAGAAAAATTGAATACCTGATGATTAATTCATAAGATAAAAAATTGAAAATAAATAGCTAGGAATTATCAGAATAGAATAATTAGAAACGAACTTCTAATAGCTCTAAAATATCAATCCTTAGAATCAACTCAAGAGACAGCAATTAATTCAGCAAAGATAAGAGTATTTAAATGGGATCTTGAGAGAGATAAATGAGTTAAAGAACCGTTAAGAGTTAGATTTGAATGTTTAAAGCTTAAGAGTAAATATTTAAGAATATTCTTCAATATAATGATATAACTAGGGATAACTTATAATCAGTTATTGACTTAGCAAAAAGTAAAATAGTTAACATAAGCTTATTTCAATTAGGATAGTATGATAAGAGGTTTATGCAATAGTAAAAGATAATAGAATCTATAAATAGCACAAGTGTAAGATCACCCTTAAAATTAATTAAACTAATAATATTAAGTCTCTTAGTAATAATAATAAATTATAAATCGTTCTTATTAAGATAGAGCCATAGGCCAAGAATATCCTCTTAGTTAGAATCAAATTTAAGAAAATTTTTTTTAAGTATTATTTAAATTAAATCTGAATAATTTGTTTAATGGTAAAAGTAAAATTATTTAAATGAAAAAAGAACTTTTATTTAATTACAAGAATATCCAAATTTAATAAATATAATATCAGCAATTACTAATAACCTAACATTTTACTAATTACAGCAAATATTGAATCAATTACTACAATAAAATATCGATATCTAATAATTGAGGTAAAATCCATTGAATCAATCTAATTTATCAGAGAAAGCTTCAGTATTATTATAATTATCCTCATCGAAAGACTATAATATCGGGCAAATATTATTTTAGTTAATAGAGTTATCTAAATAATCGTAAAAGTTGTCGTAAGAATTATCCAATGTTATAACTATACTCATTTACATGAAAGTTCAAATAAATCAATAGAATTTTGCAAACTTAAATTGAATTCAAGCTGGTCTATCAGATGCGATATTTACTAACTGCAATTTCGGCAACACTATCTTCTAGCAATGCAATTTACAAAATACTAAATTTGTTAAATGTAGCCTTTCTAATACTAACCTTACTAACATCATTACTGAGTAGCCTTATATCATAACTGGTCATTCCAACTACATTACCTCCCTAGCTATCTCCCCAAAATTTTTTTGTGTTGTATCAGCATCTGGTGACGAAACCAAAAAATCTGGAATTTCCACAATCGTACTCTCCTAAGAACTTTAACTGGACATACTTCTGACATTAACTCGTAGTTATCTCCCTAGATTCTAACTATATTGAATCAGCATCCTTTGACTACTCCATAAAGATCTGGAATTTCTACAATGGTACTCTCCTAAGAACTTTGACTGGTCAATCATCTTTAGTTTTCTCGGTTGGTATCTCCCTAGACTCTGACTATATTGTATCAACATCTGGTGACTCTTCTATAAAGATCTGCTCTTTCTTAACTGGTTAGCTAATTCGTACTCTTAAGGTCACAAAGGATATGTAGAATCGGTAATTCTATCATCGGACAATAAGTATTTAATATCGGGTTCTGAAGATGAAACAATTAAGATATGAAAACTCTCAACTGGGGAATGTATCTTAGCTTTACAGGATTATACGGATTCTGTAGGTAGTTTGTCATTAAGTGTTGACAATTGTTGGTTGATATCAGGAATTGGAAGTAAATTATATAATAATAAAATTGAAAATTACCATATGAGAAGATAGAATATATAGAGGGTGCTTCATTAAGACATTGGGTACCAGGAAGTACCCGTGTAAAAACCTGAAAAAGAATCTTGGCAGGAGTCAAGGATTTCAAGACCGAGGCATCAAGTAACAATATGTTGAACGATGCCTAAGAATAAGGTCTCTTTAGGGAAGTACTCCGACATTGATTCTATAGGAGACAAGAATTTCCAAGGAATGCTAGCACAGGGAAGAATGTAATATAATACGTTTTTAAACTTTTAAGAACTTTAATTAAAGAGCTGCGCGTTATTGTAGTGCTACGCGCTCTATAATATTTTTTAAAAAATATTATTATTATTTTTATTATCTTTTTGCATGTTTAATTTATAAGATTTATTTCTGATAAGTTCAAAAATATTATCTTATTTTTAAGCATACTTTTTTAAAATTTTCGAGATTTTTCTTATTTTTTTATAAATTAAAAATAAAATAATAGACGTCATAAATTTATTAGATAAGAAAAAATTAATATTTAAAATATATTTTAATATAAAAATACAAAATTAAATGTTTGGCGCTCTTATAGGTATTTCAACCTCTTTCCCACCAACCTCTAGACTGCTCTAGAGGCTAAATATAAAAGTTTATATGTCTCTACAAATATTTATCTTGTTATTCATACTGTCACTGAGGTATTCTTTCGTCTAGATAATGATTGGTAACTTAAGTCTTTTATATTTTTTCAAATTTGATGCAATGTAATCTTTCTCTTTCTCTTTCTTTTTATCTTTTTAATTTTAGTTTTTGTTGTATCTTCTTTTTATTTCCAACTTCTTCTTGTAGTTTCAATATTCTTATTTAAAGTTTTGAAATTTCTAGCATATTTTCCATAGATACGTTCAAGAGTTATAATAATAGTATCTTTTTGATTCTCTTTTAGGTTTAAACCTTGAGTTCTTTTCTCTTTCAATTATTATTTAGTCATTTCCTTATTCTTTTAGGTCAATTTAACGCTGTAATTTTTGCTGGCTATCTTCGATTTTTTCTATTTTGTTGATAAATTCTTTCTGTTTCTATTATTAGTGTTATGATTAATTGTCCCGGTCTTGTGAAACATTGCAAAATGCATTAAGGCCTCTTTTTTAGATCATGAGTCTCAATTATATTTTGTCTACAATTATAATTTTTTCCATTTTTCTCTTTTTATCTTTCTTCAGTTTTTTACCTCTTCTGGAGGTCTAACACCACTTTTATCGACTAATCGTGTCTTATTTACTATTCTGTGATGGGATTGGAGACTTCCGAGTGCATATACCTTTTAGTATATTTCCTAGGATTTTCCTCAAAAATGGGTGGTTCGATTTAATGTTGACCTTTTTGGTTCCCATTTTTTGGTCCAAACTTCTCTAGGATGTCGTTAACTCCTACCTTTTTGGAACCGCGAAAATTCCTGATTTGAATCCTGACATATTATAGCATCTTTATAATTAACTATTTTTGGGTTTAGAGTATTTTACTTAAAATAAGAAAAAGAATTATGATAAAAATTTTTAATTATTAAATAGTTAAAAACTTAGTACTTTTTATAAAAAATCTTATCATTCGTTTCAATAATTCTAAATCTTTTTCTATAAAATATTAAAATTTTGTTCCAAATTATAAAACTTTAATCAAAAACATTAATTAAATAATCAAAATATTTAAATATTTTAAATAAAGGATTTCTTTTAGAAATTTTTGATTCAAATATTAAAAAAGGAAATAATTTTATTGATTATGTATCACTTAAAAAGATTTTTGAATTTTCACATAAAATATCTGAAATATATTTTTTTAATCAATTATACATCTTTAAAATATTCAGAAAAAAAATTGTTTCTATCCAGATAATTAAATATAAATTAAAGTTATCTCAAAAAGAATAAATAATAGAAAAGTTATTTGTAATTGATAATAAATAATAAATTAACTAAAATAAATGCAACAAAAATGAGATAGAAAAAAGAATGTAAGTAAAATTAAATGTAAAAAAAACTTTAAAGAAAAAATTTTTCAAACCAAAATTAAAATAAAATATTTCCAAATTTTTTCATATTTTATCTTTCTTTGTTTTTTTTCATATATTTCTATTTTATTTTGATTCTCTTTTTATCTCATTTTCTTTTTATTAGTTAAAGTTTTTTGGCGTGCTCTTTACTTTACTTTCAGATTTTTTTATTTCAAACCGTATTTTTATAATTTATTTTATTCTTTTGAAAAATGTTAATTTTAGTTCTTTATAATTTACTTTTATTAAGATTTTTATCTTAATAATTTAAAAGTTTTGCATAAATTAATATTTTAATTTTTTTTTATAATGTGTAGTATTTCTTTGATAAATTAAAGGAGTTTTTGATTTTTATAACCAAAATTTTAATTTTATATTTCAGATTATCTGTATTTACATTTTACCCTCAAATTTTTTGCTTATAATTTTTTTATTTTTGGATCAATGTTGCAATTTTTTTCTTTTCGTATTTCCTTTTAATTATTTTTTAATTTTTTATGTATTTTTAATTTGCTCTTAATTAAAAACATGATATATTTTTTTCTGTTTATCTATATCTTTTTTTGCTTTTTTATAATTATTTTTGATAAAATAATTTCTGATATAAACTTTTTTATTTTAATAATATTCAACTATTATTTATTACTAAATATTATTTTTTAAATAACTTGAGGTTAAGAAAATTATATTTTTTTTATATATTATAAGTATACGAAAATTTATCTATATTTTTTAATTTTAAATATTTTTGTTAATAAAATAATAACAAAAAATAAATAATAGTGGCACTACGCTTCTAAGGTTAACCTCTTTAAGTTCACTTGTACTCGCTCTTATAAAAGTTCTGCTTTTTCTTGCGAATTCGCTCGAAGATTTCTTGTTCTTCTTTTTTTCTTCGGTTCAATTTTCATCTTGAAAATCATTTCTTTTTTCCTCTTCTAGTTCTATATATTCTATAGCTCCTTTAAATATTTTCCTCATTATTTTATTGCTCATTTCCATTATTGATTCATTAATTCCATTCCTTGATAGCTTTATCATAAAAAAATTTAATCATCTTGCGTATAATATTTTAACTAAGTTTTCTTCAAATTTTTTTACTTATAGTATTTACTTAATTTTAAACTGTTAACATAGCCTTATTAGATACTCTTTTTTCCTGTAGAATCATCATCATAATATTCTTATCTGCTAAATAATTTATTTATTTTTAGATTTTTCTCAATATCCATAGGATCTGCATTATTTTAATTTTTCTAGATTATTAATTGCTAATATAATTTAATTATTTAGTCTATCTTCTATTTACTTTTGCTAGAAGTTTACCTTTTGAATTTCCGATTTTTAGTTGATTTACTTTTTTAATTGCTTATTTTCTTACTTTATCTTCACAACAATTTATAAAAATGTTATAATTTTTTCGTTTAAATCCGAACTTAAAATTTTAGGGTTTGATTTTTGTTATTTTTTATATATATATCTTTTTCGTAATTGATAGTTAAAATAGTTAGTCTTTTGCTTGATAAGAGGTTTATTGGATAATATAAATAATGTTTAGGTTGATAATAAGTTTTTGATCTATGACTGACTAGTTGAGTTTGAAAAATAAGATTTTGATGAATTGAATAGTAATATAAAATTGAGTCTATTAGATAGTTTTTGAGTGATAATGTTGTTAGGATATATTAAGGAAATGATAGTGTTTTGAATTGAATTAAGGATATGTTTTGTTATTATATTTATAAAGGGTTAGCTAGATTATTAGTTATTTATATTGTTTATAATGTTTACTTTTATATTATGCTATATTATACTTTTAAAATCAAAATACCATTTTCTAGTTTTCCTTATCAATTACACTTGTTGGTAACTGATTTGATTGATGTCTAGTAATAATTTAGTATATAATATAATTTTAGAGTGTACTTAAGATTTGAAATGATAATAGAAATAAATAACTCTGATTATAGACATAAATTAGAAGTTAATAATAAAATATGTAAATAAAGTAGTTTAAGAGTACACTACATCTTAATAGTATTAAACTAGAGAAATCTTACTAATAATATTAGTAGATTAAATAAAATAGAAGATATAGATAGAGGATATTAATAAATAGCTAAAAATAAGTAGTTAATATATTAATTAGAATATAAAATAGGGTTATAAAGTATAGACTGTGTGTTATAATATTAGTAATTCAAATTAATCATATTCAAGTAGTAGTTTATAATAACAATCATTATATAAGCTAAATTCTTACATCTGCTTTAATCATATTATTACATAGATTATAAATTAAATACTTATCTATTCCAAATTTTTAAAATACCAGCAGCAATATCTCAGTAACACTTTAACATTTTATTACACAGCCATAACTAGATCAAACTAACTAACTACATGCTTATTTACTATTATTTAAACTAACTATTTTATAATTCATAAACACACATTTTGTAGAGACTATATTAGATCATTACATATTATCTTTAAAAATTACTAAACCTATTTTAAACATTAATAGAAAGGATATCAAATTAACACTTCTAGACATTATTTCAAAATCAAACAACTACTATCAACAAATCTAATACATCAGCTAAAAAACTATAGCTATTATCAAAATATTACCTTAATTACTATTCCAACATCTCCTTAATAGGAATCAATTTTTCATCAATAAAGTGAAAAAAGCAAGAAAGTTAGCAAAGATCTTAAAATATAATGCTAATGTGTTTAGTAACTTTAAAATAACTAAAGTATCTAAATTAGAAATTAATTAATAATTAAGCATTAATTTAAGATAAATATTTAAAGCTGTTAAATGTTTTTCCATCTCTGTTTATATCAAAAATTACCCTCTATAATCAAAAACTTACTTATCATTAAATTATTTACATCCTAAAATAGAAAAATAACTACCTAGTATAAATAATCTAATATTAATCATTACTATAACATTCTTTAATCAATTATATTAGGCATTACTTTCTTTTCAAATCAATCATTACCCCCTATAAATATTAATAATATTACATTCTATATCATTTTATTACTAACTTAGGTTAAATAATACAAGCTCATATAAGCAAATACTAGCTTCAATAAAATCAAAACCATCTTATAATTATTTCTTACAATCAAAAATTAAAAAGGTACCTGAAGTAGATTCTTACCGCCTGAGGTAATTTAATACCCTCTTATAATAATAAAATTACTAGCTATAATAGTTTTTAAATACAAACTGTCTATAAAAAATATTTTACATTCTATAAATATTTAAAATATCTTACCATCTATAAATATTTAAAATAACTTACTCCCTATAAATATTTAAAATATCTTACTCCCTATAAATATTTAAAATATCTTACTCCCTATAAATATTTAAAATATCTTACATTCTATAAATATTTAAAATATCTTACCATCTATAAATATTTAAAATATCTTACTCACTATAAATATTTAAAATAACTTACTCACTATAAATATTTAAAATAACTTACTCACTATAAATATTTAAAATATCTTACCATCTATAAATATTTAAAATATCTTACCATCTATAAATATTTAAAATATCTTACTCACTATAAATATTTAAAATAACTTACTCCCTATAAATATTTAAAATATCTTACTCCCTATAAATATTTAAAATATCTTACATTCTATAAATATTTAAAATATCTTACCATCTATAAATATTTAAAATATCTTACTCACTATAAATATTTAAAATAACTTACTCACTATAAATATTTAAAATAACTTACTCACTATAAATATTTAAAATATCTTACCATCTATAAATATTTAAAATATCTTACCATCTATAAATATTTAAAATATCTTACTCACTATAAATATTTAAAATAACTTACTCCCTATAAATATTTAAAATATCTTACATTCTATAAATATTTAAAATATCTTACCCTCTATAAATATTTAAAATATCTTACCCTCTATAAATATTTAAAATATCTTACTCCCTTTAAATATTTAAAATATCTTACCATCTATAAATAATTAAAATATCTTACATTCTATTTTAAATAGAAATACCATCTTATTTTAATTTTTACCTCCTTTATTTGTTTTTTTTTACTTGCTATATATTAAATAATTTACTTTCTGGATTTGTTAAATTACCATCTTAACATAATTATTTTACAATCTTTTTTATTTTTTACATTCTATATTTAATTATTACTCCCTTTCTTAATATTCTTACAATCTTATTTATTTTATTACATTCTTAAATTTTATTTATTACTTTCTAGTTTTTAAAGTATTACTCACTTTTGTTAAATATATTACACACTTTTTTAAAATTTACCTCCTATACATTTATTTCTAACTTTTTTCGAAGTCATTTTAGCCTTTTTTAAATTTTCTTACTTTCTCCTATTTTTGATTATTTAATACTTTCTAATTTTTATTATTATTTACATTCTATTATTATATTATTTACCATATTATTTTCTCATTATCTCGAAAACTTATTTTTTATTTTTTACATTCTATCTTTATTTTTTACCTTCTAAATCTTATTTTCTCACCTCCTTAAATTTATATTAATTACAAGCCTTCAATTTTAATTCTAGCTAAACCTCATCTCTATTCTCCATTTTATTTATTTTATGCTAACTATCTAATTTTTCTTATCCTCTATAAAGTTCATAAAAATCAGCGTCAATTCCTTCTAGTCTTTCTACTTTTTATTTCAGTTATTCAATTGTTTCTCCTTCCTCTACTGTTAAGTTTATCTCTTCTTCATTTTCACTTAAAATCTTGACTTTTATTAGTTTCGGTTTCTGCTAATAAGATAGTTCAATTTTAGTTTCTTCAAGATGAAGTTATTTATATTCTTATTTACTTTCACTTGATTAGCCCTTTTAGTTTATTAAACTTTTTGGATCATTAAATGAAACTTTTCTACAGTTTCTTTTTGGGCACTGATAAGAACCCTCTCTTAAGTATTCTTCAAGAATACAAATTTGGCATACTTGATGTCCACAAGGAAGGGTTACTGGAATTCGTATTTAAGAGTCGAAATGAACTAAGCATGAGCTGCACCTGTTAGATTCAGCCATATTGATTATAATGAAAGTGAATTAAATAGTTTAAATCTATTTATGTTTAATTCTAAAGCTTAAGAAAATAATAAGTTATTAATAATTAGATAGTTACTATACTAGTCTAAAGCTAAGAAGCTTTTCTAAATTAAGAATTCATATATTAACTTAATTAAACATTTAGCTATTAGTTAATTCATTTTAATCCATATCATATTAACACTATCTATCTATACTCATGTAGTCTATCATTTAGAACTTTAATGCAATCAATATTGCTACTATCATAGCTTTTGTATACTAATAATAGTTATCTATTTATAATGCTTTTACTTATAATAGGAAGGATATACTTTAGTATAATTAGTAGCTTTCTAAAGGATTATTTTGCTACTTAATTATTTTATTAAGTCTACTAAGCTAGCCTTTTTAATTTCTTTTTCTATTTACAACATTTATATATAATGTCGAAACCTATACCTCAGAGATGAGAGACCAAATGAAAAGATAAGATAATTTAAAGTTAATAGATTAAAGAGAGAGGTTGATTTATTTAGAAGCTGATATAAAAAGTTAGCTCATTATTCTAACTAGAAGAAAGACTTTTAGGAATAACAAATGGCACATCTTATATCTTAAGATAATTAATAGTAGATAATTTAAGCAGAAGTAAGTGTAGAATCTATTTTATATTTTTATTTATTTATTTCTTTAAAATAAAAGGCATTATGCAATCAATCTGGAAACAACCATGCAAGATAATGTCGAAATTTCACCTATTAGCATACAAAGCATCGTTCTTCTTCTTGCAATTCGAAGCTTGCCTCATTAGTTTGTCAATTCTTATTATCAAGCGTGAAGCAGATCTTTTTGCTTTATTTTTGCTACCTCAGCTTTGTATTATACCTCAAAGCGTTATGGAATTGAAGCCTTCCTAATTAAGCATAAATTTTGCTGAAGGAAAAAAATCGAATAATCTATTCTAAAGCCAATAATTTAGCTGAAGCTTCCGAAGGTAGAAATCTTTCCAAAAATATTTTGGAAGGGTTTACTTCTTCCTACTACAGGAGGAGAAGGAAGAGATTGCTTTTGCTTTTTATTTACCCTACTACTATCTAGCACTTGATGAAAATGTTGTCATGCTAGTCTTTATCCTTAACGCTATTATCGTGAACTTCCATATTTCTAACCAAATTTTCTAATTCTCTCGACTTTACCTCTTCAATAATTTCAGATCCATATTAACATATCTAAACTGATCTCATATTTTAAATGATATCAAACTTCAAAGACATTACAAAAATATATCTCAGAGGCAAAATTAGTAGATTTTAATGACACTGGTATTTCTATTAAGGATCTACTCAAAAGCTTTAGAAAAACAGAATATTACTAACTAATATAATCTCTAACTCATCAAAAAGACATTAAGTAAAATAGTTTTAGACTTAAAGATTCAAATTAAGATACTTAGATAGCATTATGAAGGTCTAATTTGTAATTTTCTTATTTTAAATTTCTGGTAAAATTAAAATTTTAATCTTCTTATACTTTAGTTTAACTAAGATGATGAAGGTTTATATCTCTGGTAATGAGTATAGAGAGATGATTTTGTAGGATAACTGCACATTGTTTAAAATAGTGATTGATATTCCGAGTGAAGAATTAAGATTTGAATGAAATTGTTAAGCTATAGACTAAAAATAGACTTCATATAATGAGGCAATCAAAAAAGAAGTAGAAGAAAAGTGTAATTTCTTTACATCTTCCATTACGTTATAAGAATAGTAATTTCTAGTATGAGTATTCTTAGAACTTGATGTACGTGTCTATTTCAATAAACGAAAATAAACCTCTGATAAAGTGCACTTAAATATAACCAATAATAAGGTATCTCCAGTGGTTATAATGATATAGAATAATGAATATAGCAAAATAAATCCAGCTAATCTTTTTTATAATGTATAGAGTTGCTTCTAATTCAAGTGTAGATATAAAGACAGTTTCTTGATACCAAAGTTCTGGTAGATTTTGATAATCTGCTACCTTCTTTGTCACTAAATTGTTTATATAAATTAAGGCATAAGAACTTGAGTAAAGAAATTACCATACATTTATTTTTGAAGTATAAAGAGTGATCAAGTGTATTAGCCAAAAATAATCTATATTTACAGAGCTCCTCAAGTTGAAAATTTTATTGTGAGCTCTCAAAAAGGAAAAGCATGAGATACCTTATTTAGTCTAAAGTGTGATGATGCTACTGATTTAGATGAAGATTATCCCTTAAGATACCAGTTCTTTTGCATGGGATCATTCTATAAAGAATTTCCTTTAAATTAGATGAAGAAATTAGCACTAAAAGCTTTAAGTTATTTAAATACTCTTAGTTTTTCTCCTCTAGATATGAAACAGTTCTTATGATATCTATCCTAAAAAATAGAGAAGCAAGAATAGATGGCAATAGCAGTTTCAAGTTATTAAGAAGTAAAACTAAACGTAGCATCTGAAAGCCTGCAGAGTTATATAGACAGTATCTACCAATGTCTTAACTAGCAAACAAAGTACCAGATATCCTTAAATTAGACGTCAATGCTTACGTAGATAATTAAACAGTTCTAATATATAAAATTTAACATTGAACAAGAAAGTATAACCTAGTCTAATAACTAGGTGAAGTACCTTTAACTATATAAATAATCATACTTTTATATATAAAACTTCTAAAATCTAAATTTGATAAATCTTGTAAATAATTCTTCTATTCTATGAAAGGAGAAAGAAATTCCTACTAAAGAATAGAGTTACGAGACTAGAGTCTTTTCTTTTTTATGATCTCAACCGTTGGAACTCTAAAGGAGAAATAATGATAGTAAAGGGAATTTCTCTGCCTTATTCCTAAGCTATTCAATGATATTAAAGGATGCTTTGTTGTAATTTTTTATTTGAAGAAACAATTAATGTGAAATGGATGATTTTAGTTATATCCATTATTTAAATCTTCTGTTTACTAAATATCTGAAATGATAGATTCTATATAAGAAGGATAATTTGAATAAATTTAAAATCTAAGTCGAATATGTTCTAAGCTATAACCAAACTTAAACACCTTCAAATTTAGTGCGCCAATCGTGAGATATCAACGAAAAAAATGAGAAAATGGAACTTCATGCTCAATAGAAAAAATCCAACTAGCTAACTATTATAGGTGTAAATTGTAGTTAGTCAGGACTTTTTATACTCACTTCACTTGTATAAGAGGCAGAAGAATAAGAAAATGAGGATAAAATGAAGAAAAGCAAGGGTAAGAGAATCAAATTTAAGAAGAGAGAAACAAAGAAATGTAAAATTATGAAGAATCAAACTTAGGACTGGACTTAAATGAAAAAGAGAGGATAATGGAAATTAATCAAGTTATAAGCATCCAATTCCTGCTTAATCATTAGTAATTTTATGTTTAATATTTTTCAATTTATATATTTATAACTCTGCATGTAACGTCAAAGAAAAAGGAAAATTTAGATAGAGCTTTATATTTAGTTCTTTAAATCTGCCAAAATTATCCCAATGAACAATTAATCTTTTCATGACAGTTCCTTGATTAAAGATTCAATTCTAAGCTCTAAAAAAAATTTCATTTTGTATATAGATTTTGCTATTGCTTCATGATGCTTTCTGGTAAACCTTATAATTGCTACTTAATAGAAAAGTTTAGGCTAAGATTTTGGATTTACGGTTTTAGTAGGTTTAGGAATGCCTATAAGGAAGTATTTTGCATAAAGATCCTAATATAATTTAAGAAAATCTAGTAGGTCATTATTTTAACTTCTGTATTTTATTCTTAAATTTCATTTCATACATTTTCACGTTTTTTAGCACTGAAGAAACTATTCTTGACTATCTTGTCTCTTTATCAGCTACATTTCTATTATCTCTATTTGATCCATTATAGTCTTTTATTGCAATATAATGCTCAAAAAGATGCTTAGACTGCAAATGAATAAAACTATATCCTAAATATCATAAGCAGTTCATCCTCCTTAAGATGGTAATTAGATGAAGGAAGGTTAAAATGAGAAAAGGAATTGACTTAGCTAACCTAAAAGTAACTTCTAGATCTATGTTATGGTTGAAGATAGCCCAACTTACTTTAATAAAGATACTTTATAGCATAAATAATACATAACGTGATGTTTATGAATCTTATATGCATCAGAAAACTAAAGACCAATATATGAGTAATGACTATATATCTCTTACCTTTGATTTATTAACTAATCAGACTCTTTCAAATAATCAAATCAAACCATGCTTTGAAATAAGGCAGATTAGGAGAACTTCTACTCTCTTTGATTAAGAGATAAAAAAACTTTAGAACTTAAACCTTCTAATAAAGCTTCAAAGCTTAGTTTTTTTATAAGTCTAAATATCTTATAGTAATTAAAATCTCGAAGCATGAAAAGCAGTTCTCCACCCTTCATTGGCAGTAAAAGTACAAAATATCTCATTTAATGGTATGAAATTGATCTTCATAGATCTCTATAGAAACGCTAAACATCTACATTACTTTAAATAGTCAAAGGTAATCTAGATTTCAGTTAATAATAGTAATATAGAGAAGATCAAGAAGATTAGGCATAAGTTGTAATTTAAGCATGAAAGTGAAAGAATAAAAAGAGGCTGAAAGAAGATTTAGCCTAAGTTTGTAGCTTAAAGAATGAAATAGACTGCAAAAGTAATATAAGCCAAACTATATTATACTGATTAAGCCTTAAAGTGCTAAACTTCACTAATATAACTGCAAAATCTAAATGCAGGAAGGTATAAAATGTACTCAGCTGATACTTAAAGAAATGAGTAAAGCGCTAAGGATCAAGCAAAGGTGATAAACCTCTTTGAAGATAGAACTATAAGCTTAAAGTACCCAAGTGAAGCAAAATATTCTGGACTTGCATCAAAAACACTAAAGAAGGTAAGTTTTATCTTTACCCAAGACTAAAGTAGATAAAATAAATTTGTATAAGGATATTAATTTACTAACTAAGCTAAGCTTCAAATATTCTAAGGAATGAAGACAAAGTTGTCTCTTTTAAGGCAAATAATCATTTAGAGTCTAACTTCAGTCCTAGAATTAATAGAATAAAGCAAACTCTTCAGCTAGTATATAAGACAAGCTAATTTTAGATAAAGCTTGCCAGTCACAGATAAAAGCTGATCTACTGAAATGCTATAAGATGAACTACTTATCTACAGTAAAAGTTTAAAATTAAGAGTTGTTTTTTGATTGAAATCATATAAGGATAACCCGTGGGTTTACAAGGCTCAATTTCAGTTTTCTAAGAAATTTTGACTCACTAAACTTCAAACTATCAGCTCTTCATTACTCAGTCAAATGGATTTAAGATTCACTTGATCTAATATCGTCAGAAAATTAATTTAAATATGAAAATACAAGCATAAGGTTGATAATTAAAAAGGAGCAAACCCAATTAAATGTAGCTTATCTATTAAGTTAATTTAGCTTCAGCAGAAAACTTCAAGTGTCTTTTTCTCTTTTAGCTAAAATCTAGAGCACATTAATAAATAGTTAAAGCAAGCCAAAGCTAAAAATCTTGATTACTCTTTCTTGCCAAGTAACTAAATGAAAAGCTAAAAGAGCAACTTGTGTGTGATTAAAATAGTAGAAATACTTGAAGCTAAGAAAGTGAGTGAGTATGATAGAGGAATAGAAAGTGAGATTGGAAGTGATAATCAAGAAGATCAAGCAGTTAGAATAAGATGCCAGTAGATCAACATTATTACTTTAATTAAAGGGTGCAAAGAAAGGATTGGGCATTTAATTAGACATACTTAAAGTTTAGATATTTAGTTACAAGTTATCAAATAGCTTTAGATAAGAGTTTTGGATATGTCCAAGAGTAATTAATCAAGAAAAAAAATCTTTAGATACCTCCATACCTATTTTATTAGATTGAGAGAGCAAAGAAACCTTTTTTAAAGGCTATCATATTTAGTTTCAGTGATATTCATCATTAAGTATCATTAAGAAATTTTAAATATCTTTTTGTTATTTGCTAAAATTTATGCCACTGCTATATTAAGCTTTAGATATAAATAGTAATCCTATGAATATAGTATCCATTCAAAGGGCTAGTCTTATGATAAACGATTATAGAACAAAAATGATTTAATATATTAAAAAAATTCACTTTTATTTGGCTGTTCGTGTAAAGAAATAAGAAAAATGCAAGTTCTGGAATTTGCTCAGTAGATTATAAGAAGAATTTAAACGAAACTTATTTATAAAATACATTACAGACTTTCTCTTAGAGTAAGATTACATATCTCTCACTATATAAAAGGGAGTAAATTCATAATTCTGATATTTTAGTTTAAACTATTACTTATGCAGCTTTTGCTGGATCATTATTAACCGCGATTTTTTTATTTACTTCTGTTAGTTTTATTCTGGTGGCTAAGCTCACATCCTTCTATTATTCTTACTAAAAATTTCATTTTATTCAAGGCTTTTGCAAAAGTTAAAACAACAGAAAAAATGGTTAAATTATATGAACTTTTGAAGAAAATTTGTATTAAATTAGAAAAAATACTATTAGTATACTAATTAAACTTAATAGCTTTAAAAATTGTTTAAGTGGAATAAATGATAAGAATATCAAAATTAAGATAAAAAAATTAATAGAAAATAAGTATAAAATAATTATTAATTAATTATCTAAAATTATATAAAAAAATGGATAACAGATGGAAATTGAATGTGGACCCCGTTGTTCGCAATTGAGTAAGCGCAGATGTGTAATTAATACTGAACATCAGCACTGTTTGGAAGCTTTCAGCTTTAAGGGTGAAATATTATATTCTGATCTCATCCTTACTTGCCTTTTTTGAGGAAAGGTAAGTATAGTTTAGGTAGAGAGAAACAAGAAATTAAACCATTTTTTAGATATAATAAAGCAGAAAGGAGAATCTAATTAAATTTAAATTAATTTAATTTAATTTAATTTAAAACTTTTCTAAAAAAATAAATTATAAGTATAAAAAGAAGCAAAAATATAAAAGGCTCAAACTCAAAAAAAAGAATTTAAATAATTAAATTTATTAATTTATATTAAATACTAAGAAATTAAAAAATCTTGTAGACCTTATAAAAAAATTAAGTTTTAAATTATTAATATCTCTTAAGTTAATTTTAATAATAGAAGTAAGAGAGTGAAAAATGTTAGATCATTATACAATTTTGATATTTAATGATAAATTAAAATTTATAAATTTGAATACTCTTTTTCATAATCTTTATGAAATGATGATTATTTTATGATTAAAAAATATTTAGTTATACTAATTATATTAGCATAATAATATATTCTAATTTAAATTTTTTTTGTTAACATTTGAGCATAAATTTATCAACTTAAATTTTTTAATTTTGTTTAAATCACCATAAAGATCCAAATCGTAAGAAAAACCAAAGATAGTCAAAATTTTGTATGCAATATTAATAAAATAAATATTGTATAAAATTTTAGTTCTTAAGGAGGTAATTTCTTAAATCACTAATATAAAAAATAAATTCTGAGACTTTCTCTGATTTATATATAAATATAAGGACTTATTTAAGATAATTAGTTTTACACGTTAGATTTGTATTTTTTTAATAATAATTTAATCTCAAAAAACTAACTTTAATAGAATAATTTAGTATAATATCATAATGTTATAATTAAATATTGCAAAAAAGGGAATGGTACAAGCAGTTAAATTCAACTAATTATTTTGGTTAATTGTAACCTTTAATTGGTGTATGAGGTGAGGTGGTGTGCTTTCTTAACTATTTTGGGAATATGAGATTTAGATAAGGAGGATTGGAGTCTAATATTCTGCAATGTTTACAATGGATTGCAGATTCGATGATGACTTGGCATTATCTACAAATTAGGCGTAGAAGTTCAATTCTCAAACATCGATTCTAGTGAGGTTATTATATGCTGTATTTAATGCTTTCTTGATTCCGAAATTGGGCTCTTAAGCAAAATTAAAATTTTTATATTAATTTTAATATAAAATCTATAAAAATTATATTAAATTTAAATAAAATTTTATTAAAATTATTTTCTAATGCTTCAAGGGTAATTTCATTAATTATATTCGCTTCAAGACCGAAAACCTTTCATAAGCATTCCCTCTAAGATCTTTAATCCTACTAATGACCTCTCTTAGATTAGAAATAAAATCAGATAATTCAAAATCTTACTCTCGCTGTTCTTTAATCGTACAAAAATATTATATTTTAGTAATTATATAATCAACTTTAGATTTTGATTAAATTTTTTGTTTTTTCTTAGCTTTAATAGACATTTTATTCAATAAATATTAAGATAGAATGCTGGATTTCAGATTTTTTTTATTGACTAAAAACAAAAAATATTTATAATTTTTATTTAAGTAACATGAAATATAATCTTTTTGCTTTTAACAAAAATTATAAAATTATAAAAAAGCTATAATTTTTGCTCCTTTCAATTATAAACAGTTTAGTTTTATTATTTTCCAGTTCGCCATTCGTAATTTTTTAGTATACTTTGCTTATTTTTACTTCAGTTAAAGCAGTTATTTTATTTATGACTACATAAAAAGTTTAGCAATCTTTCTTTCAGATTTCAAAATTTACCATAACTACCACACCAAAAAAATTCAAAATAAGAAAGAAAGCTTAAGAGAATTATTTAATTATATAATATAATTTAAAAGATGGTGGGAGCTGAGATTGACCTTCTTGACTAAACTTTTCTTGCTTGGAAAAATTCCTACCCTATCGCTGAGAAAGTCCCTGTTCATAGTCATTTTCTCGAGGGAACTCCGCCTTCTAGGTTATCCGCTCTTGGTATGGGCTTGAAGCCTTGCCGCTCATAGCGATGGAATTTCCTGGCGGCTATTTTTGGACACAATAAGATATTCCCAGTATTCCTAAAAAAAGAGCATCGGGTCGTATAACTGGAAAGGAGTTTCAGTTCCCAAAATTCTTTAGTTAAAATTATTAATTTAATTATTTAGTATAAAGTTTATCACAACACTTCAGAGTTTTCCGTTAGATGATCAATATATCTCAAGCATATTATGCAAAAACTTTTTCCTATCTACGCTTTTTTTTAGAGAAATTAAAAGCATTATCTTACCATATGGCCTTTATATTTGCAGTATCAACACCTCATTATATTTTTACTAAATTTTAAAATTACGATGAAAAGATATTAATCAATTATCTTGGATTATTTTCTTCACTTAGTTAGGTTTACTATAATTCAAAATATCTTTAAATTTGCATCATATTTAGGCTATTTTAAATTGCATTAATTTACAGCAATATTTATTAAGATAGAGTAATCCAGTTTATTTATTGTCTTATAATTTTATTTTCATTTATAAATAGATTAATGGATGTCATCAATTTCTCAGTTTATTGGCTTAGATCACTTACTGTTTTTTGTAAGTTTTTTGTTCTCTAACTACAAAAAGTATAGTTCATCTGTAGTATCTAGCTAAGATATTCTGAACTTTATGGAAGAAATCTAATTCTTAGGTGCCATTTTTAAATTATCATAATATTTTTGTATTTAATCAAAATATTATTTTTAACGTTAATTGTTGCTTTGTTAAATTATATCGTGGTTAAAGTCCTAAAGCTATTAAACATAAAATTAATACTTTTATAGTTCTAATCTAATACTCTTAATTAAAGATTATTAGTCACTCCATTTTGAGAATTTAGCGATATTTTATCGAAAAAATTTAAAAAGAAGAAGAAAATTAGAAATTTAATTGATTGATAAAAGATTAAGATTCTCATAAATTGACGTAGATATAATTATTAATTATAATAATTCGAAAATAAGTTTCATTTCTAAAATCTCAAGCGAATAAAATTACAAGTTGTGTTGAACTGATAATAATACACAAGAGTTTCTTATTCTTTGAATTTTAAGACTAGAATTAATCAAGAGAAACAGTTTGAATACCCATGCTTTTTTCCTTGTCATCTTTAAACTTCTCTCTTAAGCTAAGGTTTAAAGTCATATCTTTAATTATTCAAATCTTCTGAATTTCGATGAAAAAATTCATTTTTTACTTAGATATTCATATTTTTGATCTACTTCTTACTTCTTAAATATCTTTAAACTAAGGTCTATCCTTCAAATCTTTTAGTTTCTTTCTGTAATCAAATGAATCCAGTTTGCCTTATCTATACTTTTCCATATCTTGTTAAAACTTCTCTCTAAAGCGCTTCTGAAAAGTCACATCTTCCAATATTCAAATCTTCTTTCCTTCAATGAAAAAATTCAATTTTTACTTAATTATGTTTTTTCTCTGTCTTGCTTCAAATTTCTTTCTTAAGCATTTTTTAAGTAATACATTCGCTTATTCTAATTTCTATCTGTTGATTTATTCATCCAGTTTTACTTAGTTAAACCTGATCTCTTTTTTATTTCAGAATTCACTCTTAAGCTTATTATTAAAGCCACATCTTAAAGTATTTGAAAATTCTGTCTTTCGATATTTTCATTCAGTTTTTCTTAATTATGCTTTTTTTTTGTCTATTTCTTACTTCTCTCATAAACTTATTATTATAATCTGATATTCAAGAATTCTGTTTGAAATACTTGAATCATAAGTGATTCATTTCTAGATTATTTTTTACTTAATTTTCTTCTTTTTATTGCTTGCTTTTAATTTTACAAGTTTTCTATCTAGATTTTTCAATTCCTTTTTACATGTTTTTTTATTAAAATTTTAAAGTTTTGTTGGCATTTTAATTTTAAAATTAGATTGTTTAATATTTAATATTTTTGGCTATTATTATTTAATAATATTTTTAATTTTTTTAATTTTTTTAAATTAAAACATAATATTTTTATGCTTGGCTATTACTTAAAATTTACTTTTTTCTATGTGCTTTTTTTAATTTATTTTAAAACTCTTGTCTAAAATTTAAAACTTAATATTTTTAGATTGTTTTTTTTTAATTTATTTAATTTATTTTCTTTATTAAATTATAATATAAAAAGGCTTTGCGTTTTAAGTTCAGCGTTTAACATTTTTAATATTTTGAAAGGCTTTTTAGCGAAATATGATTTTAGAGTTGGCTATATTAGTTTTGGTTTAATTAAATATAAGTAATATTTAATCCCTTATTGCTTTAAACTCTTATCTTCAATTTAATTTGAATATAATAATCCTTTTTTATCTATTTGAATATAACTTTGATATTAAAATAAATGATTTGAAGAATGTCTATAATTCTGAAGAAGTGATATATAAATAATAGTTAAAGTAAATGGGTATTTAAGGATGTATAAGTTATATAATAACTATAGATTAAAAAGAATAAATATAATAAATTAATTTCCTATTAAATACTTATAAATCTATCATAAAGTGTTTATCATACTCTTAATTGTCTATTAATTAAGTGAGTATCAAATTATTTATATCAATAAACCTCTAGTTTCATAATCAAAAAGTAAAGAATCATCAAATTTTATGTTTTAATCTAAAAGTTTACTTAATCAATTTATTAGCCTTGCTACGTATCTAGTTATCTCTAAAATGAGGTTTAAAGTATTACTGTTACAAATTAAACAAATTATATATAAAGCTTAGGATTTATATATATAGAGAAACTAAGATAAAATGCTTTAAATAATTTATTTAAATTTACAATATTTCCTATATATCTAGAATATTATTTCTTCATAAACTTTAATAATAATTATTATTATTTAAATCCTAAGTTTACTTACTATATCATATATAAGTAAGAAATACAGAGAATATATTTATAAGCTTTTTTATATTTTAAACTCCCACTTTTAATTATAATTCATTGTAGTTGTATTTATGATTTTTATATTTTTCTTAGTTCTGCAGATTAAACATCAAATATGAAAGCCTTTTATTCATATTTAGCCTATTCAATCATTTTCGTTCCTCTTAAATTAAATCCCCTTTAGTCTAGTGCTTAGGATAATCGGCTCTCACACGAAAGATCGGGGTTCAAGCCCCGGATGCGGAAATATTTTGTTACGCCAACTAAATATATAAAATTTAAAACGCCCAACGTGGGGCTCGAACCCACGACCACCAGATTAAGAGTCTGACGCTCTACCGACTGAGCTAGCCGGGCTTGTTTTTATAAAACTGAAGTTGCTTAAATATTAGAAATCCTATCTTAGCTTTAATAATTATAAGTTAACTAAGCTTTTTGTTTAAACTTCCAAAAGTTATTTTATTAGACTAACAAAACTTTAACTAATATTTAGGTACTTAAATAAATTTTATTTAAGCCTTAGTTATTACTCTGAATTTATATTTCAGTTTAGGATTTTTTTATTTAAAATATTAAAAAACTCGATAATTCAAAATTGATTAAAGGTCACTTTTATTATTTCCCTTTATACTTAAAATTAATTTTAGATTAATAAGACAAGATACTTGGCAAACACATTTTTACAAAATTCCATTTATTAAATATTTCTAAGAGCTTTATTATGTAGTAGAATATGAAATTTAAAACTGTTGTAATCAGCATTTTGCAACTGTTTGTTTTAAGATTAAAAATAAATGATTAAGCTCTAACTTTGTTCAGTCTTCATTTTTTGCTAGTTAGTTTAGCAAGAAATTCTGAGATATCTATATTTGGATATTAGACGTAACTAAATGGTCCTGAAATTGACTTGGTAATTAAATTTCAGTATGATAAATAATGCTTAATTCTGAATTGATTGGTAAAGGTAAATTTTTAAAATCTACTAAGCAAGGAGTAATTTTCAAGTTTCTTATTATAAACCTCATTAGATCTGATAACTTCTTCTTTAATTAACTAACTAAGATTTTATCATCAAATATAGTTCCTGATCATTTCTATTAAATTTGGTAATAAGATCCTGAACTTAAAGCAAATCAGAAGCTCATTGAAGTATATTTAATCTGTTTAAAGGTTAATGTTCCCCTGCAGATAAAATTGAGATGCTATCTCTTATTTATGTGAGTATTGTGAAAGTTTGTACTGTAAATATTTGAAACTGTTGTATTTACTAATTGACATTTGAAGATAAAATACTTTAGTCTAATAATATGGTTGAGGACAGTTAGAGTTATCAGAAATAGTAAAAAATTTCATACTTGTTAATCGTAAAAGGATTTATAATATAGAATTTTCCAGTTTAATTACTTTTGTTCTAATACTCACTAATTTTCCTAAGAATTAGCAACTTTATTATTAATTCTTATCTTCAGCATATTCCCATTTTAGTTTAAAAAAGAAGGAAGTAAGGATATAACAAAAGAGGAAAAAGAAATAAAAATTACTACCTAGGACTAAGATATTAAGAAATTAAGAAAAAACTGACACAAGTTAGGATACCTAACTGCTTAATTTACTTAGGAGTAATTGATGGAGCAAGGGCTGATATAAACAAAATTTAGAGATTAAAAGAACATTTATTTAATGAGATTCAGGATATGAGGAATTCATTAACTTGTTTTTAAGTATGTATAAAAGCAAAAATATCTAAACTATAACAGATATAAAAGATAAGGATTAACTAATAAAAAGAAAACTATAAACAATAATATCTATAAAATTTCAAAAAGTGAGCTTCAAAATTAGATTTTATTAAATTGTATAGCTTAGAAAGAGGTAACAAATTGAAAACTAAAAACTACTTTTAATGACATAAGCACATCTTGGTAAACTAGTTAGCATATTTAAAAAACGTTAATAAATTAATTAATAACAATAAGAAATTGTTATAATAGAAGTAAGTTTTAAACAAATTGAAGGAGATAAAGATAAAAATTATGCTGAATTAAAAATTAAAAAAAGGTTTGAATTTGAAATAAAATAATAAATAAAATCTAAAATTTCTATAAAAATGATTGAAAAATAAAAAAGTATAGCTTGATAAATGTATTTCATTTTTTAATTAAATATACATTAGAACTATGAAAAGCTTTAAAACTAATTTCTTTTTTAATATTCCTATAATTTTTTATAATGTATATATATTAAAATTTCTTTAAAACCTATTTTTTAACTACTTTCATAAATTAAGTTTGAGAATAATTTAGATCCTTACAAATAATGACATGTCATTTAATAAGCTGCATGTAAAAATTTAAGTTTCTCAGTTATTTCCAAATATCTATTAACAACTTAATGCTATCAAGTAAAATCGATTTAATCTAATTTACATCTATGAAATTAAATTCCTTTTTTAACATTAATCACAAACATACTAGATTTAAAGAATGAGCACATATAGCAAATAATATTAGGAAATTTAAAATTATTAAGTTACTACAAAAAGTAAAAAACAAGTATAAGCTAAATGGCTAAAATTATTTATTTTCAATTAATAAAAAAGATTAATTTACCTCTAAGATTAAAGTATACAACATTTTCCATATTTTCATATTTTTATAAATAAATACGAGAAATCCTTCAACTCACATTGACTTAAGATCTCCTACCAGCAAGTATCCATGGACGAAGAACTGAACAAGAATCTTGGTAGGAGCCAAGAGAGAAGACAAAGACTAAAGAGGCATCAATTAATGTTATTGATGAAAGATGCCAGATGCTAAGATGGGATCTATCTTATCAAGCCTTATAGAAGACGAGATTCACATTCTAACAACTGAATTTCTTATTACTTTTGAGGTGCAGACATTCTCTTGCTCGGCTTTGATGTTTCTGCTTTTTCTCTTTAGATTCTTATTAATTTTTAGCTTTTTAATTTTATTTGGTAAAAATGGTGGGCTTAATTTTGAACTGAAGTATAATGATGAGTATAATAAATTAGATTTGAATGTTATAATTTTGGCAATAATGTTCAAGATGGTTATAAATATATTAATGATTTCTTTTGTAAGAAATTTTAAATATTGAAGATAAATAAAAATGCATATAATATTCTAATATTAGACTATTGCATTTCCACTATTTTTACATATGACTTAAGATGTCTAATACTATATTACAGACATTATATGAACTAACTGTAATATTTAGAATTATACAAATTACTTCTCCAAATATGTATATTAAGAGAAATTGAGAGGTTTATAATTAGAAAGGCGTAAATGAAGAGTTAAAAATAAGGAGGAAAGAATAATGAAGAACTCTTCATAATATTTAAAAAAGTTTTTGTCATTAAAGGAAATAATTCCGATAATTAGCAAAGTTAAAGGTATGTAGTTTAAATATAATTTAAGCTTATATGGTATTCTAATTTTAATTAATCTTTTCAATTAATTTATTAAAACTAAAATATTTTTTTTAATAATTCTATAATGAAAATAATGGTTAACTTTGAGTATTTAAAGCAGCATAACTTCACTTTCTGTTTATTCTTAAGTGAGTGTCAATGTACATAACGGTGATATTCTGCTGATTATTTTCTACAAACAGGGACTAAATACTCCATATCATAAGATTTAAGCTTTACAGATAGGCACTGAGATACTTTCTCTTAAAGATCTCGAATCCAACTAGCAATCTCCGAAAGTTGATTGATATATTAAGATCTAAATGTTACTGATGGCATTTTTGATTAAGTAAAGAATAGTAAAATATATATGGTTGTAAAAAAAGTAGGATGATTTGCTTAAATAAAATAGTTTTGTTAATATCTGACTATGAATATTATTTAATTTTGATATCCAAAAACATCACTAAAATAATTATAAAATAAATCTAAAAATATTTCTAATTTTCTGAGTTAATCAATTAAAAAGATTATTTTTGTACCTTAAAATGTGAAAACTATTAGTATATTTTAAAATGATTTTAATTAATAATGATGATATCACTTTAATTATCTTATCTTTATCTTATATATTTTTAAACAAAATCTTTCTCAATCTATTTAAAACGGAATAGATTAAAAAATATTTTCTATTTCATTATAAATTTCAAAGGCAGTTTATATTAAATCAGAAAAATAAAGACTTAAATAAACTTATTTAGGTTAACAACAAATATTAGCTTCATTTATTTAAATAGAAAATTACTGAGAATCATGTCAGATTTTACTAATTTAACTGATAGTATCATAATCAAATAAATATCTAAGCAAAAAGATCTAGTCAAATCATAAATTAAAGCCCAAAAGGTGATACAAAGATTTATATATACAAAATGTCTAAAATGGGATAATCTTTTGGTAAGATATGGAAAAGATTAATTGGGAAGATAGAATAGAAAATATCATAGGCTTAGATGCAGCTCATTAAACTACAATTTTATATAATCTGAAATTAGGTGAAGTAAAAGCCAATATTCCAATAATAGGGTTTAATTTGAAACAGTCGAATATAAAAATATAATAATGAGATGTAGGTGGAGCTGATAGAATAGATGCTTTAATATATTAACAAATGGATTAATTTTTGTAGTAGATTCTAATGATAGAGAAAGGAAAATGCTAAAGAAGAATTATTTAAAATATTAAAAGAAGATGAATTAAGAAACACTTGCATTTTAGTATTTACAAATAAATAAGACTACACTAATGCAAAGGATATTGAAGAGTTAAAGGAAAAATTACAATTGAATGCAATAATGAAAATTACATATTCCAGGATTATGTGCAATAAATGGTGATGGTTTGTATGAAGGATTTGACTGGTTGACAAAAGCAATGTGTGGAAATGAAGATAATTTTAAAATATTTGATTAATGTAAGGTTATAAATTAATAAATATAAAGGCTAAAATTTTAATATTTAAATCCATTGCTACTTAAATTATTTTAGTCTAAAAACATTTTACTAATAAAATTTCTATTTAAAGTCATAAATATAACTATTAAAAATTGATTTTTTATCTATATTTTTCCAAATATTGAAACAAATGAATGTTAGAAAAAATAAAATTATACTATCTATCTTTGATATTTATTAAGATTAATAAGATATCAAAATTAGGAAATGTTCTAAAGTTAACTCTTTTATTCATCCTAATAAACATGTATGCTAAACTATAGCTGTAATAAAAATTATAAATTTAGAGTAAGTAATTTAAACATAGCAAAGATATTCTAGATAATAGAATATTAATAGATAAAACATTAAACTTTTCCTAATAAAATTATTATTTACTATAGGAAAAATAGCTATTATGAGCATAAGAATAAACATTTGGTAAACTTAAATATGATCAATAAATTAATAAAGTGATACCATACTTTTATTTAAGATTAAATTAAATCAAAATTAAACATATTTTAACATCAAAATAAACGCTTAATTTGAAAAATTAACAATTACTGATAAGCTATAGTAAATAAATAATCTTGCTAAGCTTTAGATATGAAACTTAATAATAGTATCGAAGTTAGAAAAATGTTTCAAATGCTCATAAATTAATAATATGTCATTTATATAATTCTCTTAGCATAGTAAAGTATCATACATTGATTCTCATTTATGTATAAAAAATAAGAATATAAAAACTCATAAAGAAGGAGATTGTTTATAAATTACTTCAAAACAAGTAAAAATTTAGAATGCTTTGAAAGGGTTATCTAGATAATTGAAAATCGAAAAACTTAAACCAATTAAGTGTTTTATTTGAAATCTTTGAAATATCCGAAAAAAACAATGAAAATTAAAGGCAATAATTAAGTTTTAATTTTATATCAAGTTAGAAAGGAAAAATTGTTTCTATAATTTAAAAATAAAGAGAAAAATGAATGTACTACTGAAGTTTCTTATTTAGAAATCATAAGGATGAAAAAGCCTTAATAATTTAAGAAGGGTTATTATAACTAAGATAATTCGCTAAGTAGCTGAAAGATTTATCAAGTGAATAAATATTTTAATTAAAGGACTGATTGTTGATTTAACTATGCTTGAATATCTTAAAGTTAAATTATAATTATTTATTATTTGATAAATCTTAATCCTCTTAAGGTATCTATTTTAACTATATGGTTTTTAAGTAAAATATTATATTACATGGTTTATTATTAGGATAATTAAGTGAATATATGAGAATACTATTATTTCTCTTTTTTATAATTATTTTAGCTAAGATATTATAAACTCTAATGTTAATAGCTTACTTTATAAAGTGTTAAATTAATTTTATAGACTTTAGTATATATTGTTTTGATAATTTCCTATTTAGAACTAATTATCTAGTCCCAAAAAGTTATTCTTGATGCCTTAATTTAAGCCTGGCTTATTATTATATTGGTTCAACTTATGTAAGATTAATGGTAATAGAAAATAAATGAAAAGTATGATAGATTGAGTATAATTATATGGTTTACTAATAATAGCTACAAGTATTATTATTATATCATACAGTTACTTATTATAATCTATTTAGCATTAATTTTAATTATTATATCCTTTTATAAACTAAATTTTATTTATATTTTTAATTCCTATATCATTTAACATTTGTAACAGCATTCTAAAATTATTTAGTTCAAAGTATTAGGGATTTCAATATCTCTAAGTTTCATTATAACTTAGATTATTAAAAAGAATATTCAATTACAAAGAAAATTAAAAAAAGTGCTTAAGTATAAAATAAAAAGTCTGTAGGAGTATTATTATGTGCTCTAAGAGAGATTCTTAATATGATTATCTTGAGGTATGTAGCTATGTTTACTTTATGCTTTAATGAAACTTACCCAAAGCTAATATAGTAACTTAAGGCAAGACTTATAATGGAATATTTCTTGTACTGTGGATACTAATGAGATTGACAATTATCTTTTCGAATTAAATTTATTTGGCAATAAATTAAAAATTAATCCTTATATCTAATCTATTATATCCTTAATAGGTTATTTCCTTTCTTATCTAGCAAAGTTTAAGGTTTTAAAGTATTTTAATTTAATAATAGTTTAAAGGAATAAATTATAGAAGCTATTCTATTAATTTTAGCTTTAGTAAATGATATTTATTTTATTTTAAGTTATTTAGTTTAAAAATAACTAAAAATAGATGAAAAAAAAAGGATAAAATTAAGTTTATAGTTTTAGAAAAGAGTTCCAGGCTTCACTTGTTTTTGTTCCTGCTCTTTCCTGAACTAAAGGACTGCGTAGGACTACATTAGTCCGCCATCCTTGTCTCTCCCTCATCCACTAATTATCGTTATAGTTTCTTCTTCCATTTTTATAAAACTTGTTGTTTCTTGAGTTGTAGAATTTCTTTCTGTATACTTATCCTGTTCTTGTTGGTCATATTCTGAAAAGTTAGTCTAATATTTATTACTTGTTAATTTTTTCAATTTCTTGTTTCTTCCAGCATTTCTTCCGGCAATGATTTTTCTAGCATAAATAGCACCGAATCTTTTTGCGATAATAATTGATCTTATTTATTTCTTATTATTAGAATTCCGATTCGATTTCCATTTGGATATTTGATTATTAATCTTATTAATCTTATAATTTTTAAATTATTACTTGTTATTATTCTTGTTTTTCTTAAAGTTGCTTTATTTGATATTCAATTTAAGAAAAATGAAATTGGAACATTTGAGGGACTTCGTTAAATTATTTATCAATTTATTCCAATTTAATTACTATTTACGATTAGATTTTATTTAATGATTCATCTATGGATGGGAATTATAGGTTTAATTATTCCATTAATTTTTCTAGTAAGTTTTCTAAATTTTCTATTTTTTATCTTTACTTTTTCAAGTCATATTAGATATTTGATATCCTTTGCTGAACTGATTATGCAAAGGATTCCTTAGATTATTAATCTTTATCTTATTAAGGCTATTCTTCAATTAAATTAGGTTATTCTTATTTTTTCAAGTATTCGTTAATAGAGGTCTATTATTTCTTAGGTGCCATTTTATTTAAATTATATTAATAATTTAAAAAATCTTATTCACTATTTAAAAACTTAAATAATAAGTCTTAATAATAAACTATAAGAGTTTAAATATTTTGAATATTGAGATATAATTGTATAAAATAATAATAATATTAATTTTAAGTTTTCTGTTTTAGGGATTTCAACCCCGTCAGGAATACAGCAGTTCATGCTCCCTTCTGTTAAATATAAAAGTTCGGGTCGCCCAATTTTAGCGAGATTGGAAACTCGGATTTTCCAGGTTTTCCCTCCTTTAGCTTGCCTTGGTTCCATCTTAATCTTGTATATTGAACCATCCGGGTTGCAATACATTCTTTTCATTCTTGCTTCTTCTTTTTTCTTCTTTTGTTGCTCTTGTATCCAATAGTTTCTTTATTTCTATTAGAATTTCTAACACTTCCGATAAAAATGTCATACGCTTCCACAGCAGAAACATTTCTTTTTTATTTTGAATTATTTTCTTTGATTTTTTTGCTCTTTCTAGGCTTCGATTTCCATTTGTATAGCTCCAGTTTCGCTTTACTCTTTCTTAAAAGTTTACAATTTCTCTTCTACTTTTCCGAGTCTGCTATCCAGTTCAGTCTGTTTCTAAAGCTAATTTTAGGATTCGTTAGTCTGACTTTGTGAGATATTCCAAAAGGGTTATGATCTCTTTCCTAGGACATAAGTCTTGACTCAATTCCTTCTGCTAGGTCTATTTTTGCCATCAGCATATCATTGTCCTTCTTCAATCTCTTGACCTCTTCCTGGAGGTTCAGTACCACTTTGATGAGCTAATCCATGCTCATCTGGCCAGAAGGGTTGAACTCTGATACCTCCTGGTGGAGAACAGACTTCATCTGTTTCCTCGATTTCTCGCTTGAGGTTGGAGTTTCCGTATGTATATTGTTCAAGGTTGGCTTTCGTTCGTTTTGTTAGATTCTAAGTTGTTAGTTCAGTGTTGGTTAAGGTTGTGATAGAGAAGATTGTTAAGATTATTAAGATTTGGTTTCTTGTTTCCTCCCTTCCTTTTTGGCTTAGGAAGAGGTGGTATAGAAGCCTGATCTGAAACCTTCAACCATTTTTTTTATACATAATTGTATCATTATTGGCATTTATCCAGCAAATTAAGCTAAATTTAAAAGTTTCTATATTTCATTCATGGTTCTCTTTCACTCTCATCTTGATAAATAATTTTTTGTTCATTAAATCTGTTTATGGGTTTTTAATATAATCTATTTTCTCTTCACTTTAGATCTTTAATGGTCTTCTAAATATTATTGATGAAATATTTTTATGTACTTATCTAATTTAATTATATTATCTTTTGTAAACTATTTATTAATATAGTTTTAGTAATATAAAGCAAGTCTTTTACACTATTTTTCATAAAAAAATACAAAAATGGAAGGATTCAAAAGAGGTTTCTACACCACCTCCAAAAAGTTGAAGAGGAAACCTGAATCCAATCTTGGATAGTCTTCTTGCCCTTAACCCTAACCTTTTTCTTAATTCTAACAACCTGAAGAGGAACAGAAACAAGCTCAGAAGACAACACATGAGATAATTCCAAACTTAGAAGAGAAGCCCAGAAAGCAGATGAAGTCTGCTCTACACCAGAAGGTCTCAAAGTTCAATCCTTCTTGCCAGATGAGCATGGAACAGCTCATCAAAGTGGTACTGAACCTCCAGGAGAGGTTAGGAAACTGAGGAAGGATAATGAGAAGCTTATGGAACAACTCAACCTAGCGGAAGGAATAGAATCCAGACTTATGTCCTAAGAAAGAATTAAGAGCTTTCTGAAACATACCTTAAGACCAGAGTAGCTAATCCTAAAATTAGCTTCAGAAACAATCTGATCTGAGTATTAGACTGGAAATACTAGAAAAGAAATTAGATGAACAAAGGGGAGATCCAATGATGATTGAAGAGACCAATAGGAAGATTAAGGTTAAACTCCAAAAAGTAGTGAAGAAATGTTACTACTGCAATTAGACAGAACATTTATGAAGACGCTGCAAGGAATTCCAAAATTTCAAGACGTAGTACTAGAATAAATAAAGAACCATACAAGCACAGTAGAGGAAGAAAAAACAAATGTAGTAGAGACAAATAAGAGAAAGATTATACTTAAATGAATAAGGATACATTTACAAGAGAAAATTTAATTAGAAATAAGGCTAGATCCGGAAATGACAAGAGTAATGGGAGGAGAGAGGAGTAGAGACATCTAAAACTTTATTTTTAACAGCAATCTGGTGTCCAGCATGAAGAGGTGAAAATCCTCGAAAATCGCTAAACTTAATTTATCCTATTATTATAAATATCCAATTTTAGCAGACTTAAGATATAAGAAGATATTTAAAATTAAGGAAATTTATGAGAATAATTATAAAAGATAAATATAATAAATCAAATAGAAGATAAAAACAAATTAAAAGAAGAAAACTTAAGTTACCAAACACTTAGTCTTCAGATATTTCTATACCAAAAAAGAAAATTATTTCAAAAATTTAAATTGTGATGGTATACCTAAAATGATTTAAACTTATTTGAGTATACTTACTTTTAAAAGAAGCAACAAGATAAAAATAAAGCAATATTAGGGATTTTCCTTATTTTAGATTTCTAGAAAAATTTAAGAAAAATTCAGCGCTCTCTGAAAATAAGGGATTGTCTATAAACATGCTTCTCAATTAAAGTCATAGGTAATAGAGCTTTTGATTTATATATAATAAGTAATTAACTAAGTCATTTATTATAAAGCTTCTGATATAAATATTTGCTTTAAAGCAAAAATATAAGATCATGCTATGTTTATTTACATCAAGCTTGGAATTTGAAATTGGCTTAAATAAATAATTAATTTAAACCAGCAAATAAGTAAAATGAATGAAGCTTTAGATGAATAACGAGAGATATTGAGATCAAATTAAGTGAATAATAAGTGGATGAACGAATTTATTTTTCTCGGAAAATCACGAAAATTGATGAAATTATTTATTGAAACCTTAATAATGAAATGAATTTAAAATTAAAGCACAATTAAAGGTGTAAAATTTAAAGTTTTCATTACAAAATCTCTTCTGAAATATACTTAAACTCATATCATTTCAAACATTTTTAGAATTTAACTAATATTAATAAAAAAAACATCATTCGGGAAATTTTCCATTTATTTCTCCCAGATAAATCTAAATAGCAAAAAGCATCCTTTTTATTACATTAAATTGGCCTTTTGGAAAAAAGATTTCGCTAAGCAGATGAGCAAAATGATTGAGATTAATTTCTTAGTTTAGATTGTTTGAGTTATGTTCATAGTATAATATCTATCTATTAATAGAAGCTAAAGTTGAAAACAAATAAAATGCACTTAATTCTTAATAAATTATATAGTTACTATAAAGAAAATTTAAAGTTATTTGATTATGTAGAAATAATAAAAAGACATAAAATGACATTATCATAGGTTAAAAGATAAATAAGAATAAGAAAATAGTTGGAAGGCTAAGTATATTTCCAAAAGTTCTTAGTTAGTTTAGATATCTTAATTTTGGTAAGGAAATGAAAATATTTTAAATAGGCTGTAAATATTAAAATGCTTGAAACACTTAATAGGGCTTATCTATATATATGAGGCAAATAGGTAAAAATGATTTAAATTTATAATAACTAAGCTAGCTAATTTGATAAATGGTGAAAAAAGAAATTAATTTAATATTTCAGCTATTAATTAGTTAAATATCGAATAAGATTAGATATATATTTAGTGATAAAGAGTAAATATCTTTTAGAAACTAAAAAAAGCAAATAAAAATTCTTAATTAAAGAGAATATAATATTTTTTAATTTTGCGAGTATTCAAGAAGTAGGATAAAATTTATCTTTATATTATGAAAATTGTTTTTTATTTTTTTATTAAGAATTCGCCTCTGATACTAACGAAATATAAACAAATACTTAATTGATTTTTTATCTTAATATAAAAAATTACATTACAGTATGTCTTTGTTAAATAAAACTCTAAATTATTATTCCCATCTTTTCTATTTTCTTTCTGTTTTTCCCTCTAAAAAAATTTAAAAACCTTTTTGCTTTTCTTTTAGTTTTGAGAAAGTTAAATTTCATTTCTTATAGTACTTTCTTTTTTTTCTACTTCTTTTGTGTTTTTTATTTATTATTCTCTACAAAATAAAACTAATAAGCACCTAAAAATTGCATGTTTAACTATGTAGTTACTTTCACATTTTTACATACTAAAGTAGATGAAATTTTGATATAAGTTAGGAGCTTAATTCTTCAAATTAAAATAGATGCTAAGTGCAAGTTATTTTTTACATTTTGCTAGTGCTAAATCTTATAACTCCCTTAAGTTTCTCACTTTTAATTGTGTTTTTACAAATTATTTGCACTTTAAATGAAAATTTGCTTATATTCTTACTCTATTTTCTGCTTTTTCTTTTTTGCTAAATTTATGGTTTCTTTTATCATTAACGCCACACTAAAACTCTTTCTAATAATGATGATAAAATAACTTAATTAAATAATGTGATTTTGATATAGTTGTCGTTTAGTGAATAATAGTGTAAAAAAAGGAAAATAGAGTAATTAACAATTACAGCTATTAGTCTACATTTGTGATAAAATAAAAGGTTCTACTTTTTATCTCTATGATGAGTGTAGGTATTTCTATACAGAAGTATTTGGCTTAAAACTATTTAAATATGAACTGAGAATTCAAACTCGTCAAATAATGAAAAATAATTTTAAGTTTACTCTAAACTTTCATTCATTGGAAAATTGAGAATAAATCATATCTCCTATATAAAAATAGGGATTAATGGAAAAGAAAAAGATGAGTAGTAATCTACTTACAATATTAGAAGAGATTAGAACTAATAAAAGTAAGTTCCAATAAGATGGTTTTACATCACTTTACATCAAATTTTGAGATAATTAAAAAAGAAATGATGAATAAGATGCGAGTTAAAACAAAAATAAAATACTAAGATAATCTGATAATGATGCATTCCTTATCATTAGCATCACGAAGATTACAAAACTGCAAGCTTCTATATTTCTTAAAGAAAAATGCTTCAGCAATTTCTATTAGACTTTGCTTTATTATAGGTATCAAAACTCCTTTAATAGATTACAAAAACTATTGTTTGCTTGTATTGAAATTTTAATTGCTAAATGTTTGAAGCTTAAATTTTCGTAAAATAGGAATTTTCCAACTTCTACATAGAATCTATTTTATTCACGAATCTGATTTTTCTTCCCTATTTATCTTCTCTTTATTTTTATTAAGTGCTAATTTCCTGCTTTTCATTTGGAATGGAAACTAAAATTCTACACAATTTTTTGTTTCTTTTTGATAACTTTTTCTTAATTCTTAATCTTTCGATTTTTCCTTATAATTGCTAGATAAATGTTGATTCTACTTAAATCCCTTTAAAAAGCTATTTTATTTTAATAAGAACTAGCTTATCTATTTAATTAGTTAATCTGGCATTTTTCTGACTTTTGAACTACTATAAGTCATATTTATTTTCTCTCTATTACTTAGATCAATTTACAAATAAAGATTTTATTAACTTTCGTATTTATTCATTTAAAGCTAGGATACACATCTAGCTACTTTAATTTTAGACTAGGATTAAATAAGCTTAAAAGTCGAATTTTGAATTTAATTTCTTAATTTTGGTATTAAGATTTACAACCATCAAGCCTTTAAACCAGTTAAGTTATTTTATTTTACTTATAAAGAAAATAAAATGTAAGGAGATATGTCTTTGTAATTAAAGGCCTTCTTTATCTTAAAAATAGTTAACAAAAGCAATCATCTTTAAAAGTTCACTTTCGCGATTACCTAGTAAATCTTAAATATATAAAGTTTTCTTTTTATAATTTGTTATATTAAGAATTTTAAATCATCTAAGGGAAAGAAAAGCAAGTTGATATTTATCTTCATACATACTTCCTATATCAAAAATAAAGTTGCTTAGTTATTTAAAAATTATTAATCACTTATTACTATTAATTTCTCTTTCTTTTAGTTAACTATTTAGTATGCATTTAACACTTTTATCCCTTTAAACCTGTATTTCCTAACTTAATATATGAGAAATAATGTTAGGTTATTAATAGAGAAATTAGAGGTATTGCTAGATAATTATTATCTTTATCTTCATCTATGAAAAATAATTTAAATATAATTGAGTTATTATTACTCAAGTTGCTCATTTTTAATTATTGTGCTTCTCATTTGGAAAGATGAATTTTTTGTTTCTCTTTGTTTTTACATTTTCCTACGATTTTTTTCCGGACTACTGGCTTTTATCTTATTAATCAGTCTAGTTTTCTTAGAGTATTTACTTCTTGCTCTCAAAATTAAATTTCTTATTTTGTATCTTCAATCGTCCAGGTATTTACTTCTCTCGTAAGATTTCTAAAGAAAACTAAGTTTCATCTCTTGAATATCTATTTTCTTCTATCTTTATTTAGCTGCTTTATCTATTGTCACACTCCTATATACTTAAATAAATTACCATGCTATTGTCTATATCAATCTTTAGTTATTTTTTATTCTTTTTCTTGCTTCTAAAATATCTAGAACTAGTTTCCTGGTAAGAATTCTATCTCTTCAAGTCAAAAATACGATCAGAGTGATCCGAATCTTACATTCTTGCCTATTATGTATCTTTATTTTTTCTCAAGTTTTATGGTTTTCACATTGTAGTTTCGAAAACTATAGTGCTCCACTATGGAATCTTATTTGATGAAATACTTTAGTTCTTCTTTTGTCTTATTTCCTTCACTATGTCTCTAATCAAAACTATAACTCCAAAAAGTATACCAGCAAACGTTATTATACTCGATATCACTATAATACTTAAACCTAACTTCTGTGATGTTTAGGATTCCACTGAAGTTAGATTTCTTAGAGTTTAGTCTTAATCAAGCTAATAGAAATAGAAATTGAAGGACAGTAAAGTGATTAATCATATCTCATGCAAAACTTGGACTATATTAAGCAATTTAGATTCAAAAGGCTTACTTTTTAGGATATATATAAGCATCAAAAAACTTAAGGCAATGCACAAAATGATCTGAGGTAAAGGTGATTCTTTGAAGCTTATCAAGATAATGGAAAATAGTAATCTTCTAAGTAAGAACAAGGGGTAGAATATTAAGGTTTTCTTCTCTTACTTTAACTCGTCAAATAAAGAAAAATACTTTTGAATGTATTCTTCTTTATTTTCCTCTTTGTCTTGAACTTCAGGTTTCACCTATTTTTTTAAGTCAAAAAATCTCTTTATGATAAGGAGAAACCTAATTATCAAATAAAATTGTAACACCTATATAAAGTAAAAAATTACCAATCAAAAGATAGCGGCAAGTGTATTCAATGTGCACAATCCATCATCAAAGTTTGAATACACAATTTGAAGAAGAGATGAATAAGATATCTGAAGGTTGCTTAGTAAATAAAAAGTTAACGGAAGTCGGTAATGTAAATATTTAAGTCTTATGTTAGAAAGAATCTTAGTACAAGCAAACTTTTATATCTGACTCAGTGATATATCTAGGAATAAAATGGAAAGAATAAATAGTTAATATAACCATGAATTTTCTAGAAAGCCGTAGCTGGTATATCCTAAGACTCTTCATTCTTCATCTTTAATTGCTTATTTACTATTGTTGAAATCTAAATGTTTCTGTCAATTTTTGATGATATTTTAGTTTTGCTCAAAATAGAAAGCCAATAAAATTGCTGGCTTGTTAACTTGAATATAAGCGTTTGCTTAAAATATTTCAGTCATTATCATAAGTTAAAATCAGTATCCTAGAGAATTTCCTTATGCTATAATCAAACTAACAGTAGAAACTGTACCAATTCCAATTATAGCTCCATTTTTTATTTATGAGATTTGATTTATTATTTTTCTTTACTGATCTGTTATATTAAAAATTTCTAGTGATGTTTCTTCATTTTCTTCATTTTCTTCATTTTCTTCATTTTCTTCATTTTCTTCATTTTCTTCATTTTCTTCATTTTCTTCATTTTCTTCATTTTCTTCATTTTCTTCATTTTCTTTTCTTCATTTTCTTTTCATTTTCTTCATTTTCTTCATTTTCTTCATTTTCTTCGTTTTCTTCATTTTCTTCATTTTCTTCATTTTCTTCATTTTCTTCATTTTCTTCATTTTCTTCATTTTCTTCATTTTCTTCATTTTCTTCATTTTCTTCATTTTCTTCATTTTCTTCATTTTCTTCATTTTCTTCATTTTCTTCATTTTCTTCATTTTCTTCGTTTTCTTCATTTTCTTCATTTTCTTCATTTTCTTCATTTTCTTCATTTTCTTCATTTTCTTCATTTTCTTCATTTTCTTCATTTTCTTCATTTTCTTCATTTTCTTCATTTTCTTCATTTTCTTCATTTTCTTCATTTTCTTCATTTTCTTCATTTTCTTGCATCATTTTCTCGCATGTGTAGTTCTCTGAAACGATAAAATGCTAAGAACATTTTAAGCAAACAGTTCCATTTTCTGAGCATTCTTTGCAATTTTCTATAGCTTTATCGCAAAGTTCACATATTCCTAAGCTTCACTAATCTTATTCTGTAGCAGGACACTTCTGAACACATGTGTTTTAGGATAATTTATGATTTTCACATTTTAAGCATTTGTCTTCATCTTCGCAGTAAATACAGTTATAATGTATTTCTTAGCAAGATTTACAAGTTTTTTTAGTATCTAAGTAAAATCCATTTTAGCAATCAAGGCATTATCTTTCAATTTTATCACACTTACTGCAATTTCATATTTCTTAACTGCAAGGTAAACAAACTTAATTATTATCATAATCTTGCTCTGTATCATCACACTAAGTTTAGCATGTATTATTAGAAAGCATAAGACTTCTACATTCTAGACAAATGCCTTTCTATTTACATTTGGTACAGTCTTAGTGTATTTCGCTGCATAAAAAGCATGTATTTTCTCCTAGTTCATAATTAGTATAGCAAGCATCACAAATAAGCTTATCATTACTTTCATGACATTTCTAACAATTTTCGATAATTAGATTGCAAGGCTGACAAACATTATCTTTGTCTGTGTCTTATTCAAACTATGAGCATTTGTCTTTGCATTCGTTTTAAGTTAGCTTTTTATTGCAAAGCAAGCAGATATTTTAAGCATCGTAATAATAATGCTTAAAGCACTCATCTACACATAAATTACTTTAAAGTTTAAAAGGTGAAAAGCAGTTGAAGCATACTGATCCATTTAAAGAGCAATTGCTACAATTCTAAATATTCTGAGAGCATATCTCACATTAATCTTGACTATTAATATAAAACCCTCTTTCACAATTTAAACATACGATTCCATCTTAACTACACTAGAGGCAATTATTAAGTTCTTAACTACAACTTTTACAAACTCCATCATTATTACTGTCTTACTCTGTAATAGGACAGCTGTTTATGCATTTGTTTTGCGAAAGTTTATAAGGAGTTTTACATTCTATGCAAGTAGTTTTGTCAGAGCAATTTATACAGTTAATATCAATTGAACTACAAAGATAGCACAACCCATCTTATTCGAGCACATTGTTTTAACTACAGACAGAGCACTTAAGTCCGTCTTCAGTACATTCAATACAATTACTAAGTACAGCACTGCAAAGCTTGCATTTTCTATCTCTGTCTTTGTCTTACTCTGTAATAGGACATCTATCTATGCATCTTTTTTATGAAAGTTTAAAAGGATAATTACATTCTGTACATGTATTTTTATCAGAGCAGCTTATACAATTTGTATCGATTGAACTACAAGGATAGCAAAAATTGTCTGCTTCAAGCGCATTGTTTTACTTACAGACAGAGCACTTGAGTCCATCTTCGGTGCATTCAATACAATTGCTAAGTACAGCACTACAAAGCTTGCATTTTAAATCTCTGTCTTTGTCTTATTCTGTAATAGGACAGTTACTAGAACATTTGCTTATAGATTCTTCTAATTTTCATGGATTAAAGCAGACATTACAAACATTTCCTTTATTTAAGCAAGTTTAGCAATTAGTGTCTTAACATTAATGACATTGGAAATCCGTTCCTACATAGTATCCGTCGATACATATTGTACATTACAAACCATTCAATGTACACTCTAAGCAATTCATTAAGATTAATGAGCATGCCTTACAAATTCGAACTCCGTTCGTATCCTATTAAGTAGAAGGGCATGTATTTTAGCATTGGCCAGAGTAAAGATATTTAGTTGAACATTTAGTGCAAGTAAATTTATCAGAACAAGCTCCACAATCATTAAGATAAGATGAACATAGGTAACATGTGTTGTCTTAAATGTAATATCCTGTTTAGCATTAGTTACATACTGTTCCAGCTAAATTACAATCAAGACAGTTAGGAAGGGCTTAATTACATAATTCACATTAATGATCTCCGTTCTTATCTTATTGACTTGAACTACAATCAGTTTAGCAAGTTCCATCAAGCCTAAGATAATAAGGTGATTAGCATGATAAACAAGTTGAACCATCAGAGCAAGTTTAGCATTTATTCATGGCTTATTGGCACTATTAACAAGTAAAGGGATTAGAATTTGTACTTCAAGAATCAGAGTTACACTTGCAAGTATAGATGATTTCATCTAAATATTAATTTGCTCTACAAGTTCAGCAAGAATTAGGTCCAGTAATCGAACATGTTAAACAATTTGGATCACAATCATTAATACAGGAATCTGTTAAAGGAGAAGTACAATAACCCTAAGAGCAACTTAGAACACAAGGACTTTATTAAGCAAGATCGCTAAACTCTTAATTAGTAAATCATTTGTTATATCCTCAAAATCTTAAATCTATCATTCATCCATCAAAAGGACTATCTGATCATTAATCGTCCTTTCCAATTTTCATGAAAGATGATGAATCTAAATTAATTCAACCTGATTCTTAAGCTACAGTATCACAGCTGAAAGTAGTTTATTTATAGTATTCTATACTATTACATCATGATAATTTCGGTTAATTAGTCATTTGAATAAGATGGAATTATCAATTACTACATCCTAGACTATTGGTTCTTTCTTCATAATATTTGTTTGAGCCTGGTAAATTTCAAACAATTCAATTTTATTTTGACTCTTACCATGCTCAAAAGCTCATTTTGGTGCTTCCAGTTTGAAATTATATTATAGTATTATATTATTTGGCACATTTTATTTTTAATCAGCCAGTTACAGCTCACTAATTCTGTGAATTTACACTAGGGTCATAAGAAAAGTATGCAAAAGTAACAGTAATTGCAGTGCCAGTGAACTATTTAGCAGTAGTTGAATCAATGAGTTAGTAATATTAAGAGTTCACTTTCTAGAGACATATTAAGATAATTAGAATTACCTACATTTTTAAAATAAGAATTTATTTATTTAGAAAATAAAGAAAATTTACATTCTATTGTTAAATCTTTATTCACACTAAGTAATCTTATAATTAAGATTAACTTTACTTGAATTGGTTTTGTTAGAAAATATTTCCTTTCTTTAAAGCCTCTTTCTGTTGTTGAAGTAAAGATCTAAAATTTTTCTTTATTTAGATTTTCTTTTAAATTAACTATAATTCCTTAAGGATAAACTACAATTAAATCAATTGAAAGGAAAAAGTCGAAAATTTAGTCAACAGGTACTAAAGATGTCAAATTGTATGAAGGATTTGAGATATTTGCAAAAGCATTCTCAGACAAAAGGAATGAGCATTGTTTTTTAATTATTTCTTTTAGATTCCATTTTTACAACTTAAAGGGAGTATAATAAAACGGATAATTGGAATAAAAAGAAGTGAGTTTTAAAGCAGTTGGAATAATATATGTGGGAATCATTTCTTTTACTAAATAATAGTTAACAATGCATGCAAAATGCTTATATTACGAAAGATTACTCATAAAAAATTAACATTTAGTGAAGATAGATTCATTTATGTTCTAGCTTAAAAAATAGTTTTAGCTTTCTCAAAGAAATACCATTCATTTGCTAGGAAATATAAGATATTCAGATTTAAAAACATTACAACTTCATCTACTATTTTAATCTAGAACTTTTTTTTATAAAGCTAAAATATTCAAATATTTAATCAAGTGTTTCCAAACAATTGAAAGATTAATATTAACTTTCTTGTAAGATCTTCTATTCTAAGAAGCTTAAAGATATATAATAAAAGAATAACGATAAATAAAGAGGATATAAATTGATGATCTTTATGGCTAAAGAAATCTATGACTGTCCTTTAAGTTTAGCCAAACTGCTAAAATTGTCTTATATCGCTATACTAAACGTATTTTAAAGTTTTAAGTCAATATTTTTAAGAATTCTTTGCTTCTCTACCAGAAATTTGCTAAAATTTTGGGAAATTTATTTAAATAAAGAGAATGAAATATTGGTTCGATTATTTAGATTTGATGCTTTCAAAAGTTAAGTTTTATAACTCGAAGGAAAAAAGTATTATATTTAGAGAAAAAATGAAAAAGCAGAATGTAAAAGTATAATCATTCGGTTATAAATCAGAATCTAGATTTTTAATAATTCATCATCACAGTTATTTAAGTATATAGCAATTTAACACTTCTTTATTTGTCTCTAATGTATATAATCATTTTCTATTTTTACATTTTATTTCCTTATTTACATTTTAAGTGATTGCTTTCTTCAACTAAACTGAATTTAAGTTCTATACATTTAAATAAAATCACTAGGGAAATAATTTATTTAAAGCTAAAAATAAATAAAAAATATTATAGCAATCATTTACTAAGTTGCTTGTTAGCTTGGTTTCATAGAGCATCTTTAATATTTTAAGGTAAACTTATCGAAATGCTTTACGATCTAAACTTTATTCTTATATTTAATAACTTCTTTGTGAAAGATTTATTTATCCATGACTATAGAAAAACCACAAAATATGTTTGCTTTTTATCAGCTTAAAATTAAAAAACTAAAATGCTAATTATTAGATATTTTAAAGCAATCTAATCTTATCTTACTATTAGCTTTATTGATAAAGATAAAGCTTGGTATTATAAGATCACATACAATCACATTCTATAATTAACTCCTTCCATTAACGTTTTATAAGTATCTTATACAACCTTTTAAATATAACTTTAAGACATTAAGTTACTATTTCAGTCTTTTTAAAGTTCCTATGATAAGGCTTGCTAATTATTAAATATTTGTGTAAGCAAATAGCATAGACATACTTATAAAAAATCAAAAAGGAAATAAGTGAATAATTTATAAAGTTAAGCTTTTTAATAACCAGGATTCTAGAATTTATTCAAGAAAGATTAAAGTTTTATCATATCATGGAATGCTTCTGTAAGTTTTTATTTTTTATAGATTTGAGCATTTTAAGTTTATGAAATTTATAGTGGTAGATGATGCAAAAAGAATGTTTAAAACTTGAAAAAAGATAAACTTGAAATTAAAAGATCATAACTGAAGTTTTGTTTATAATCTATACTTCAGCAATGATTAATAGCTCCTACTTCTATTCTGCTAGGCTTTTTTATAATATTTTAATTTTATTAAATGAATCGATTCCACATGGCCAACTTAATTATTGCATTATCCTATTTTTATACTTTAAACTTAGTTAATTTATTCATTCACTGTTGCAAAAAAGAATTCTGATTTGCTTTTTAGTAACTATCTGTGAAGATGCTTCTACTTAGATTCTCATTTACACTCTGAACACATTTTATTTTTTTAAGTAAAACTTAGCTTTAAATCTACTTTTTCAAATCTTTATTTAATACTAATTTAAATTTTTAATTCTTTTAGTTTTAGCTAGAAAATCTACTCTTTGAGAATATTAAAATTAATAATTTTTGCTTTAAAATTTTTGAGATTTAAAGCAAAAAATTTACTAATTGAAATTTTTTTATTATTCTAAGGATATTGATCTTTAAAGTAACTTCTAAGAGTTTGCTTATTTTTTAAATTTAAATTATTAAACTTTGATTTCCCTATTCAACCAAAATTTTTTGTTTCTATTTATTTTGATTCAGTCTCTTAATGAGTGCTCTATTTTTTATCGTTTTATAGTTTCTTTTATAAAACTTTTTCGTATTAACATCAGGCTTTATTTAAACTTATATCTATGTTTACTCAATCATTTATAATTACATTTTCTATTGGTTTTATTTGAATTTTTTATATCTTTCAATATCTTTATGAACTCAGAAGATGATATTTTTGCGTTACCAAGTGGTGGGATTTGAAATCAATTACAGAAAGTTTTACTAACCCAGAATCTTTTGTTCAGTCGCTAAATGTGAAATCCTTATAAATTCTATATTTTCTAACTTTTATAAACGTTTTCCACTCTCTCTTGTATATAATATCAACCAATCACATTATATGAATTTGAATGTTATATTTATAATATCTCTATTCTAGAAGCTTTTAAAATAAGGCATAGAAAATGTTTTTAAATCTAACGTAAATTATAATATTTTTTCATATTGGTAAATTAAATTTTGTGTTTTGTCTAGCCTTTTAAACTACTTATTAATAAAAAATAAATAATTAATAAAGATGATTATAGATCTCGTAACACCTAGTTGGCGATCAGCTCTTTCAATATTAATATTTAATTTTAAAAAGTGTTCCTATACTTCTTGCTAAAATTCTAGTCATCCATGAGTCACGCCAGCTTCTCTAAATGGGGATCTGCTTATTAAAGATTATTCTCGATTCTTGAATAAAATGCTCTAGTCTTCTTGAATAAAATCTAAATAAGAATTAGTAGTTAAGTCATTAGTAGTGCGTCAGTCAAGCTTTCATACTGCTAACGAGAACCCTCGGGCAACTTAGCATTTTTCTCTTCCAAGCTTATCCACCCTTCCTCTTGGTGGCATCTAGTGCGAGACTACTCGCAATGAGTATACAATGCACCAGTCTACCTACTAGTTCTTCTGAAAGCACCGACATCCATTTATTTAATATTTAAATTATATCTAATATATTTGAAGAATTTCAATAAAATATTTTTAATATATTTGCATTGCTTTTATTTAAATTTACCTGATTATTATTAATTAATTAATTTTAACCAAAAGGGCTACTTTCATCTTTAATTAGAGGAAACGCTTCCTAAAATTAAAGAATATAAAAGTTTTTAAATCCATTGCTCAACTGTATATATCTTCATCTGAATCAATTTTAAACTGAGATAAATCTTCTTTCTCTTCTATAAGCTAATAGAATATTCTTCCATTTTCTTGCAAATTTTCTCCAACTTCTCTAAGTATTAAAGCAACGCTTAATAATAATGTACTTATAAGCATAATTAATAGATTAATAGTTTTAATGCTTAATTGTTCTGAATTAATTAGGGGATTATTTTCATTAGATGAGTAACTATAATTTAACAATTGTTAAAGTAATTCATAAAGTTAAAATGGAGAATAAAGAAGTACAATTTATTAAGAGTATCCTTTTAAGAAAGCTTTTAAAATAACGAAATAGCACTCTAGGCAAAATACCTCTTCTTGTTTTTAAATATGAAATTCTACCCAATCTGTGCTTTAAAAAACTCGAAAATATAATCAACTACGACAAAACTAAAGGTAAATCTTTAATATTTAGATAAAATATTACAAGGACATACTGGACCTGTATTATCTGTAGTGATATCAACTAACCAGTAATGAATCATATCGGGAAGTAGTGATAATACGATAAAGATTTGGGATTTTGCAACTGGCTAGTGTAAGAGTACTTTGAAGAGACATACAAATCCTGTGTTATCTGTAGCGATTTCAAGAAACCAAAAATGAATCGTATCAGGATGTTCTGATGGTACGATAAAGATATGGGACTTAACAACTGGTTAGTTGAAATGTACTTTGTAGGGACATAAGAATGGTGTATACTCTGTAGTGATATCAAGTGACCAGAAATGAATTATATCGGGAAGTTATGATTAGACGATCAATAAATGGGATTTTATAACTGGTTAGCATAAGAGTACTTTGTAGGGACATACGAATGGTGTATATTCTTTAGCGATATCAAGTGACCAGAAATGAATTTTATCGGGAAGTTATGATAAGACGATCAATATATGGGATTTTACAACTGGTTAGCATAAGAGTACTTTGTAGGGACATACAGATTCTGTATTTTCTGTAATGATATCAAGCGACCAGAACTAAATCGTATCAGGAAGTTATGATTAAACGATCAATATATGGGACTTTACAACTGTTCAGCTGCTTCGAACTCTTCAAGGTCATTCAAATACTGTATCAAGTATTCAACTTAGTAATACTTCAAGTGTTATAATTTCTGGATCATGGGACGAATCAATCAAGTTATGGAACTTTAGTACAGGTGAGTGCATATTGACTCTTTAAGGCCATGAACATTATGTAAATTCTATAACATTGAGTAAGGACAACAAATGAATAGTATCAGGAGGATATGATAATACTGTGAGGAAGTGGAAAATAGTAAGTTGAGAGAAAGTAATAACTATTAAAACTTTTAATTTACAATTTAAGGGTTTAATTATTAAAATCAAGCTTTAATCATAATACAAGAAATATAGAAGAAGGATTGGAACAGTTAGATAATTCTAAATAAAATTGAAGATTTAAGTTTTATTTTAACAAGCAAAATAAGAGAATTTTTTAAAAGGTTTAAACATTTGAAAAGAATCAAAAAAAAGAATAGCTTAATTAGCAAAAAAATTTGATTTAGGATGTACAATCTTAAACTAAAGCTATTTATTTAGAGAAGAAAAATACTAGCTAATAAGGAAAATTTAGTTTTGAGAAGTTAAAATAAAGTTTTTTAGATTAATGCATTTCTCTTATTATTTATAGAAAATATTTAAAAAATGTGCTCTAATTATTGAGATAAAGAGAAGTTATTAAGGTTTTATAGTTAGGTTATCTATGATTCGAAGGGTTGCAGATCTTAAAGTTATTATTATCTCAGTTTAATGAGCTAATAATTTGATAAGGAAAGAGTTGTAAATAAGTAATAAATTGTAAGATGAAATGAAGTAAAAATTTGATTAGAAAGCTTTAACAAACTAAATGAAAAATGAAATATAAATAGGATCTTAAAGATAAAAATAAGAATAAAGTAATAAAAGAATTTTTATAAAGAATTTAATCATTCAAATCAAAAAGTAAAACTATATCTCTTGCAAATAATTAAATTAATTGTATAATGCATCAAAAGGATTATCTTTTCGAATTGGAGATCTAAACAATTATTTAAAAAGATTGGAAAGATAAAAAATATAACAGTTACTTTTTGGAACTTATTTTGTTCAATGGGTTTTTGACAATAGTATTTTTTCTTCTATAATGCTCAACTTTGGTTTTTTCCATAAATCTAAGGTAATTAAGTCATTTTATCTCAGTGTTTATTCATTAAAAGATCTTTTATTATTCTATCAGTTACTATCTATCTCAGGTGCAATTTAAATAATTATTGAAGCAATTTTTATTCTTTAGAGTTAAATATTTTGCTACCAATCTTTATATCTTCTTATCCTTTATTTAGCATTTATTTAGGTATCTTATTTATATTTATGCATCTTTTATTTCAATATGCTATTTCTTGTTATATATTTTACTACTTTTTTTTATTTTTCAACCCAATTGATTATTAATTTTATTTGCTTTTTTATCTTCTTCATAGTATCGTATCTAATTTTTGATAGTTTATACATCATCATATTGCCAAATTACTTAACTTTACACATATGTAAAACTTTTTGTTTGATTTTTGTGAAGGGTTTTAGCTACTTTTCTGTTGGATCTAAGCTTTTGTTTAATTCAAAGTGAATTAGGTAGTTATTATTACTGTCGTATTAATTTATATTTCTCTTCTTGTTAAAATATAAAAAGTTTAATATTATTATTTTTATGCTAAGAATTTATTAATTTATTCTTAGTCAAATAAAACAGTTAGAATAAGTCCAGTTGCTATTATTCGTACTTAATCTATATATTATCCAAATTCTCTCTAACAGTACTCAAGAGTTCCATTAATGCAAACGTTATTTTATTTTTCTATGCTTGAGTTGTAACGTTTAAAATGTCTCTCTATAATCGATAGATTATTCCTATTTCTTAGACGAAATTTTCTATTTTATTCTCTTTATTTTCTTCGAAAAATCGCTCATTAAAAAATTTTATTTTCTCCTAATTTTATTAGTTCATCTTATTTTTTTGCTTTTCCTCACTTTTAAACATCCCTTCTAAAAATTTTATTTGGATGTAACTGAGTATAGTTTAATGGTCTATCATATTAATCTCGAAAAAATTATTATGTTTGAGTTTTTATCGAGAGTATATATCCTAAAATGGCTTGACTATATTATTGACTATAGAAGATACATTTTTAAGTATATATAGTAGCTAGTTTAAATAATATAAAGGAAATAATGTATTTTAGACTTTAAGATGATGAATTGATGGAAGTAGTTATACTTAATTATTATTTAGATATAGATATAGCTTAATTATTATTTGATTATAGTTTTGATTTGATTAGATATATAATAGAGTAATCTAAGTAGAACTTATATAATTCGAATATAAGAATGTATTTAAAGATAGTTTTTTTGAATATGTTGAATATAAGTATGTTATTAGCTGTATGTTTGTATCTGAATAATGATAATATTTGAAATATAGATTTTTAAAGATGTTTAGATAAAATCTTATTCTTTATTTATTTCAGACGCTTTAATCATTTTAATAGGTAGTAATATATTTACCTAATTATATATCTTTAAACTCTTCTTTAAATATTAAGATATATTTATTATAAATAATATTATAATTTAGATATTAAAATTATGTTTATCAGTTATGACTTCTAATACTTCTATAACTCAATTTTTCTAAATCAATCCTCATTATTGAAACTCTTTCCTATTCGTAAGCAAAAACATATCCATAATTATTTCTTATTTTCATCTCCGTTAAAGTTACAACATCTTTAAAAATTTAACTTTATTGCCACTATTCTTTGCTTCTTTTATATATTCTTCTTGAAAATTCTTTCGTAAATATATTTTTCACACCTCCAAATATGATAAAAGGTTCTAGAGAAACTATAGGCCTAACAACAGCTTCAGGTAGACTCAAATTTAACTTACTCCATCTATCATTCTATATACTATATTTTCATATATCTTTTAAAATTTATCCTTTCTAATTAGTGCCTCCAAAAGAATTAATATTTTATTCATCTTTATCTACTACTAAAGTTTAGCCTGTTATTTAGAATGGAAATTAAGAGCAGTTTTATCACTTACTTTAGTTTTCTATCTTTAACTTTTCTACTGATTATAAAGCTTGATTATTATCAGTTAATCCTCCAACCACATAAACATATTTTTAAGCAGCTGCTATTCCAAAACCACCTCTTCTCTCATTTAGATCACTAAGTTTTATTCTATTACCTTCAAAATCAAATTATCAAGTTTCTTTTATTCCTTTATTTTAATTTATGTTATATCCTCCAATTAAATATAACTTATTTTAATATTCTATACTTTTACTAACTTCTGGAATTTCAATTTAAACTTAGACTTATCGTAATTACTCTGTTTAAATATTAAATAAACTTAATTTTTAAATTCCAAAATCAAAAAAGTGAATATAGTTAGATTATATAAAGTGTTAGCTTAGTTTATGTTAATTAGTCTAAATAATATTTGGTTACTTAGTATTGTGTTATAGTTTTTATCTTATTAGATTGTAAGTTAATTTAGACTTTAGTATTGTAGGTGGTTATGAGTTATATTAGAGTATAGTTGGTTTTAGTGATTAGTAGAATTAGATAATATTTGAGTGTTATTTTTGGTAGATAAATGTTGGTTAATGATTGATGATGATATTAGTTAGTGGTATTATGAGAGTATTACTAATGTTTGATTATTTGGTTGTAATGGTTTTAGATTTTTCCATAATTTACCTCCTTATCTCTTTTAATTTCTATCTAGCATCTTAAATCTTTTATATGTATTATTAGTTTTAAAATATCATTCTTATTAAATCACTTTCTTAAGGTAAATCATCAAATCTAAAATGGAATCCTTTTTAACAAATAGGACATTACATTATGCCTTATAATCAGTACTCAGTATTCAAACACAAACCACAGTAAATATGTCCACAAGGTAAGACAGTTGGAAGAGCATTAGTTAAGTTGTAATCTTCTAAGCAGATTAAGCATTTTGGTAACGCTTACATTTTTATTATTATTTAGACTACAAAAGCTATAAAGGCAATTTATAACAGTTACCATCAAAAATCTAGTAAAAAATATCAAGTATTACATTATTACTTTATTTAGAATTATTTATTTAAAAGTACAATATTAGGATATTATATAAAGTAGCAATCCTATATTCCACATGCCGCCAGAATTGGATCAAGATTTCTAGGTAAATTTAATAAAAGTATGAAAGAGATTTACAACTTAATCAGATCTTTGATATTATTTTTAATAAAAAAGACTCCGTCGCAAAATATTATAACTACTAGAAGTAATGCAGAAAAAAAAGGATAGAAATCTAAAATGCAGCTCGAAACTGCTAAAATTGTAGGAGTTACCTGTTTCAATAGATTTTTAGAAGAGGAATACTACAACCAAAGACTCAGTCCAGCAGAAATGCACGAAAATGAAATAATTCAAGCATTTCTCAGATAACTGAAATAAGAATATGGTAAAAATATTGAGAATATGAAAATCCTTCATACAGGAATAATTATTAAATTACTCAAAAATAAGGAAACACTCACACAATTCGGAAATAATTAAACATGGAAGTGTAGAAATTTTGTAATACCAACAGAGCAAAGAAATATAGAGAAATTCTACAACATCAAGAACTACTCGATTCATTGAACACTTTACATGTAATAAAGTTTTAGCCAGGTAGAAACCCATCTATATCAGTACGGAAAAATAGTATTTACAGAAATCGGAATTGTAAAAGGTACAAAAGGAGACAATGGGAAAATGAAAACTTATTTAGAATTGAAGGAGATCAAAGACGCAGAAAGTATACTAAATAAGTTAGATGAAGGGGGTATAAGCACTTTCTTGAGTCATCCATCAGTTTGAAAATGTATGAACTGTAACCAAAATGGGCTCTACTCAAATTTTTTCTTAAGAAAAAAAGCTATAAAGTAAGCAATTAAAAATGTTAAGGAAGTAAACTTGGTTGACGCATTTGGAAATCAGGAATAAAATACTTAAATTTAAAGAGAAAAAGATAGTGAAAGAAAATAAAGTGAAAAAACTAAGAAGATTAACCTTCAAATAAAATACTACTTTTATTTCTAGCAAAGGCTACAAGTTTAAGCAATATTAAAATAACTCTAAAAGAGATCGACTTTAATAGTTACTTAACTACAAAATTAAATAAATAAAACTGAGATAAAATTATCAATGTCACAAAAAAAAGAAAGTAAAATAGGAAATATAGCAAAAAATCTGAAACAAATAGAAAGCAGTGACAGGAAGGAAGTATACATACACACAGCGCTGTCTCGAAAAAAAGAAAAATATATATAATGGCAAGGAAGATAATATCAAGTAAAAAAATTGAAGACATAAGTACAAGAAAAATAATAAGCATTAGAACGATTTATTTTCACGCTATTAAAGAAGAGGAAACTAAAAATGCAGGGTAGGAGGATCAAGAAAAATAGGAAGTACAAGAAAATACTAATATAAATAAATTAATTAAATTAGCCTGGCACCACCATTGTTTGGTTCACTACGAAAAAATAAAAAAACCAAATTTAATTATTAATAATAGTCTAGAAATTGTTCTAGCTTCATTTGGTCTCTTTGATTCTTATTTTGTTATCTCCATTTTTATAATCAAAATTGATTTTCTTCACTCTTTAAATTCTTGTAATTCTTCCAAAGGCTGGAGTTAGAGAACATTCCATTATTTGTGTCAAATGACCCAATTAGGTTAAATTCTTCTAAATAATAGTTATTTGTGATCTCAGTCATGTCTATGTTGTTTTCTAAATTCCTGATTAGAGTAGCGACATGTAAAATCAGGATAACTCTGAGATCCGGATTTTGGTTCCCTCTACTCGACTTCTCGTACCGCAAGAGAGAACCTTCAAACAAGTAAGGCTTGTCACGCGATGGACCCGTTCTTACTTGTTTGTGGTGGCATCTATTACAAGAGTACTTGCAGTGCAGACATGACTACGCCGGATTGCCTACTTGGTTGACTAGAAACCAGAATCCATTTTAAAAATGAATATATAATAAAATAGAAAGAATTAAACGAAGGCACAGTAAATGTCAGAGGAATAAAATCAAGTAAGGAAGAATTAAACAAGTTTATGTGCAAAAGAAGATAGAAATTATGACAGATTAAGAAATATTTGTGGATCAAACTGATGAAATACCGAATATATACGGATTCTGAGCAAAAATAAAATTGAGCAGAAAACACTAAAAGGAGTAGCATTTTATATAAAAGACGGAATTACCAGTAGAACCAAAGTATTTAATATAACGGATCTCAATCAAGCAGAATTATTTTAGAGAGGAAGATTAATAGGTTTAAAACTTGATGATTGGCTACCATTTATAAACGTATATAGCACTACAACATCCTACTCTGATTAACTAATGCCCTTTTATAAAAGTCTATAATAATACAAAATAGCAGCATGCAGCAAAAGATTATAAATTTTAATATTATGGGATTTAATGAGCATATTCCTCAATTTTTACCATATAAGCAGTATAATGCAGGTTAATACTTATTTAACTTGATGAAAAATCATTTTTAGTATGTAAAGATCCAATTCAAGATTCAACCTTCATCACAACATAATGGAAAGAAAAACTCAAAATAGAATACTTCTTAACGGATCAATATATCAAGACTAACATTATCAGCACAAAATTCTATCAATAGAGACAAATAGGAGATCATTAGCCAGTAAAAATAAAGATAAAAATTGCGGAAGAATATCGAAAAAGCCCATAAATTAAAAGGATAATGAATTTACCTATAGTTGAATTACTTTCTTATAAAGTCCTATTATTTTCTTACTTTTCTTTATCTTCCTAGATTCTTCTCCTTCTTCTTATACACAACAAGTTTGGAAAATTAGTTAATAAATTCATTTTGAATGATTTAGTTCTAGTTAGCAGTATAGCATAGAAGTGATTTTCTCTAGCTGCTGTTAAATGTTGTATAATGACTTAAATTTAGAGGGAAAAATCTTTCATTAGATGTAATAATTTTAAAGTAGGTAATAGCTATTTTTGATAAGTAATTTATTATAATTAATACAAAGCAAATTTACCTTTAGTTACTTTCTTAAGTGATATCTATATAATAAAATATTAAGTAACTTTTTTATTTTTCACTCATTCAAAAAATAAAATGTCAGCAGCTAAGTGTGAAGCATGTGAAGAAGACTTCAACTAAGAACTGAGATGACCAAGGAAGTTAGACTGCGAGTGCATTCTTTGTGAGAAATGCATAAAAACTGTCTACAACCTCTATTAGAATTTACTTGTAGCAAGCACAATCTTATTACTAAAGAACAATCTAGATATTACCAATTATGAATAAAGTCAGTCAATAGATATAGAACTAAAATCTTTAGAACATTTGCTAGATACATTAGTAGTATTATTTAATTCTATATTGTATATAGGATAAAATAAGAATCTGTGTGTAATGCTAGTAAGAATCTCATCAGGAGCTCAGATACATTACTATATAAAAGGCAATATAGCAATTAAAGAGTTACATAGAATCTACTTTAAGAGACATTAAGTAGAGATTTCTATATATCTATATTGAATCAATGATATAGGAAGCTAAGCTAGAAGTAGATATCGAGAATAGATAATATAGTTTAAATATAACTATAGGTAAAATAGAATATCTAGTAAGCTTGTTAGGAGATGCAAAATGACTAATAAAGCTTAATTAAGAAATGAATGTAGTTACTTTAAGAAACATCTGATTACTATCAACAGATAGATAGCTAGATTAATTCTATCTCAAGCATCTCTTAAGACAGTATCAATCAGTGCGAGAATAAGAAGAACTAGTTGGATAAGTTTTAGTTTGCAATCTATAATAAACTCTAGAGCATATCATAATCCTCTATTGTGTGTCGTGAGCATTTAAGTATATAGGATCTCTAGAATTATATTATAGCTAATCTAGCGTAACATTTTTAGCCTAGCACAGTTTACTAGATTTAAATGATAAAAGCTAACTAGATAAAGTAATTATAGTTAGCAATGAAACAATTATATAAAGACATGCAGTAAATACTCCTTTAATAAGAAAAGTAAGAATAAGAGTATCACAATTAAATCTCCTCCTTAGAGCGATAGAAATCATCTTACATAAGTTAGGGCAATAATTTAAATCAATAATTCATTGGATAGAATAAGTCAATATAGGATCTAACTATTAACCTTAGTTACTGAATAAGGATAGTTAACTACAAATCAAATGGATTTAATATGTTTAAGAAATTTAAGAGCTTCAATAGAAATAAGTAAATCTTCAATAGGAACTTACTGTTAGTTAACCAACAATCACTTAATTATAAAGTTAGTTAAAAAAGTTATTATAAGAGAATCTCGATTACTAAGAGTATATAAGAATCTTATTATTGAGTAAGAGGCGTTAAAAACCGCTGATATTTAGTTGAAAAACAACAATAAAAGTTATATTGACTTATTAGAGTAATAAGGATAATAAATAAAATAAAAAGCCTATTATTTGGAATAATATAAGGAATAAATTAAATAACTCAGGGATAATAATAATAATAAGATAAAAAAGTTTCAATTCTTAGCGTATTGGGACATAATTGCACTGCTTATAGTTATATTTCATGCGAATTATGTTAAATATAAGAGTTTATGCAAGTTTATTATCAACCTCTAGTTAATATTTCCTGCTTCTGTTCTTTTTTTTCTTCTATATGAGTTCTAAATTGTGTTCTCGCATTTTACTCTCTCTTCTTATTTTCAATTTTCTTCTTATTTGTATTCACAACCATCACTTAAGTTTCTTTTTTAAATTATATTTATTCTCCCATCAGTTTATCTTTTTGTTTCAGCTATTAAATTTTAAAATTTCTATCCTTTTTTTAATTAATTTTTGATGAAAATTTTTAATATATTTATCAATCTTAGGGGCTTTACTTTTTGCAAAGTTTGAATTAATATAGATTTAGTCGTACAGAAGTAGTTTTTTATAATCTTTGTCATTAAATATTTTTCGATTAGATAATTCCTAAAAGACATCTTTATATAAAGTAAATTCAAATATAAGATTGAGTTTGGTATGAGCTAAACCACATGCACAATCAATTCCGTTTTATGTGCTTATGTGATGCAAATCAAGTTCGTATTAGAAATTATAGGTGAATATCCTCAGTTTGAAAATAGAAGCTATTTCTTATATTCTATGTCTGTTAAACTTAGTATAAGTTATTTAAGGAAACACACTTTGATTATTTCAAATAGATTACATTTATCTTTAAGCTGTAGGCAATTGTGCAATTCTTTATAAACATTCTTATAAAGAATTTTTAACTCTTAGAATAATATGCTAATTAAATTATTTTAGATTTGTCATACTTTCAATATCAATTTTATATTATTCAAGTCTTTTATTTATTTATTTCATATATGGCAAATTTTACTGCTTGCATTTAGAAAACAAGAATGCTATATCCGAGTTCAGATTTTCTCTACTGATTTATTCTAACTCAAAATAAAAACGCATGAATTTTAATATTGTCATGTGTGTAAACGGAAGTAAATTAAGATCAATGAAGTAAGATTCATTTAATGCCGATAAAGGAGATTTAAATGCTTTCCTTGAAATGAGTCTTTGTAATTTAGTTATTTATTTTTCAGTGTTCTAAAATTGAACGGTGATATTACTCCGTACTTAAAAAGAATTGCTGATGCTTTCAAAACTACTACTCTGAATTCAGATACTTTGCTTGCACAATGTAGTTTAAAATTTTATTTATTTCCCAATATGTATCCAAGATATATAATTTCGACCTTTTAAACAATAGGAATTCCATTAATATTTAAATTTATTTAAATTCTATTTTCTTTCTTTTTTAATAACTAAATTACTTCACATTTTTCCACATTTATATTTAGTTTTACTCAAGAAAACATTTTTTTAATGGCTTCAAGTAATTTTTATGCATGTTACTATGAATTAGAAAGCTCAATTAAGTTGTCTGAAAAGCCACGAACCACAAAATTTCTCTAGCAGATATTATAGCCATATATATTTATGTTATTTTTCTTCTAAGAATCTAATTACCTTATCATAGTAAAGTATTGTAAGTACAGGTCCTCGACTGCATCCTTATAATACTCCGTTATTTAACTTAAGTGATTTTGTGATATTACCATCAATAAGGAACTTAGCATCAATATTTTCATAAAAAGATACAAGTGCTATTATCAATCCCAGAGGTAATCTAAGTCTTCTTAGATGTTCAAATAGCAATTTCCTTGTTATACTGTCAAACATTTTTTCTACGTCTATTAGAGTGGCAATTAACTGTTTTTTATGACCATCTACGATGCAAGTCAATAATCTATTAAATTGTTCAAATTTAGATCTTTTCCGATAAAAGCCAAATCAAGCTTGATGAATGATATTTCTTTCATATATTAAATTATATAGTCTTTAAGTTAATGCTTTATTTTAAGTAAGCAATTCAGTAGGCTATTGGTCTTCAATTTCTTGAGACACTTTTACTTCCTTTTTTGAAAATAGGTAAAATATGAATTCTTTTAAATTAATTTGGTGTGTTCCTAGCTTATTGTTACTAAAGCTTGTAACTATATTATGCAATTCCTATCCTCCATATTGAATAATTCTGGTTTTAAAGCATCACTACCTGAGGCTTTGGTATTTGCTAATTGATTGATTATTTTTTGAATTTGAGATTCTTTAAAAGAGGCGTTTCTTATAAAGAAGGATAAAAATAGAGGTTAATTTTGATATATTGTATTAATGTTTGTATTTGAATTTTGAATCTCTTCTTTATTTAAATTTGAATGTTTGTGAAAAAGTGAATTTAGTGAATTTGAAATAAATAGCTATTGCTACTGATAATTAAAATGAATCTAATTAGTATTTTGGATTAATTAAAGTTTTTGCTTATTTGAACATTATTTATGCATTCTTATTAAGATTTTGATGTTTTTCTTATGTCTTTTTTAATTTCCAAAATTAGTATTTTTTATTGTTGATAAGTTGAGAATTTCTTAATTTTGAGGCCCAGCTTAAAGAATTTGAGTATTAAATATTATGTTATTTAGATGAACTGGAAGTTGATAATAATGTTTTTTGTACACTTGCTAAGTGCAATCTGAGCATTAATATTAATTAAATCACAGATAAATTAGTACTACTTTTCAACATTATTTTATTCTATTTGTTTAAATTGGGAGAACTATCCCTAATAAAGATTTTGATATTATCTTCTTACATTAGGATCCTACAATTTTGAAATTTTAAAGAGTAAACGATATTCTTAATTTTGATATATTCTAGTTAAATCATAGAGTAATAATTAATGGGAAATGATCAGTATGAAAACCCCAATTTTGAATCACACAAAAATTAGAGAAATCATCAATATTCAAGTGTTTAGTTGCTAGGAAATAATCATTACAGTAATTTTAGTTGTTTACTCTATGAGTGAATGTGTTGTATTATTAATCATTCAATACTATTAGGTCATTTGCTTTTATGAAATCTAATAGTCTTTAAGTATTATTGTTAATTTGTGATTAATTACTGCCCAAATTAGGAAGTAAAGCATTGAAATCACCACAAAGAATAGTAGGCCTCTAATTGTCATTATTATATTAGAAAGATATTCATAAGCAAGTTCTTTGTTGGCTTTTCATTTGTAGGCAAATAGCATGAAGCAACTGTTAAATACCCAATTCTTATACTAATAAAATGTCCAGGAAGAGAAATCTAATTCATTTTAACAAGAATCAAGTTACTTCTTTACTAATAGACATACTCCTCTTGCTCTAATATTAGCATTTTAAAAATATGTACGATACTATTCTATTATTATAGGGCTATGTTAGTCTTATGTTTCATTTATAGAGAAAATATCAAAATCATTATCAATTATAAAAGATTATAAAGCAAATTATTTACTGCCAATCGAATTTATATTAATATGTCCTATTTTTAATTATTTTTGTGCTGCAGGTAATCCTCCTTTATAAATACATATTTATTTTATCCCTTTTTTATCAACCTAAATATGTACTAATTCTTTTCTAATTTCAGGGTGTTAATGGTAAAATTAGATTAGAATGTAAATTACCTGAGTTGTATATTCCTCTAACAGCTTTTTGTCTATTACTATTTTTTGTACTATCTACTGTACCTTATGTTAATTCTTTATTTATTGTTACATATCTTCCTTGTATGTTTTTCATTTCATATTAATTTCTTCTTCATGTTTCCTCTTGAGTTAATTAAAATAGTTATTAGTAGTTTGAGTTGCAATGTTGATTTAAATATTAGTTGTCTAAATCTGCTATTCTTTTTTCCAAGGTTGAGTCTCTTGCTTAAATAATTATTAATTTCTTATTTTCTTAATTTCTTCCAGTTTTCTAAGTTATTCTAGATATTTAAAATAAATTCCATATTAAGTTAATGATATGTTTATTGAAGTTTTTAGTGATTTATATCTATAAAGTTTGTTTGACAAAATTTTTAACTTTATTCCAATTTTTCAGTGTTAACTTAAACTTCTTAATGTTATCATTAAACTTAAATTTCCTAATCTTATTATAAATTAATTGTTTAGATAATTTTATTTTCTACATTACATTTTATTTAAAGGTTTTAATCTGTCTAAATTTATTTATTTTAGCTTAGTAATTCTGTTTAGGTAGAATTTTCTGCTGTTTATTAAAGTTTGAGATAATATTGTTTTTATATGTCTATATTAGATTTTTCTATGGCTAGTAGTTATTATATATTAGAAGTTTTTAATTTTTCAATTTCATTATGCTTTTAAGATATCAATATTTGAAATTCCATATCTTTTTATTATAATTCTTCTTGAAACTCCATGCTTTATTTAAAATTCTACTAATTTTATATTTTTAGCTGATTATTTAAAGTTATTAGCTTTATAGTTATTAGTCTTTATTTATAAATAATTAATTTTAAATTATCAACTATTGGCTATTTAATAGATTTAATTAATTTCATCAGTTTATGCAGTTTAATTATTATATTGAGAAATTAAATCTGTTTAAACTTCTATCTCTTTAGAATTATTTTGCTTTTTTCCAAAAATTAATTAATTATATTTAAACTATTGTTATTACTTTTAGTATTTAGATTTTAGTATTTAATTTTAAATTTTCTTTAGTTTCTTATAAGTTTTATTTACATACACTTTGTACTATTCTATTACTGCTTCATACTTACTTATAATCCTTTCCTCATTTTCTTAAGTTGATAGAAATTTTTAAGAATAATTTGATTATTTTATAGATTTTATATTTATTATTCAAGTTCTTTAATCTAATTTAAGAACTATTTTTTACTAGTTTCAAACTCTTAGGATTACATTTGATCCTTTACTTCAATAAGTTAAGCTTAAAGTTATATGTTTTTGATTTCAAGATTATTTATATTTTTTAGATTTTAATTTTCTTAATTCTCTTGGTTTAAAAGATTATTGAATTTTTAATTTTAGTACTATACATGATTATACTCTAAATTTTAAGTAAATATGGAATATTCTATAATTCCCTTATTATTTTCATTTTTATTCATTCAAATCTTCTATCTTAAATATCTTTATTATTCCCCCTATTATTTAACATTTATACCTTTTATTCAACTGTGCCGCCAAAATTCCTTTTCAACAGTATATTTCTCAACTTTTAAAATGCGCTTCAACTGATGACATCGCTCCAAGGAATATTTAAGTTATCTTAGTGGAACCCTAAGAAAAGTATTTATTGTCTATTAGCTACATTGTTTTAGTATTTATCTTATTAAATTGACTATTCATTTTATTTACTTCAGTTGAAGCGTTTCCAAATTCTAGATTTATGAAAGTGTAAACATCTGCCTATGCTTTTTTTATAAGATCACAGCTTCTTTATTGCTAGATAAGAGTCGCTAAGAGTTTAAATTAGCGATTTTGAATTAGTTTCCATATTGATAGTTATCAGCTTATAGTTTTAAAGTTTATTTTAAGTTTTGTAAATTTTGCTTATTAGCTAGTATTTCTTCAATACTATCATTATAATGGATTTAATTAATTATTATATTTAATTGATTAGTTATAGAATTAAAGTCACTTTTCTTTACTCAAAAGTATTTTCTCAATAACTTATAAAGTAAGAGTTAATCAAATAGGCTAATATAGCTAAAATATTTTCTTAAGTTTAAAGAAATTATTCATGTTCTTACCTTTTAATTAGATATTAAATAGTAAGATAATTACAGTTTAATGGTGAAAACATATCTGTTTGCTATTCAAATTACCTTTATTTATTTAGTCCATGAAAATGTTAAATTTTTCAATCCATTATCTCCTTTTTGTTATCTTATGTTAGTATACAATATTTTCTTTATCTCATTAAATTTATTTTTGATACTTTTTTAATTCATTTCTTAAACGTTTCTTTTAAGTATTAGCAACATATCCACAACTTAATTTAACTTCTTATTTTTCCTATATCATTATCTACCTTAACCAGCTTCAAAGAATATGTAGTTCATTGTGAAGCTTTTCCAATTTTCAGTTTTTAGTAATATAACCTTCTTACTTATGATCTATATCTGCTATTTTAACAATTAATAGATATCATCTAGTATTCTTTCCTAAACAATTCTTATGCTAATTATGCTATTAGTCCCTTAAAAAATAGTCTTAAACTTTCTTTTGTAGTAATCTAGGTTGGATCTTATGCTGAATTATTGCATTATAGTTTTAATTAATTCTAATAGCTACTATCCTACTGGATTTAGTTTATTTGCTACAAATTATGTATATGTGCATTAAATCTCATACTATACTTATAAACTTAAATTGCTTTTAATTAGGCTTTCATAGAAACGGATTCATTATTCCTCAAGTAGGCGCATATACATTAAGTAAGATTCATACAAATTACAACCCTTCCAGTATTTCATTTTATTCCATTTACTTCATACTCTCTCCATATCAATTCTTCTTTAATATATAAAGCCACTCCTTTACTAAGTCTAGTTCCATTATTCCTTTATTTCAAGCATATCTTTAATTCAATCTATAAACACTTCTTGAGTCACCATAATATATCTTTTTCAAGCATTCATTTACATAACTCTTCTTTGTTCGACTTTATTCCTCTTATATTATCAGTTCTCATGTTAATTTCAAATATTCAAATTTTCTTTATCTTCATTGTTTGATTCTTTAGTATCATCAATTTAGCTTAGTCTTTTACAAAACCAAATTACTCTAATGTTTGTATTTATGTTCAGGTTTTATGTATGCTATCTTTTCTCATATTATTTCTTGTTTATTATTCAAAGTAATTGCATCAGTTATCAAAATAGCTAATTACTTATTGAACCTTATTTTTTCAAAAGGTTCAATTCCATTTTTTCTCTCATGGTGTTAAACTTTGGCTTTTCCATATATCTAAGTAGCAGAAATCATTTTATCTCAGTATTTATTCAGTTAAATGATTTTTTATTATTCTATCAATTGTTGCCTATCTCGCGTATAATTATTTAAGCAATTTTATACTTTAGAATCCAAATTTTTGCATGCTACTCTTCTTTATAATTTCTTTAGTTTTTCTATTTTTATTTATATATCTTTTATTTCAGTTTGTTATTTCTTGATACATATTTACCACTTTTGATATTCCAATATAACTTATTATTAGCTTGATTTATTTTTATCTTCTATATTACTTAGTACTGCGTCTAATTTTTTGACAGTTTACATATCCTCATATTGCCAATTGATTTAACTTTACACGTAAATTTTTTCTTACAGTCAAGTAGGAATATTTTCTGGATAAGTGGTTCGAATATTTCTACGTACATAGTTGTTCTACCATTAAGTCCTATTGTTCTTTTTATTGTAAGCAAAATTGTTTTTTTTATATTTCCGAAGGCTTTTAACTATTTTTCTATTTTAGCTAAGCTACAGAGAAATATAATAGTCCTATAGGAAAGCATCACTGGAATTCACATCAATAGCAATGAGATCAAATAGCAACTTAACCTTATTCCTTCGACTGAACAAATTAATTAGAGAATTTAAGCAACTGAAGCAAAATTAGAGTTTTTCCGTTAATATAATCAACAAATTTGTCAAAAATGGATTTCTTAGATCATGCAAAATCAAGGAAACAATCCGATGGACATAGAAGCAAAAGATCCATAGTATTTATTATCAGGAAAAGAAAATAGCATGCTGAAACTGTAAAAAAATGGGACACAAGATAAGAGATTGTTGGTAGTTATTAAAAAAACAAGAATACAAAAGCCAAAAATAATTTTATAATTTAAGCAAGTTGTGAAACACGCAAGATATCAGAATATTCAGAAAAAATGATCGTAAATCACTTAAAATGCTCCCTAAATTCAAGTGACTGTAAGTAATTTTAACAGAAGTTGGTTAGGATTCGACACAGAAGGGATACTGAGAAAGAAAAGACTCAGATTTGTCAAGAGAGATGATAACGAAGATCGGAACAAATTTAAAGTAGTAGGTGAATTTTATTAAACTTAACAAAAAATTTGATTTGTGACAAAACTAATAATGTTGAAGTCAAGATAATCTATTATATTATCTTATCTTATGATTGAGTTTTAAACGAGAGTATAGGTGCTATAATGGATTGACTTTATTATTGGTTATAAAAGGGACATTTTTAAGTATATAGATTTTGGTTTAGATGATTAAGGGAATAATGCATTTAAGGTTTAAGATGTTGACTTGATGATAGTAGTGATGATTTAATTAGATAAATAATAGAGTAATCTAAGTAGTACTTGTATAATTTTAATATAAGGATGTATTTAAAGATAGTTTTTTGACTGTGTTGAATATGTTTTGGTATGTTATAAGCTGTATGTCTGTATCTGAATAGTGATAATATTTGAATAATAGATTTTTAAAGATGTTTAGATAAAATTTGATTCTTTATTTATTTCAGACGCTTTAAATATTTTAATAATTAATAACATATTTACCTAATTATAGATATTAAAATAATTCTTTATATATTAAGATATATTAAGATATATTTATTATAAATACTATTAATAATATAGATATTATTATTATGTTTATCAGTTATGACTTCTAATACTTCTATAACTCAATTTTTCTAAATCAATCCTCATTATTGAAACTCTTTCCTATTCGTAAGCAAAAACATATCCATAGTTATTTCTTATTTTAATCTCTGTTAAAACTGCAACATCTTTAAATATTTAACTTTATTATCATTATTCTTTTCTTCTTTTATACATTCTTCTTGAAAATTCTTTCGTAGAACAATTTTTCAAACCTCCACATATGACAAAAGGCTCTAAACAAACTATAGGTTAAGCAACAGCTTCAGGTAGATTCAAATTTTACTTACTCCATCTATCATTCTATATGTTATATTTTCATATATCTTTTACAGTTTATCCTTTCTAATTTATCCCTCCAAAAGAATAAATATTTTATTCATCTTTATCTACTACTAAAGTTTAGCATGATATTTAAAATGGAAATTAAGAGCAGTTTTATCACTTACTTTAGTTTCCTATCTTTAACTTTTCTACTGATTATTACCGTTGATAATTATTAGTAACTCCTCCAACCACATAAACATATTTTTAAGCAGCTGTTATTCCAAAACCACCTCTTCCCATATTTAGATCACTAAGTTTTATTCTATTACCTTCATAATCAAATTATCAAGTTTCTTTTATTCCTTTCTCTTAATTTAAGTTATATCCTCCAATTAAATATAACTTATTTTAATATTCTATACTTTTATTTCTTTCTGGAATTATAATTTAAACTTAGACTTATCGTAATTACTCTGTTTAAATATTAAATAAACTTAATTTTTAAATTTATCAATTAAAAAAGTGAATATAGTTAGATTATATAAAGTGCTAGGTTATTTTATGTTAATTAGTCTAAATAATATTTGGTTACTTAGTATTGTGTTATAGTTTGTATCTTATTAGATTGTAAGTTAATTTAGACTTTAGTATTGTAGGTGGTTATGAGTTATATTAGAGTATAGTTGGTTTTAGTGATTAGTAGAATTAGATAATATTTGAGTGTTATTTTTGGTAGATAAATGTTGGTTAATGATTGATGATGATATTAGTTAGTGGTATTATGAGAGTATTACTAATGTTTGATTATTTGGTTGTAATGGTTTTAGATTTTTCCATAATTTACCTCCTTATCTCTTTTAATTTCTATCTAGCATCTTAAATCTTTTATATGTATTATTAGTTTTAAAATATCATTCTTATTAAATCACTTTCTTAAGGTAAATCATCAAATCTAAAATGGAATCCTTTTTAACAAATAGGACATTACATTATGCCTTATAATCAGTACTCAGTATTCAAACACAAACCACAGTAAATATGTCCACAAGGTAAGACAGTTGGAAGAGCATTAGTTAAGTTGTAATCTTCTAAGCAGATTAAGCATTTTGGTAACGCTTACATTTTTATTATTATTTAGACTACAAAAGCTATAAAGGCAATTTATAACAGTTACCATCAAAAATACACTCAATAATATCAACTATTACATTATTACTTTATTTACTTAAATACTACAATATTAAGCTATTATATCAAGTAGCTATCCTATATTTCACATGCCGCCAATCTCAAATCGGGACTGCTTATTAAATTTAAAAAATGCATGAAAGAGCTTTACAACTTAATAAGATTTTTGATATTATTTTTAAGAAAAAAGACTCTGTCGCTAAATATTTAAACTACTAGAAGTAATGCAGAAAAAAAAGGATAGAAATCTAAATAGCCTATCAAAAAAAGTAGATAATTTAGAACATCGACTCAAACCACAGCTCTGTGCAAATCATTATAATGGAAGAAGAAAAGAACGAGCAAATACCATAAAATGATGTCGAGAATATGCAGCTCAAAACTGCTAAAAGAGTAGGAGTTACCTATTTCAATAAATTTTTAGAAGAAGAATACTACAACCAAAGACTCAGTCCATCAGAAATCCAAGAAAATGAAATCATTCAAGCATTTCTCAAATGTTTGAATTAAAAATATGGTAAAAATATTTAGAGTGTGAAAATCTTTCAGGCAGGAATAATTATTATGTAATTAAAAAATAAAGAAACACTCTCTCAATTCGTAAATAGTTAAAAATGGAAGTGTAGAAATTTTTCAATGCCAAAAAAGTAAAGAAACATAGAGGAATTCTACAACATTAAGAGCTACCCGATTCATTGAACACTTTACATGTATTCAAGTTTTAGCCAGGTAGAAACCCATCTATAGCAGTACGGAAAAATAGTATATACAGAGATCGGAACCGTAAAAGGTACAACGTGAGCCAATGGGAAAATGAAAACTTATTTAGGATTGAAGGAGATCAAAGACACAGAAAATACACCAGATAATTTAGATGAAAGGTAAATCCCTTACTTGAGTCATTCTGGAAATCCCATACACGTATCGTTGTATTGCTAACCTTCAATTTTAAAATTTATGAACTGTAACCAAAAAGGGCTCAGCTCAAATTGATACTTTAGAAAAAAAGCTATAAAGGAAGCAATTTGAATACTAAGGAAGTAAAAATCAGGTTGATGCATTCAGAAATCAGGAATAAAACTCCTACTATAAAGAGAAATAGATAGTGAAGGAAAAGAAAGATGAGAAAACTGAAGAAAATTAACCTTAAAATAAAATGCTACTTTGAATTTTTAGAAGAAGCAACAAGTTTAAGCCATATTAAAGTGACTTTAAAAGCGATATACTTTAATAGATATTTAACTACAAAATTAAATAAATAAAACTGAGACGAAACTATCATCGTCATAAAAAACAGAAAATAAAATAGGAAATATGGCAAAAAAACTGAAACAACTAGAAAGCAGTGACAGGAAGGAAGTATACATAAACACAATGCTGTCTCAAAAAAGATAGAAAAAATATAATGGCAATGAAGACAGTTTCAAGTAAAAAAATTAAAGACATAAGTAAAGGAAAAATAATAAACATTAGAATGATTTGGTTTTCACGCTATTAAAGAAGAGGAACTAAAATTGCAGGGTAGGAGGAGTAAGAAAAATAGGAAGTACAAGGAAGTACAAGGAAGTACAAGGAAGTACAAGGAAATACTAAAATAATAAAATAGAAAGAATTAAGCATAGGTATAGCAAATGTCAGAGGAATAAAATAAAACAAGGAAAAATTAAGCAAGTTCATATGTGAAAAGAATATAGAAATTATGGCGATTAAAGAAATATTTGTGGATAAAACTGCTGAAATATCTTATATATACGGATTCAGAGCAATTATAAAATTGAGCACAAAAAACTGCAAAGGAGTAGCATTTTATATAAAAGATGGAGATACCAGCAGAACCAAAGTATTGGATATAGCGAATCTCAATCAAGCAGAATTATTTTAGAGAAGAAGTTTAATATTTTTAATACTTGATGATTGGATAGCATTGATAAACGTATATAGCACTATAACATCCAACTCTGATTAACTAATACCCTTTTATGAAAATCAATAATAATACATAATAGCAGCAAACAGCAGAGGATTATAAATGTTAATATTAGGGGTTTTAATGCGCATATTCCCCAATTTTTATCGTATGAACAGAATAATACAGTCTAGTACTTACTTAACTTGATGAAAGATTATTTTTTAGAGTATAAAGATCCAACCTTATCACAACAAAGGGGAAAGAAAAATTAAATATAGATTAAGTCTTAACAGATCAATATATAGCGCCTAAAATTATCAGCACAAAATTCTATAAAAAGAGACCAATAGAAGATTATTAGCCAGTCAAAATAAAGTTAAAAATTGCGGGAGAATTTAGAAAAAACCCATAAATTAAAAGGATAAGCTTTCAAATATTAAAGCAAAAAAAGGTTGAAGAGAGATTCAAAGAAAGATTAGAGAAAAAGAGATATTAGCGAATTTGAAACTTTAGATAGCGAAGCATATTATAAAAATAATCAGAATACCTCCAAGAAGTGACCAAAGCGATATGTGGATTTGTAACAAATCAAATGATAAAATACTATATACAGCAGAAATAATAAAACTAAGAAAAAATTTCCAATAGAAGGTAAAATAAGTAAATATTTAATTAGATAAGGATGCTTATAATTTGATAATTATATTAAAATGAGATAAGAAGTAAGGAGAAAATTTAGAATGCATCAAAAAAAGATAGAAAAAATCAATTAAATATTTTCTTAGATTAAGTTAATTAAGGAAACTTAAACAACACTTGAAAAGAAATATAAAAACGATTAAAGTAGAGAAAATATGCACCATGGATATTAATAAACGAAAAGGATATGAAGAATTTTAAGGAAAGTAGAGAGGAAAGTTTATCTGCTATTTAAAAGCATTAAATCTCTTATTATCTCAAATAGAATATTACTAATAAAGAAAAATAGAGATAAGGATTTAAAGGCTGAGCTCTAAGAATATTTCCATTCCTTGTCTCCTCTTATCTGTTTTTTTTTTATTTTAAATTACTAAAAGCTCTCAAATATCTTCCTTACTACTATATCTCAATTAAGAAAATACAATAATTAAATATCTCTTCTAACTTATCCTCTTGATATATGGAGTATACATTATAAAATGAAGCATGAATTCTAGGTTAGAAAGTACTTGGTAATAAATTTGATAGGTTAGTCTAATTGGATATTTGTAATGTTGAGGTTATTAAATACTTAGCTTCTAAAATCTGTAAGATATAGTTAAAGCATTTAAGGATTTATTATAATTCTAAGCATATGGTACTATTTTTAAATAATCTTGCTCTTCTCTTTATCAGTTTCTATGTACATGTTTGCAAACTAAGTTTGTATAAGTAAATAACAAATTAGAGGGAAATTTCTTGCATTAATGGTATAATTTTAAAAGTAACTATTAATTATATCTTAACTAATAAATAGCCTATTATAGTTAATTAAGCTACTTTTATTTCCTTCAGTTTAAATAGTAGTTATCTATGTGAATAATATTAAACTTATTTTTACTAGATTCAAATAAAATCTCAATCTGCTAAGTCTTAATTATGTCAACAACTGTTTCATCAAGAGCTCAAAGGCCTAACAAGTTAGAATGCCAATCAATTGTAAGAGATGTTTGAAAGATATTTATAAGCTTTAATAAAAGTTAAAATGTAGAAACCATAGCATCATTACACTAAAGCCTAATAATTGCAAAGCGTTCCTTCATAAAATAACCAGAGAATATTAAAAACTATTTAGTATAAGTAAAGATAATTATCAGTCTCTAACTTTATATTGTATTTAGGATAAGGGATATGTGAAGTATCTCAATAAGATTATCATTAAAATCATTAAAGTGATAGATAAAAAGAGATAATTCCTATTATGTAAGTGCAGAACTATTAAATTAATTTTAAATAAAAGAGTTTTTGGACAGGAAACTCTTTCCGATTGCACGACCTGACGCTCTCTTTTTATGGAATAACGGGGACATCCTGTTGTGCTCCAGGCACAGCTACTAGGGAGCTCCATCGTTATGAGCAGCCAGGCTTCAAACTTCTACCAAGAGCGGATACAGAAATTTTCTAGCAATGTAACTGGATGGGAGAAACTGCCAGGTAGGGAATTTGACTGGGGCGGCACATCTGTTAAAAGATAACATAGGTGTCCTACGGCCAACTCAGAGGGACAGAAACCGCTCACAGATCAAAAGGGGAAAAGCTGGCTTCATTCAACCTCTCAGTGTCAGGATGAACTGGGAAATAATGGCCTATCGATCCTTTATCTTTTATGAGTTTTAAGCCAGAGGTGTCAGAAAAATTACCACAGGGATAACTGGCTTGTGGCAGCCAAGCGTTCATAGCGACGTTGCCTTTTGATTATTCGATGTCGGTTCTTCCTATCATTGTGAAGCTGAATTCACCAAGTGTTCTATTGCTCATCTGTCGAAAAGAAATGTGACCTGGGTTTAGTCCGTAGTGAACCAGTTTAATTTTATTGTATTAATTACTGCATCGCCATAGTAATCCAACTCAATACGAGAGGAACCGTTGGTCCAGATCTCTGGTATCGCCATTGGTTGAACAGCCTTTTGGTTACGCTACCATCTTCATATATTATGATTGAACGTCTCTAAGTCAGAATCTAATCTGGGAGCGACGCCTTCTATCTACTTATGAAAACAATATTTTTTATATCCCCAAGCTCTCCTCATTTCTGTTAGCAGAATAGACGAGTAATCCACATGCAAGCAGAAAGGACAGATCCTTTGTAGACCAATAAATATTGACCTGGGGTTGTATACATAAGAGTAAGCTTTCCTTATGATCTGCTAAGACTTTTTCATAGTCACCCCATCTATCTCTTCTTTATCTCTCTACGCAGCTTTTACTCGCCTTATTTGCTTTACTTACTTTTAGTAAGATACTTTAGTTATTTTAGTTACTCTAGCACCTTTAGTTAATATACTTGTATCAGCTGGTTCTGCTGGGGAATAAATGAGTTATAAGAAAATGATAGGTAAAAATTAGGAATTGGATTGTTTGATCTAGAAATGTATATAATATGCATAAAAGTGATAGACTAAAATTAAAAGGTATGATTGAATAAACTAGAGACAGGTAGGATTGTATATTGAAAATAAGATATTAAACTAAGGATAATATTTGAATATTTGATTAGTATTAACAACTTAAATTATTGCTTTTTATATTTAAATAAAAAAATATTTATATACAATAATTTATTAAATAAAATATAGCTTTACAATTATAAATTTATTCTACATTTTCTTATTATTAATACTTTTAATGTATATAGTAAACATCCATATACTTGCTAACATTATTAAGCTTAAATACAAATTTATATTCATTTTTATTATTTTACAACTGGCAAATTTAATTATCATCATTTTGCAAATATTAACCTTGCTTTTATAAAAATGGCTGTATTTAATGAAAAAGGAAATTTAAATCAATATTTTTAAAATAAATCCTTTATAATAATCATATTTTTCACTTCGTTCCTACCTTAATATTTATTCCTTTGTTGCTCTATCTATTCTAGGCTTCATATTTCAAGGATTGATTGAACAAATTAGAATTTCTTTACTTCTTCTTATATATGTTCCTGAACGATATTGAATAAATGGAGATCATCATATTTCATTACTTATCTTTCAGTTTTTTTTCTCTTTCCTTCATTTTTTCCAATGAAGTCCTATCTTATTGCAAATTCTACATTCTTAATCTTTTTATGGTTCAAATTTGTTTATATTTTGATTGTTGACTGTTTAATTTCTATTAATATAGCATCTCTTGGAATAGTCTAACTTATTATGCTTTTCTATTCGATTTTTTAGATTTTTTTTTCTTAATTTTCTAAATGGATAATTTAATTTTCGTATAGGCAAAATTATCGTCTTACTATTCTTCAATTATCATTAAATCTGTCTATCTATAGAAATATTCTTGTCTTCACTTATCTGTCCATTATGTGGATTTCATTATCGTCCTCGTGCTGTATGAGATCCTTTTTTATTGTGTTTATTTTTCATGGTCCTAGCAAGAGCATATATTTATTTTTCTAGATCCTAAATTTTGTCGATAAGGGCTAAAATGTTTTAGCGATTTCTCTAAGGATTTGGGTGTTGTTTAAGTTTGGTGTAAAAATGTTTAATTTAGGTAATGAATTAAGGAATTGAGTGTAGATTTGTGTATGTTAATTTTGGATGGTTATGTGTTTGTAGGTTTGTGTGTACTATTGTTAGTTTTTGAATATGAGATGAGTAATTTTGGTAATTGAATGTAGTTTTGAATTTGAGATAGTTATGTTAAAATAGTATTGTTTAAGGTATTTATAAAGTATTAAAGGTATAATCTTAAATGCAATATATTGATTATTAATTAATAAATAAAGATTTAACTAAATTTAATAGAAAAACGTACTATAGGAAACTTATAGCTATTAAATTACTATTTTGCAAATTTAAAAAACTGTCAATCAGCAAAAATGATGAAAATATTAAAATTATAATTTCATCAATTTGAAAGACTATTTATTTAATAAATTACAAAATGATCAGATTAATAGTCTGCTAATCTTAAAAAATATGATGGAAACATAAAAAATGCAGTAATAAAAGTTTAGTAAGATAAAAGTAAAATAATTTAAGGTATTATAAGGTAATTAAGAACTTAAAATTATTTAGACAAATTTAGAATATTTGTTTCTAAATACATTCAATATCACCATTATTTTTCACTAGAAAATTACATAGAAATAGGTAAAAATGGAATAAAAATTATAAAATTAAAATAAAAAATATAAAGAAAAAATTAATTAATATGATTATTTTAATAACTAATAATGCTTATAGATTCCCTATATTTTAGTTACCAATTCAATTTTACACTATAAAAACAATAAAATAACACTAATCAATTTCATTAACAACAAAAAGGAGTTATATATCTAATTAATTAAGCAATTCATTTAATGCAGCTATATCATTCTCTTCATTTTTAAAATAAGCAACTTAATACAAATTATTTAAATCAAACTAAATCCAATTATTTATATCTAGTTCGGAACTAACTAACTAAATCAAATCTATTTCAAGGCAAAAGTCATCATAGTTTTCAAATCTATTTGTTTTGCATATTCTTATTAACTACCTTTATAAATTAAATAGTAGAGCTAAATATTTATATGCAGACTCAGATTACAGATATGAACGATAAGGATGCAACAACGAACCAATAAATAATAACAAACTAGCTAATAGTTTATCATTATTTAAGCTTTAAGGCTTATAATCTAACAATACTTATTGTATATCTATTTCATTCATTTTTCAAACGAACTTTAATAAATCTCAGATTATATCACAGTACTGTTATTACCCTTATAACAATAAAGAATTAAATCTCTAATCAAATTTGACTATTATATCTTGAATGTTAATCTTATACTTTCTCTTCAATTTTAGAACTGAGATTACATAATCTTCTCCTTTTTATTTTACTCTAATACTATTATTACAAGCCAATAGATTATAGACTCTTAATAATTAATAACCTAAACTCATAAATAAATACTTAAGTATTTTATTTATACTTAAGTATGCTCTAAATAGTTTTTAATACCTTCTTTTGATTATAGAAGCTACTTTTCTTATTTAAAAATCCTTTTATACTGCTAATAGCTTTTCTCTCATTTCTTTATTACTAAATAGCTCTTAAAATATGAAATATTCAACCTTACGAATTTTTATTTCTTAGTAACTTTTAAATGCTTTTACCGAAGACAAAGTTTTAAGAATAGGATCAAAAATTTCTATATGTATTATTAATTTCATTTTAAATAGGAAGGAACAATCCACCAACTGAGTTTATTTAATCTCTGGCACCAGGAAGTACCTCTTGGGCGAAGAAAATAATAAGAATCTTGATAGGAGCCAAGAGAAGACAAGATTGAAGAGGTATCAAGTAGCATTAATGACGAAAGATTCCAGATACTAAGGTTTCTTAAGGAGCATTCAGATAATGGCCCTATAGAAGACAAGATTCACAAATGAATGCTAGCACTATGGAAGACTTCAGAAATAATTTTTTTTATTTTAAAAATCTTTATTAAAGAGCTGATTGACATTGAGGTGTTACTTCAAATATTATCTATTAATTATTGATTTTAAAGATATTTATTTCTTCTAAATTTAAATAAAAACTAAAATTAGACTATAAATTAGTAAATAGTAATTTGAAGCTTCTTAATAGAAGTAGTTAACATAGTAAAGCTTATTTAATAAAGGTTTTAAATTTGTAAACTAGAATTAGAAATAATGTAAGCATTTCACTGTGTGATACTCTTATTTATTTGGTTTCTTTTATTTTTTAATTAAATTAGTATAAGGAAATTAGCTTAGGTTAAATATGAATTATAAGTAATAAAGTACTTTTGTAAATATAAAAGAAGAGATTAGTTAAATAAAAAGTTTAAATGAATTAGTAATAAGAAAGTGGATAATTAAATAATAATTTCTAAAATAAACAATTTAATACTTTAAACTATACATTTTACTTACTATAGTTACCATTTTAACTAATTTTCTTAAAATAATCAAATATTATATCACTAATTTATTATTAAATGCAAAGGAATAACTATTCTTAATACCACCTATTTTCAATACATTAGAATCTAATATTTTACTTATTATTCAGTGTAATTATAAAAGAAATCTAACCTTTTTTATTAAACAATCTAGATTTAAAACTCAAATAAGCTATAATCAATAAAAGCAAAGCAAAGTTACTATAATAAGAATATAAATTCTTGCATATTACTTATGATAAAATAAACTAAAAGCAAAAAAAATAAAAAAAATAAAAGATGTAAAACTTTATTATGCTTAACTATTTTAAATTATATCAGTCTAATCGAAAGAAAAAAATAAATGTTTTAAATTATTTTTTAATATTAAAGTGCCTATATCCAAGATTCTAATAAATAATTTAAATATTCAATTGTGTTTAATTTAAGTAATAAAATTATTTTCATAAGATGAATTATTTTAATTAAGCAATTATTAAAATAATTTATAAAATAAAAATTGAAAAATAAAGAAACATAATTTGTTAAAATTATTTGTTAAGAAAAATTTAAGACAAAGAAGCATATCCCTAGACAGAATATATTTTCTTCTTTTTAAATATAAAAACTGCCAAACTTGAGCTTTTTAAAAGTTGAAAATAAAATTATCTTCGACTAATCTAAAAGTAATTCTTTAATATTTTAGACTAAACTTTGAATGGACATTCGTTTGTAGTTAACTCGATATTAATAGCAAAAGATCAGAAATGATCAATATCCGGAAGTGGAAACAAAACGAAAAAGATCTGAGATTTCCAGACTGGAAGATGTTCGAGAACTTTGAATGGACTTACGAATTACATTAGATCAATAGTAATAACAAAGATCAGAAATGATCAATTTCAGCAACTGACGATGAAACGAAAAAGATCTTGAATTTCCAGACTGGAAGATATTTGATAACTTTGAATGGACATACGAATTACATTATATTGTTAGTAATAACAAATGATCAGAAATTATCAATATCGGGAAGTGGAAACAAAACGAAAAAGATCTGGGATTTCCAAACTAGAAGATGTTCGAGTACTTTGAATGGACATTCGTTTGCAGTTAACTCGATATTAATAGCAAAAGATCAGAAATGGTCAATTTCAGCATCTGACGATGAAACGATAAAAATCTGAGATTTCCAGACTGGAAACTGTACGAGAACTTTAATTGACCATTCAGATTATGTATAATCTGTAGAGCTATCAAATTATAATAACTTTATAGTAACTGGATCTTTTGATAAATCATTTAAGATAGAGAATTTTTAGACAGAATAATGCATAAGAACAATACCAAAAAATCATTATGTAAAGTGTTAATAATTGAGGATAATAAGTTCATAACATCAGGAAATCAAGGTAAACTTATTAAGAAATGGAATTTCTCATAGAGTGAATGGTTATGTACTTTATAAGGTCATACAGATAAAATAAATATTGTGGCTTTGAGTAGAAATAATAAGTGGTTATAATCTAAAGCTAATGACAAGACAGTTAGAAAGTAGAAGATTGCTAATTGATCAAGCAAATATATTTAAGAGTTTAAAATTTTTACAATTTAAGAAGTAAATTGATAAAATTAAGTAAATTCATGTAAGTATTTATAAAAGAATTTATAAATATAAAAATCTTTTAAGCTTTTTTAGTTAATAATATTTTATGATTTATATCTGCTTTTTTTAACCAATTTAAATACTAATTACCCAGATTAATAATCATCTAACATTCTTTACTTAAAAATTCTTATGCTAATTATGCTCAACTAATTCATTAGTCCGTTAAAAAATATTCAATTTTAAACTTTTTTTTTCCTCTTGTAGTAATCTAGGTTAGGTCTTTTGCTGGATCATTCCATTCTAGTTTGAATTAATTCATTATTTTTAATAGCTATTATTCTGCTGGATTTAGTTCATTTGGTAGAATTTATGTATATGTGCATTAAATCTCATATTATAGTATTTTATGAACTTAAATTATTTGTTATGTATTTGAATTATTTTTAGGCTTTCTTAGAAAGAGATTAGTTATTCCTACTCGAGTGTTGTAGGCACATATACATTGATAAATTTAAATCTATCATCAAGATTCATACAATTATTCTGCCGCCTTCGAGTATTTCATTTTATTTTAGTCCATTTGCATCGTACTTTTTAATTTTGTATAAAAATAGTTCTTTAATATATAAAATCATTCCTTTACTAAGTCTAGCTCCTGGCTTTTTAACTACGCGATATCCGAATATTTAGGGCATATCTTTAATTGAATCTATAAGCATTTCTTGAGTCGCCATAATATCTACATTTTTTCAAAGATAAATTTACTTAAATCTTCTTTGTTCAACTTGATTCCTCTTACATTATCAGTTCTTATACTTTATTAATTTCAAATATTCAAATTTTCTTGATCTTCATTATTTGATTCTTTCTATTTAGTATCAAATATCAAATTAGTATCACTTGCTTAGTCTATTTCAAAACCAAATTACTCTAATGTTTATGTATGTTTAAGTTTAATGTATGCTATCTTTTCTGAGAACATTTTTTTGGATTATTATTAAAAGTAGTTTCATCTATTAGTTATGGAAGTGAGCTAGTTATTTATTGAAACTTATTTTTTTCAACAAGTTCTAGTAATTCCATTTCTTCTCTCATGGTGTTAAACTTTGGCTTTTCCATAGATCTTAAGTAGCTTTAATCATTTTATCTCAGTATTCATTCAGTTGGATGATCTTTTATTATTCTTTCAATTATTGCCTATCTAATACATCATTTAAATAATTAGTTAAGCAAATTTTTACTTTAGGATTCAAATTTTTGCTTGCTACTCGTCTTTATAATTTCTTTAACATTTCTTTAGATTTTCTATTTTTATTTATGTATCTTTTATTTTAATGTGCTATTTCTTGTTACATATTTTAACACTTTTTTGATAATTCAGCACAATTGATTATTAATTTTATTGCTTTTTTATCTTCTACAACATTTAGTGATGTGTCCAATTTTAGACAGTTTAAACATCATCATATATTGCCGAATAGCATAATTTTACACGTAATTTTTTCATCAAGTCAAATAGGAATATTTTCTGGATAAGTGATTTCTGATAATTCTAGGACGTAATAGTTCTACATAAAGTTATGTTGCTCCCTTTATTGAATGTAAAACTATTTTTTCTATTTTTGAAGGCTTTTAACTGTTTTTCTGTTGGAACTAAATTTTTTAAATACTTAAAAGTAGTGAATTAAGTAGCTATTATTATCGTAGTATTCATTAATATTTCTCTTCTTGATAAAAATATCAAAAGATTAATGTTGCCATTGTTTATCTTAGAGAATTTATTAAGATATTCTTAATCAGAGAAAGCAGTTAGAATAAGTCCAATTGGTATTATTTGTGCTTAATCTATATGTTATCCAAAATCTCTCTATATGTGTATGAAGAATTCCATTAATGAGGCATATTATTTTATTTTTGGTTTGCTTGAGTTGTAATTTTGAAATGTCTCCCTATATGAATTAATTAATTAATTTACGTGATTTCACCTTTATTTGGTTAATCACAAATCAAAAGTTTAATGCTAAAAAAAGAAACTTCATTTTTGCTTGGATCTTGTTTATCATAAGTTCTAGGATTTTTAATTTCTTTTTTCTGAGAGTTTCCGATAGGTTGATTCCCATTGATTCCTTATTAAATTCGTTAATTGCATGCTATATGTTTGGAGCTTATTTGTTTAGCTGAAGTATTTTTTCCTGTAGAATTTACCTTCTTGATTGCAATAGATCCTGAAAATATTTCCCATTAGTTTTCTACTATTTTCTTTTTTTCATTAGAATTGGAAGCAGCTTCTAACTTTGTGCTCTGGTCACTTGCGGCACCAACATCCCACCATTTTCCAATAGGGAATATAATTTTTTGTAGGCTGTTGCTCTACATCCATTGTATAATTCATAGACATCTTTTACAGAAATAAGCTTTCAGTTAACTCTGCGAATTTGTTAAATTTTGTTTCTAATTATTCTATTCTGATATTTCCTAGCTATTTATTTTCTATTTTTTTCTTATAAAGTAATCATAAGACGTTCAATTTTTCTTTCGAGTTCTTATACAGTTCTTAAAAATTTAAAATTTTTTAATTGCATAACTTGGAGTTCTTAAAGTATTTTTTATTAGTCGTAACTTAACTAAGATGAATCCTTTTGAGAAGAGACTTTACAAATAATTTTCATTTTTTAAATATAAAATTGAGATAGATTATTCTTATTTTTTAGATGAAGTTTTCTACTTTATTTACTTTAAAAATTATTCATTTAATAAAATTTTATTTTTGCTAATTTTATTAATTCATCCCATTTCCTTACTTTTTTTCATCATTAAAAATCCCTCCTAAAGGCTTTATCTGGATGTTGTTTAAATCATACTGGCTTATCATATTAATCTCATAAAGTTATTATGTTTAAGTTTTATCGAGAGTTAAGATGTTATAATGGCTTGGTTTTATTATTGGTCACACAATGGACATTTTTAATTATATAGATTTTAGTTTAAATGATTAAAGGAATTAATGTATTAAAGGGTTTAAGATGTTGACTTGATGATAGTAGTTTTGAACTAATTATTATTTAGATGAAGGTATAGCTTAATAATAATTTGATTATAGTTTTGATTTGATTAGATAAATAATAGAGTAATCTAAGTAGTACTTGTATAATTTGAATATAAGGATGTATTTAACGACAATTTTTGACTGTGTTGAATATGTTTTGGTATGTTATAAGCTGTATGTTTGTTCTGAATAATGATAATATTTTAATAATAGATTTTTAAAGATGCTTAGATAAAATGTGATTCTTTATTTATTTCAGACGCTTTAAATATTTTAATAAGTAGTAATATATTTAACTAATTATAGATCTTTTAACTACTTCTTTACATATTAAATTATATTTATTTTAAATATTATTAATAATATAGATATTATTATTATGTTTATCAGTTATGACTTCTAATACTTCTATAACTCAATTTTTCTAAATCAATCCTCATTATTGAAACGCTTTCTTATTCTATAGCAAAAACATATCCATAGTTATTTCTTATTTTCATCTCCGTTAAAGCTCCAAAATCTTTAAAAATTTAGCTTTATTACCACTATTCTTTGCTTCTTTTATATATTCTTCTTGAATATTTATTCGTAAATCCATTTTTCATACCTCCAAATATGATAAAAGGCTCTAAACAAACTATAGGCCTAGCAACAGCTTCAGGAAGATTCAAATTTTACTTACTTCATCTATCATTCTATATGCTATATTTTCATATATCTTGTAAAGTTTATACTTTCTAATTTCCACCTCCAAAAGAATAAATATTTTATTCATCTTTATCTACTACTAAAGTTTAACCTCCTATTTTGAATGAAAATTAAGAGCAGTTTTATCATTTACTCTAGTTTCCTATCTTTAACTTTTCTACTGATTATAAAACTTGATTATTACTAGTAAATCCTCCAACCACATAAATATATTTTTAAGCAGCTGCTATTCCAAAGCCACATCTTCCCTCATTTAGATCACTAAGTTTTATTCTATTACCTTCAAAATCAAACTATCAAGTTTCTTTTATTCCTTTCTTTTAATTTTTGTTATATCCTCCAATTAAATATAACTTATTTTAATATTCTATACTTTTACTACCAACATGAATTATAATTTAAACTTAGACTTATCGTAATTACTCTGTTTAAATATTAAATAAACTTAATTTTTAAATATCTCAATTAAAATAGTGAATATAGTTAGATTATATAAAGTGTTAGGTTAGTTTATGTTAATTAGTCTAAATAATATTTGGTTACTTAGTATTGTGTTATAGTTTGTATCTTATTAGATTGTAAGTTAATTTAGACTTTAGTATTGTAGGTGGTTATGAGTTATATTAGAGTATAGTTGGTTTTAGTGATTAGTAGAATTAGATAATATTTGAGTGTTATTTTTGGTAGATAAATGTTGGTTAATGATTGATGATGATATTAGTTAGTGGTATTATGAGAGTATTACTAATGTTTGATTATTTGGTTGTAATGGTTTTAGATTTTTCCATAATTTACCTCCTTATCTCTTTTAATTTCTATCTAGCATCTTAAATCTTTTATATGTATTATTAGTTTTAAAATATCATTCTTATTAAATCACTTTCTTAAGGTAAATCATCAAATCTAAAATGGAATCCTTTTTAACAAATAGGACATTACATTATGCCTTATAATCAGTACTCAGTATTCAAACACAAACCACAGTAAATATGTCCACAAGGTAAGACAGTTGGAAGAGCATTAGTTAAGTTGTAATCTTCTAAGCAGATTAAGCATTTTGGTAACGCTTACATTTTTATTATTATTTAGACTACAAAAGCTATAAAAGCTAATTTATAACAGTTACCATCAAAAATTAGTATATAAATATCAACTATTACATTATTACTTTATTTACTTAAATACTACAATATTAAGCTATTATATCAAGTAGCTATCTCACATTCTGCATGATGCCAATCTCAGATCGAGATTGGTTATTAAATTTAATAAAGGTGTGAAAGAGCTTTGCAACTTGATCAGATCTTTGATATTATTTATAAGAAAAATATATGTGTCGCAAAATATTTAAGCTACTAGGAGAAATACACTAAATTAAGGGACAGAAATGTTAAAAATAAGCAACCTATCAAAAAAAGTAGTAAATTTAGAACATCATATCAGATCTCAGCTCTGTGCAAACCCTTATAATGGAAGAAGAAAAGAATGAGCAAATTCCATAAAATGAGGAGGAGAATACACAGCTCAAAACTGCTAAAAGAGTAGGAGTTACCTGTTTCAATAAATGTTTATAAGAAAATTACTACAACCAAAGACTCAGTCCAGAAGAAATGCAAGAAAATGAAATCGTTCAAGCATTTCTCAAGATATCTGAAATAAGAATATGGTAAAAATATTGAGAGTATGAAAATCTTTCAGACACTAATAATTTTTATAGAATTCAAAAATAAGGAAACACTCACACAATTCGGAAATAATTAAACATAGGCACAAAAAATGCCAGAGGAATCAAATAAAACAAGAATTAAACAATTTTATGTGTGAAAAAAGATAGAAATTATGACAATTTAAGAAATATTTGCGGATCAAATTGATGAAGATCTTTATATATACGGATTCAAAGCAATAATAAAATTGAGCACAAAACACTGCAAAGGAGTAGCATTTTATATAAAAGATGGAATTACCATCAGACCAAGGTATTTAATATAACGGATCTCAATCAAGCAGAATTATTTTAGAGAGGAAGATTTATATGTTTAACACTTGATGATGGGTAGCATTGATAAACGTATATAGCACTACAACATCGAACTCTGATTAACAAATACCCTTTTATGAAAATCTATAATAATTCATAATAACAGCAGAGGATTATAAATTTTAGGGAATTTTAATGCGCATATTCCTCAATTTTTATCGTATGAGCAGAATAATACAGGCTAATACTTATTTAACTTGATGAAAGATTATCTTTTAGAATGTAAAGATCTAAATCAAGATCCAACCTTCATCATAACATAAGGGAACGGATAATTCAAAATAGAATACTTCTTAACGAATCAATATATCACGCTTAGCATTATCAGCACAATATTTTATCAATAGAGACCAATAGGAGATCATTACCAGACAAAATAAAGATAAAAATTTCGGAAGAATTTAGAAAAAACCAATAAATTAAAGGGATAAACTTTCAAAAATTAAAGCAATTAAAGGTTCTAGAGAGATTCAAAGAATGATTGAAGAAAAGAGATATTTGAAACTTTAGATAGCGAAGCATATTATAAAAATAATCAGAATACCTCCAAGAAGTGACCAAAGCGATATGTGGATTTGTAACAAATCAAATGATAAAATACTATATACAGCAGAAATAATAAAACTAAGAAAAAATTTCCAATAGAAGGTAAAATAAGTAAATATTTAATTAGATAAGGATGCTTATAATTTGATAATTATATTAAAATGAGATAAGAAGTAAGGAGAAAATTTAGAATGCATCAAAAAAAGATAGAAAAAATCAATTAAATATTTTCTTAGATTAAGTTAATTAAGGAAACTTAAACAACACTTGAAAAGAAATATAAAAACGATTAAAGTAGAGAAAATATGCACCATGGATATTAATAAACGAAAAGGATATGAAGAATTTTAAGGAAAGTAGAGAGGAAAGTTTATCTGCTATTTAAAAGCATTAAATCTCTTATTATCTCAAATAGAATATTACTAATAAAGAAAAATAGAGATAAGGATTTAAAGGCTGAGCTCTAAGAATATTTCCATTCCTTGTCTCCTCTTATCTGTTTTTTTTTTATTTTAAATTACTAAAAGCTCTCAAATATCTTCCTTACTACTATATCTCAATTAAGAAAATACAATAATTAAATATCTCTTCTAACTTATCCTCTTGATATATGGAGTATACATTATAAAATGAAGCATGAATTCTAGGTTAGAAAGTACTTGGTAATAAATTTGATAGGTTAGTCTAATTGGATATTTGTAATGTTGAGGTTATTAAATACTTAGCTTCTAAAATCTGTAAGATATAGTTAAAGCATTTAAGGATTTATTATAATTCTAAGCATATGGTACTATTTTTAAATAATCTTGCTCTTCTCTTTATCAGTTTCTATGTACATGTTTGCAAACTAAGTTTGTATAAGTAAATAACAAATTAGAGGGAAATTTCTTGCATTAATGGTATAATTTTAAAAGTAACTATTAATTATATCTTAACTAATAAATAGCCTATTATAGTTAATTAAGCTACTTTTATTTCCTTCAGTTTAAATAGTAGTTATCTATGTGAATAATATTAAACTTATTTTTACTAGATTCAAATAAAATCTCAATCTGCTAAGTCTTAATTATGTCAACAACTGTTTCATCAAGAGCTCAAAGGCCTAACAAGTTAGAATGCCAATCAATTGTAAGAGATGTTTGAAAGATATTTATAAGCTTTAATAAAAGTTAAAATGTAGAAACCATAGCATCATTACACTAAAGCCTAATAATTGCAAAGCGTTCCTTCATAAAATAACCAGAGAATATTAAAAACTATTTAGTATAAGTAAAGATAATTATCAGTCTCTAACTTTATATTGTATTTAGGATAAGGGATATGTGAAGTATCTCAATAAGATTATCATTAAAATCATTAAAGTGATAGATAAAAAGAGATAATTCCTATTATGTAAGTGCAGAACTATTAAATTAATTTTAAATAAAAGAGTTTTTGGACAGGAAACTCTTTCCGATTGCACGATCTGACGCTCTCTTTTTATGGAATAACGGGGACATCCTGTTGTGCTCCAGGCACAGCTACTAGGGAGCTCCATCGTTATGAGCAGTCAGGCTTCAAACCCCTACCAAGAGCAGATACAGAAATTTTCTAGCAATGTAACTGGATGGGAGAAACTGCCAGGTAGGGAATTTGACTGGAGCGGCACATCTGTTAAAAGATAACATAGGTGTCCTACGGCCAGCTCAGAGCGGACAGAAACCGCTCACAGATCAAAAGGGGAAAAGCTGGCTTCATTCAACCTCTCAGTGTCAGGATGAACTGGGAAATAATGGCCTATCGATCCTTTATCTTTTATGAGTTTTAAGCCAGAGGTGTCAGAAAAATTACCACAGGGATAACTGGCTTGTGGCAGCCAAGCGTTCATAGCGACGTTGCCTTTTGATTATTCGATGTCGGTTCTTCCTATCATTGTGAAGCTGAATTCACCAAGTGTTCTATTGCTCATCTGTCGAAAAGAAATGTGACCTGGGTTTAGTCCGTAGTGAACCAGTTTAATTTTATTGTATTAATTACTGCATTGCCATAGTAATAAAACTCAATACGAGAGGAACCGTTGGTCCAGATCTCTGGTATCGCCATTGGTTGAACAGCCTTTTGGTTACGCTACCATCTTCATATATTATGATTGAACGTCTCTAAGTCAGAATCTAATCTGGGAGCGACGCCTTCTATTTACTTATGAAAACAATATTTTTTATATCCCCAAGCTCTCCTCATTTCTGTTAGCAGAATAGACGAGTAATCCACATGCAAGCAGAAAGGACAGATCCTTTGTAGACCAATAAATATTGACCTGGGGTTGTATACATAAGAGTAAGCTTTCCTTATGATCTGCTAAGACTTTTTCATAGTCACCCCATCTATCTCTTCTTTATCTCTCTACGCGGCTTTTACTCGCCTTATTTGCTTTACTTACTTTTAGTAAGATACTTTAGTTATTTTAGTTACTCTAGCACCTTTAGTTCATATACTTGTATCAGCTGGTTCTGCTGGGGAATAAATGAGTTATAAGAAAATGATAGGTAAAAATTGTGAATTTGATTGTTTGATCTAGAAATGTATATAATATGCATAAAAGTGATAGACTAAAATTAAAAGGTATGATTGAATAAACTAGAGACAGGTAGGATTGTATATTGAAAATAAGATATTAAACTAAGGATAATATTTGAATATTTGATTAGTATTAACAACTTAAATTATTGCTTTTTATATTTAAATAAAAAAATATTTATATACAATAATTTATTAAATAAAATATAGCTTTACAATTATACATTTATTCTACATTTTCTTATTATTAATACTTTTAATGTATATAGTAAACATCCATATACTTGCTAAAATAGTTAAATACAAATTTATATTCATTTTTATTATTTTACAACTGGCAAATTTAATTATCATCATTTTGCAAATATTAACCTTGCTTTTATAAAAATGGCTGTATTTAATTAAAAAGGAAATTTAAATCAATATTTTTAAAATAAATCCTTTATAATAATATTTTTCACTTCGTTCCTACCTTAATATTTATTCCTTTGTTGCTCTATCTACTCCAGGCTTCATATTTTAAGGATTGATTGAACAAATTAGAATTTCTTTACTTCTTCTTATATATGTTCCTGAACGATATTGAATAAATGGAGATCATCATATTTCATTACTTATCTTTCAGTTTTTTCTCTTTCCTTCATTTTTTCCAATGAAGTCCTATCTTATTGCAAATTCTACATTCTTAATCTTTTTATGGTTCAAATTTGTTTATATTTTGATTGTTGACTGTTTAATTTATATTAATATAGCATCACTTGGAATAGTCTAACTTATTATGCTTTTCTATTCGATTTTTTCGATTTTTTTTTCTTAATTTTCTAAATGGATAATTTAATTTTCGTATAGGCAAAATTATCGTCTTACTGTTCTTCAATTATCATTAAATTTGTCTATCTATAGAAATATTCTTGTCTTCACTTATCTGTCCATTATGTGGATTTCATTATCGTCCTCGTGCTGTATGAGATCCTTTTTTATTGTGTTTATTTTTCATGGTCCTAGCAAGAGCATATATTTATTTTTCTAGATCCTAAATTTTGTCGATAAGGGCTAAAATGTTTTAGCCATTTCTCTAAGGATTTGGGTGTTGTTTAAGTTTGGTGTAAAAATGTTTAATTTAGGTAATGAATTAAGGAATTGAGTGTAGATTTGTGTATGTTAATTTTGGATGGTTATGTGTTTGTAGGTTTGTGTGTACTATTGTTAGTTTTTTGATATGAGATGAGTAATTTTGGTAATTGAATGTAGTTTTGAATTTGAGATAGTTATGTTAAAATAGTATTGTTTAAGGTATTTATAAAGTATTAAAGGTATAATCTTAAATGCAATATATTGATTATTAATTAATAAATAAAGATTTAACTAAATTTAATAGAAAAACGTACTATAGGAAACTTATAGCTATTAAATTACTATTTTGCAAATTTAAAAAACTGTCAATCAGCAAAAATGATGAAAATATTAAAATTATAATTTCATCAATTTGAAAGACTATTTATTTAATAAATTACAAAATGATCAGATTAATAGTCTGCTAATCTTAAAAAATATGATGCAAACATAAAAAATGCAGTAATAAAAGTTTAGTAAGATAAAAGTAAAATAATTTAAGGTATTATAAGGTAATTAAGAACTTAAAATTATTTAGACAAATTTAGAATATTTGTTTCTAAATACATTCAATATCACCATTATTTTTCACTAGAAAATTACATAGAAATAGGTAAAAATGGAATAAAAATTATAAAATTAAAATAAAAAATATAAAGAAAAAATTAATTAATATGATTATTTTAATAACTAATAATGCTTATAGATTCCCTATATTTTAGTTACCAATTCAATTTTACACTATAAAAACAATAAAATAACACTAATCAATTTCATTAACAACAAAAAGGAGTTATATATCTAATTAATTAAGCAATTCATTTAATGCAGCTATATCATTCTCTTCATTTTTAAAATAAGCAACTTAATACAAATTATTTAAATCAAACTAAATCCAATTATTTATATCTAGTTCGGAACTAACTAACTAAATCAAATCTATTTCAAGGCAAAAGTCATCATAGTTTTCAAATCTATTTGTTTTGCATATTCTTATTAACTACCTTTATAAATTAAATAGTAGAGCTAAATATTTATATGCAGACTCAGATTACAGATATGAACGATAAGGATGCAACAACGAACCAATAAATAATAACAAATTAGCTAATAGTTTATCATTATTTAAGCTTTAAGGCTTATAATCTAGCAATACTTATTGTATATCTATTTCATTAATTTTTCAAATAACTTTAATAAATCTCAGATTATATCACAGTACTGTTATTACCCTTATAACAATAAAGAATTACATCTCTGATCAAATTTGACTATTATATCTTGAATGCTAATCTTATACTTTCTCTTCAATTTTAGAACTGAGATTACATAATCTTCTCCTTTTTATTTTTACTCTTAAAAGCTAATAGATTATAGGCTCTTAATAATTAATAACCTAAACTCATAAATAAATACTTAAAGATTGATTTTAGTTATACTTAAGTATGGCTCTAAATAGTTTTTAATACCTTCTTTTGATTATATAAGCTGTTTTTCTTATTTAAAATTCCTTTTATACTGCTAATAACTTTTCTCTTATTTCTTTATTACTAAATAGCTCTTAAAATATGAAATATTCAACCTTACGAATTTTTATTTCTTAGTAACTTTTAAATGCTTTTACCGAAGACAAAGTTTTAAGAATAGGTTCAAAAATTTCTATATTATTAATTTCATTTTAAATAGGAAGGAACAATCCACCAACTGAGTTTATTTAAACTCTGGTGCCAGGAAGTACCCCATGGGCGAAGAACAGAGCAAAAATCTTGATAGGAGCCAAGAGAAGACAAGACTGAAGAGGTATCAAGTAGTGTTAATGATGAAAGATTCCAGATACTAAGGTCTCTTAAGGAGCATTCAGATAATGGCCCTATAGAAGACAAGATTCACAAATGAATGCTAGCACTATGGAAGACTTCAGAAATAATTTTTTTTTTTATTTTAAAACCTTTTTTAAAGAGCTGATCGATATTGAGGTGCTGCTTCAAATCTTATCTATTAATTATTGATTTTAAAGATATTTATTTCTTCTAAATTTAAATAAAAACTAAAATTAGACTATAAATTAGTAAATAGTAATTTGAAGCTTCTTAATAGAAGTAGTTAACATAGTAAAGCTTATTTAATAAAGGTTTTAAATTTGTAAACTAGAATTAGAAATAATGTAAGCATTTCACTGTGTGATACTCTTATTTATTTGGTTTCTTTTATTTTTTAATTAAATTAGTATAAGGAAATTAGCTTAGGTTAAATATGAATTATAAGTAATAAAGTACTTTTGTAAATATAAAAGAAGAGATTAGTTAAATAAAAAGTTTAAATGAATTAGTAATAAGAAAGTGGATAATTAAATAATAATTTCTAAAATAAACAATTTAATACTTTAAACTATACATTTTACTTACTATAGTTACCATTTTAACTAATTTTCTTAAAATAATCAAATATTATATCACTAATTTATTATTAAATGCAAAGGAAAAAATATTCTTAATACCACCTATTTTCAATACATTAGAATCTAATATTTTACTTATTATTCAGTGTAATTATAAAAGAAATCTAGCCTTTTTTATTAAACAATCTAGATTTAAAACTCAAATAAGCTATTATCAATAAAAGTATAGCAAAGTTACTATAATAAGAATATAAATTCTTGCATATTACTTTTGATAAAATAAACTAAAAGCAAAAAAAATAATTAAAATTGTAAAACTTTATTATGCTTAACTATTTTAAATTATATCAGTCTAATTGAAAGGAAAAAATAAGTTTTTTAAATTATTTTTTAATATTAAAGTACTTTTATCCAAGATTCTAATAAATAATTTAAATATTCAATTGTGTTTAATTTAATTAATGAAAATTATTTTCATAAGATGAATTATTTTATTATTAAATTATTAAAATAATTTATAAAATAAAAATTGAAAAATAAAAAACATAATTTGTTAAAATTATTTTTTAAGAAAAATTTTAAGATAAAGAAGCATATCCCTAGGCAGAATATATTTTCTTCTTTTTAAATATGAAAACTGCCAAACTTGAGCTTTTTAAAAGTTGAAAATAAAATTATCTTCGACTAATCTAAAAGTAATTCTTTAATATTTTAGACTAAATTTTGACCGGACATTCGTTTGCAGTTAACTCGGTAGTAATGGCAAAAGATCAGAAATGATCTATTTTGGGAAGTGGAAACAAAACGATAAAGATCTGGGATTTCCAGACTGGAAGATGTTCGAGAACTTTGAATGGACATATGGATTACAATAGATCGATAGTAATAGAAAAATATCAGAAATTATTAATTTCACCATCTGATGATGAAACGATAAAAATCTGAGATTTTCAGACTGGAAACTGTACGAGAACTTTAATTGACCATTCAGATTATGTATAATCTATAGTGCTATCAAATGATAATAACTTTATAGTAACTGGATCTGGTGATAAATTATTTAAGATAGAGAATTTCTTTACAGGATAATGTATAAGAACAGTATCAAAAAATTGTTATGTGAAGTGTTAATAATTAAGGATAATAAGTTCATAACATCAGGAAATCAAGGTAAACTTATTAAGAAACGAAATTTCTCATAGGGGGAATGTGTATGTACTTTATAAGATCATATAGATAAAGTAAATACTGTGGCTTTGAGTAGAAATAATAAGTGGTTAAAATCTAAAGCTAATGACAAGACAGTTAGAAAGTAGAAGATTGCTAACTGAGCAAGCAAATATATTTAAGACTTTAAAATGTTTACAATTTAAGAAATAAATTGATAAAATTAAGTAAATTCATGTAAGTATTTATAAAAGAATTTATAAATATAAACATCTTTTAAGCTTTTTTAGTTAATAATATTTTATGATCTATATCTGCTTTTTTCTACCAATTTAACAACTAATTATCCAGATTAATAATCATCTAGTTTTCTTTCCTTAAAAATTCTTATGCTAATTATGCTCAACTAATTCATTAGTCCGTTAAAAAATATTCAATTTTAAACTTTTTTTTCCTGTTGTAGTAATCTAGGTTAGGCCTTTTGCTGGATCATTCCATTCTAGTTTGAATTAATTCATTATTTTTATTAGCTATTATTCTGCTGGATTTAGTTCATTTGGTAGAATTTATGTATATGTGCATTAAATCTCATATTATAGTATTTTATAAACTTAAACTACTTTTATGTATTTGAATTATTTTAGGTTTTCATAGAAAGGGATTAGTTATTCCTACTCGAATTTTGTAGGCACATATGCATTGATAAATTTAAATCTATCATCAAGATTCATAAAAGTTATTCTGCAACCTTCGAGTATTTCATTTTATTTTAGTCCATCTGCATCATGCTCTTTAACTTTGTATAAGAATTGTTCTTTAATATATAAAATAATTCCTTTACTAAGTCTAATTCCTGGCATTTTAACTACGCGATATCCGATTATTTAGGGCATATCTTTAATTGAATCATTAAAAATTTCTTGAGTCGCCATAATATCTATATTTTTTTCAAGCATAAATTTACTTAAATCTTCTTTGTTCAACTTGATTCCTCTTACACTATCAGTTCTTATACTTTATTAATTTCAAATATTCAAATTTTCTTATCTTCATTATTTGATTCTTTCTATTTAGTATCAAATATCAAATTAGTATCACTTGCTTAGTCTTTTTCCAAACAAAATTACTCTAATGTTTATGTATGTTTAAGTTTAATGTATACTATCTTTTCTGAGAAATTTTTTTTGGATTATTATTAAAAGTAGTTTCATCTATTAGTTATGGAAGTGAGTTAGTTACTTATAGAAACTTATTTTTTCAACAAGTTCTAGTAATTCCATTTTTTCTCTCATGGTGTTAAGCTTTGGCTTTTCCGTAGATCTTAGGTAGCTTTAATAATTTTATCTCAGTATTCATTCAGTTGGATGATCTTTTATTATTCTTTCAATTATTGCATATCTAGTACATCATTTAAATAATTAGTTAAGCAAATTTTTACTTTAGGATTCAAATTTTTGCTTGCTACTTGTCTTTATAATTTCTTTAGCATTTCTTTAGGTTTTCTATTTTTATTTATGTATCTTTTATTTTAGTGTGCTATTTCTTGTTACATATTTTAACGCTTTTTTGATAATTCAGCACAATGATTACTAATTTTATTCCTTTTTTATCTTCTACAACATTTAGTGCTGTGTCCAATTTTATAAAGTTTAAACATCATCATATATTGCCGAATGGCTTAATTTTACACGTAATTTTTTTCATCTAGTTAAATAGGAATATTTTCTGGATAAGTGATTTCTGATAATTCTAGGACGTAATAGTTCTACATAAAGTTATGTTGCTCCCTTTATTGAATTTAAAACTGTTTTTTTGTATTTTCGAAGGCTTTTGACTGCTTTTCTGTTGGAACTAAATTTTTTAAAATACTTAAAAGTAGTGAATTTAAGTAGCTATTATTATTGTAGTATTCATTAATATTTATCTTCTTGATAAAAATATCAAAAGATTAATGTTGTCATTGTTATCTTAGAGAATTTATTAAGACATTCTAATCAGAGAAAACAGTTAGAATAAGTCCAGTTGGTATTATTTGTACTTAATCTATAGTTATCCAAAATCTCTCTATATGTGTATGAATAATTCCATTAATGAGGCATACTATTTCATTTTTGCTTTGCTTGAGTTGTAATTTTGAAATGTCTCCCTATATGAATTAATTAATTAATTTACCTTTATTTGGCTAATCACAAATCAAAAATTTAATGCTAAAAAAAGAAACTTCATTTTTGTTTGGATCTTGTTTATCGTAAATTCTAAGGATTTTTAATTTCTTTTTCTGAAAGTTTCCGATAGGTTGATTCCCATTCATTTCTTATTAAATTCGTTAATTGCATGCTATATGTTTGGAGCTTCTTTGTTTAGCTGAAGTATTTTTTCCTGTAGAATTTACCTTCCTGATTGCAATAGATCCTGAAAATATTTCCCATTAGTTTTCTACTATTTTATTTTTTTCATTAGAATTGGAAGCAGCTTCTAACTTTGTGCTCTGGTCACTTGCAGTATTAACATCTAATTATTTTCCAATAGGGAATATAATTTTTTGTAGGCTGTTGCTCTACATCCATTGTATAATTCATCGACATCTTTTACAGAAATAAGCTTTTAGTTAACTCTGCGAATTGGTTAAATTTTGTTTCTAATTATTCTATTCTGATATTTCCTAGCTATTTATTTTCTATTTTTTTTCTTATGAATTAATCATAAGACTTTCAGTTTTTCTTTCGAGTTCTTGTACAGTTTTTAAAAATTTAAAATTTTCTAATTGCATAGCTTGGAGTTCTTAAAGTATTTTTTATTAGTCGTAATTTGACTAAGATGAATCCTTTCGAGAAGAGACTTTTACAAATAATTTTCATTTTTTTTATATAAAATTGAGATAGATTATTCTTATTTTTTAGATGAAATTTTCTACTTTATTTACTTTAAAAAATTATTCATTTTAGAAAATTTTATTTTCTGCTAATTTTATTAATTCATCCCATTTTCCTTACTTTTTTTCATCATTAAAAATCCCTCCTAAAAGCTTTATCTGGATGTTGTTTAAATCATACTGGCTTATCATATTAATCTCGAAAAGTTATTATGATTGAGCTTTATCGAGAGCATAAGAGTTGTAATGGCTTTATTATATTATTGGTTATGGGACATTTTTAAATATATATAGTAGTTAGTTTAAATGATTAAAGGAAATCATGTATTTAAGGGTTTAAGATATTGACTTGATGATAGTAGTTATGAACTAATTATTATTTAGATGAAGGTATAGTTTAATGATAATTTGATTATAGTTTTGATTTGATTAGATAAATAAAAGAGTAATCTAAGTAGTACTTGTATAATTTGATTATAAGTATATATTTAAAGATAGTTTTTTGACTATGTTGAATATGTTTTAGTATGTTATAAGCTGTATGTTTGTATCTGAATAATGATAATATTTGAATAATAGATTTTTAAATATGTTTAAAATAAAATTTGATTCTTTATTTATTTTTGATGCTTTAAATATTTTAATAAGTAGTAATATATTTACCTAATTAAAGATCTTTAAAACTACTTCTTTACATATTAAATAATATTTATTATAAATATTATTAATAATATAGATATTATTATGTTTATCAGTTATGACTTTTAATACTTCTATAATTCAATTTTTCTAAATCAATTCTCATTATTGAAACGCTTTCTTATTCTATAGCAAAAACATATCCAAAGTTATTCCTTATTTTCATCTCCGTTAAAGCCACAACATTTTTAAAAATTTAACTTTATTACCATTATTCTTTGTTTCTTTTATATATTCTTCTTGAATATTCTTTCGTAAATGGATTTTTCATACCTCCAAATATGATAAAAGGTTCTAAAGAAACTATAGGCCTAACAACAGCTTCAGGAAGACTCAAATTTTACTTACTTCATCTATCATTCTATATGTTATATTTCATATGCCTTTAAAAGTTTATCCTTACTAATTTACACCTCCAAAAGAATAAATATTTTATTCATCTTTATCTACTACTAAAATTAAATCTGTTATTTAGAATGGAAATTAAGTACAGTTTTACCATTTACTTAGTTTCCTATCTTTAACTTTTCTACTGATTATATGAGTTTATATTATCAGTACCCATCCTCCAACCACATAAAGATATTTTTAAGCTGCAGCTATTCCAAGGCACCTCTTCCCTCATTTAGATCACTAAGCTTTATATTATTACCTTCAATAATCAAATTATCAAGTTTCTTTTATTCCTTTCTCTTAATTTAAGTTATATCCTCCAATTAAATATAACTTATTTTAATATTCTAATACTTTTACAAGAGTCTGGAATTATAATTTAAACTTAGACTTATCGTAATTACTCTGTTTAAATATTAAATAAACTTAATTTTTAAATTTCTAAATTAAAATAGTGAATATAGTTAGATTATATAAAGTGTTAGGTTAGTTTATGTTAGTTAGTCTAAATAATATTTGGGTTACTTAGTATTGTGTTATAGTTTGTATCTTATTAGATTGTAAGTTATTTAGACTTTAGTATTGTAGGTGGTTATGAGTTAGTATTAGAGTATAGTTGGTTTTAGTGATTAGTAGAATTAGATAATATTTGGAGTGTTATTTTTGGTAGATAAATGTTGGTTAATGATTGATGATGATATTAGTTAGTGGTATTATGAGAGTATTACTAATGTTTGATTATTTGGTTGTAATGGTTTTAGATTTTTCCATAATTTACCTCCTTATCTCTTTTAATTTCTATCTAGCATCTTAAATCTTTTATATGTATTATTAGTTTTAAAATATCAATCTTATTAAATCACTTTCTTAAGGTAATCATCAAATCCTAAAAATGGAATCCTTTTTAACAAATAGGACATCAGCTAAAATCTTATAAATATCACTAGGTAGACAGACATACACCACAGTAAATATGTCCACAAGGTAAGACAGTTGGAAGAGCATTAGTTAAGTTGTAATCTTCTAAGCAGATTAAGCATTTTGGTAACGCTTACATTTTTATTATTATTTAGACTAAAAAAGCTATAAAAGGTAATTTATAACAGTTACCATCAAAAATACACTCAATAATATTAACTATTACATTATTACTTTATTTACTTAAATACTACAATATTAGGCTATTATATCAAGTAGCTATCCTATATTTCACATGCCGCCAATCTCAAATCGGGACTGGCTTATTAAATTTAAAAAATGCATGAAAGAGCTTTACAACTTAATAAGATTTTTGATATTATTTTTAAGAAAAAAGACTCTGTCGCTAAATATTTAAACTACTAGAAGTAATGCAGAAAAATAAGGATAGAAATCTAAAATAGCCTATCAAAAAAAGTAGATAATTTAGAACATCGACTCAAACCACAGCTCTGTGCAAATCATTATAATGGAAGAAGAGAAAGAACGAGCAAATGCCATAAAATGATGTCGAGAATATGCAGCTCAAAACTGCTAAAAGAGTAGGAGTTACCTATTTCAATAAATTTTTAGAAGAAGAATACTACAACCAAAGACTCAGTCCATCAGAAATCCAAGAAAATGAAATCATCAAGCATTCTCAAATGTTTGAATTAAAAATATGGTAAAAATATTTAGAGTGTGAAAATCTTTCAGGCAGGAATAATTATTATGTAATTAAAAAATAAAGAAACACTCTCACAATTCGTAAATAGTTAAAAATGGAAGTGTAGAAATTTTTCAATGCCAAAAAAAGTAAAGAAACATAGAGGAATTCTAAAACATTAGAATTACCCGATTCATTGAACACTTAACATGTATTCAAGTTTGAACCAGGTAGAAACTCATCTGTAGCAGACGGAAAATAGTAAGTTCAGAGAACGGAACCGTAAAAGGTACAATGTTTGCCAATAGGAAAAATGAAAACTTATTTAGAATTGAAGTAGATCAAAGATGCAGAAAGTATACTAGATAAGTTAGATGAAGGAGGTATAAGCACTTACTTGAGTCATCCATCAATTTGAAAATGTATGAACTATAACCAAAAAGGGCTCTACTTAAATTTTTTCTTAAGAAAAAAAGCTATAAAGTAAGCAATTAAAAAATTCTAAGGAAGTAAAAACTTGGTTGATGCATTTGGAAATAAGGAATAAAATACTTAAATTTAAAGAGAAAAAGATAGCGAAAGAAAAGAAAGTGAAAAAACTAAGAAGATTAATTCAAATAAAATACTACTTTTATTTTCTAGCAAAGGCTACAAGTTTAAGCCATATTAAAATTATTCTAAAAGAGATCGACTTTAATAGATACTTAACTACAAAATTAAATAAATAAAACTGAGATGAAATTATCAATGTCACAGAAAAAGGAAGTAAAATAGGAAATATGAAAAAAAAAATCTGAAACAACTAGAAAGCAGCGACATGAAGAAGTATATATAAAAACACAGCGCTGTCTCAACAAAAAAAGAAAAATATATATAATGGTAAGGAAGATAATATCGATCAAAAAAATTGAAGACATAAGTACAGGAAAATTAATAAGCATTAGAACGATTTATTTTCACGCTATTAAAGAAGAGGAAACTAAAAAATGCAGGATAGGAGGATCAAGAAAAATAGGAAGTACAAGGAAATACTTATATAAATAAAAATTAAATTAGCCTGATACCACCATTGTTTGGCTTACTACGAAAAAATAAAGAAACCAAATTTAATAATTAATAATAGTCTAGAAATGTTTCTAGCTTCATTTGGTCTCTTTGAATCTTATCTTGTTCTCTCTGTTTTTATAATCAAAATTGATTTTCTTCACTCTTTAAATTCTTGTAATTCTTCCAAAGGCAGGAGTTAGAGAACATTCCACTATTCGCGTCAAATGACCCAATTATGTTAATTCTTCTAAATAATAGTTATTTTGTGATCTCAGTCATGTCTTTGTTGTTTTCTAAATTCCTGATTAGAATAGCGACATGTAAATCAGGATAACTCTGAGATCTGGATTTCGGTTCCCTCTAGTCGATATCTCGTACCGATAGAGAGAACCCTCAAACAAGTAAGGCTTGTCACACAATGGGCCCGTTCTTACTTGTTTGTGGTGGTAGCTATTACAAGATTACTTGCAGTGCAGACATGAATGCGCCGGATTGCCTACTTGGTTGACTAGAAACCAGAATCCATTTTAAAAATGAATACATAATAAAATTGAAAGAATTAAACAAAGGCACAGCAAATGTAAGAGGAATAAAATCAAGCAAGGAGAATTAAAAAAGTTTATATGTGAAAAGAAAATAGAAATTATGGCGATTTAAGGAAATATTTGTAGATAAACTGCTGAAATGCCTTATATATACGGATTCAGAGCTATATATAATTGAGCACAAAACACTGCAAAGGAGTAGTATTTTATATAAAAGATGGAACTACCAACAGAACCAAAAGTATTAGATATAGCGAATCTCAGACAAGCAGAATTATTTTAGGGAGGAAGATTAAATGGTTTAACACTTGATGATCATGATCGGCTGGCATTGAAAAAACGTGTATAGAACTACATCATCCGACTCTGATTAACTAATACTCTTTTATAAACTCTATAATAATACAAAATAGTAGCTGCAGAAAGCAGCAAAGGATTATAAATTTTAATATTAGGGGGGTTTAATGAGCTTATTCGCCAATTTTTACCGTTTAAGCAGTATAATGCAGGCTAATACTTATTTAACTTGATGAAAGATTTTCTTAAAAATGTAAAGATCCAATTCAGTTACAACCTTCATCACAACATAAGGGAAAGAAAATTCAAAAGAATATTTCTCACACCGGATCAATATATCACGACTAACATTATCAGCACAAAATTCTATCAATAGAGACAAATAGAAGCTCATTAGCCAAGTAAATAAAGATAAAAATTGCGGAAGAATATACAAAAAGCCCATAAATTAAAAGGATAATGAATTTGCCTATAGTTGAACTGCTTCCTTTGAAAGTCCTAATATTTTCTTACTTTTCTCTATCTTCCTAGATTCTTCTCCTTCATCTTATACACGACAAGTTTGGAAAATTAGTTAATAAATTCATTTTGGATGATTTAGTTCTAGCTAGCAGTATAGCATAGAAGTAGTTTTCTCTAGCTGCTGTTAATCGTTGTATAATGACTTAGATTCAGAGGGAAAAAATCTTTCATTAGATGTAATAATTAAAAAAGATGGAGCAAAACATCCGCCTTTCTAAAAATTAAATAAGAAAAGCTAAAAAAAAAGCGGCAAAGGAGTTACGCAAATAGGAAATATAGGAATCAGATTCAAGCTAATCTTCACAAGGCAAAATTATGACAGGTGCAATTGAATCCAACAAACATAAAATACAGATCCAGGAAGATCTACATATCAAGATTGATGCAATGGGTAAACGCAA